>CAUYUJ010020224.1:30000-55000 GCA_963575745.1 Prorocentrum cordatum
GCCCCAAGAGGGGACACACGAACCAACAATTCCAGCATTCCGCCCGAAGAGGCTCCCAGCAGGCACCCCTGCCTTCTCGGGCAGCTGCCACCCACAATGCTGCGCCAGCACGGTGGCGGAACTGCAGGAGCCAGCTGGATGCTTGCCTACACGCACCTATACATACACATACATACATATATATATATATATATATATATATGTGTGTGTGAAATGTGTAGATGCGTATGTAGATACAAACATACATACATACATACATACATACATACATGCATGCATACATACATACATGCATACAGACAGACAGACAGACAGACAGACAGGCAGACAGATAGACAGGCAGACTTACATGCATGCATACATGATAACATACATACATACACAACTGCATGCATACACACATACAGACATGCATGCATGCATACATACCTATAATCATGCATGCATGCATACGTGCATGCATGAATACATGCATACATGCATGCCTGCATGCATTCAAACATACATGCATACATAGATATACATACGCATACAGACATGCATACATGCACGCATACATACAAGCGTGCATGCATGCAAACATACATACATATACACACACATACGTGAATACATTCCTGTATACAAACCTACATATCTATATCAACATGTGTATATATATATATAGATGCATCCATAAATACATGCATAGGTGCACACATACAGACTGCATATACACATACATGCATACGTACGTACGCGCATACATTACATACACGCATGCATGCATGCATGTATGCAGGTACGCATGCACACATACACACATACAAACAAGCATGAAAACATACATACAGGAGTGCATGCATATGTGCGTGTATGTATGAAGTCACACACGCATACATGCATGCATGCATACATACACACATGCATGTATACATGTGTGATACATGTACAATAAAAACTACACAGTTACACACACATACATCGACATTGTCAAAAATTTAGACATGTACCTACATGCAAAGAAAAACGTGATGGGCTGTATACACAAATGCGTAAATACACCTACACATACATGCAGACATATATGTATATAGACATGTATAAGTATAGATCTGCGACCAGTACATAGATACTGGATGTACAAGCATCTATGTGGACAGATAGAAAAATGAAATACCCCCGCTCCCAACAACAACAAAAGCAAAAACAATGATGCTGACGCTTTCGTATGTCAACGCGCTTCTACAGAAAACCTGTACACTGCTGAACGCACTAATGCGAGACGTGAAGGGCAGCACCACGAATGAGAGATCTGCTGCGGAATTCGACATAGACCTTCTTGCAGTTCGCACACGCACCCTTGCAGCAAGCCAACAACGCCATCCACCATCCCCTCCTCCCGCTGCTCGGTTCCCTGCTGAGCCCGTCCTGGGTGATGCGTGCCCGAGGCGGGCTTGGGGCAGGGGACGCTTGCCTTCGGCGTAGCCTCGAAGGCACCCCCGCCATGAGCCTGAACCCCCTGGCGGGCCGTTCCTCCGAGCCTGTCGTAGTCGTGTGGCTGATGGAGACAAGAGGTTCGCTCGGAACTCTGGTCCTGATCGGAGATTCGGCTTTCGGGTCAGAATAAACTCGGGTCTCGGGCATCCATTCAGGACGATGCAGGCACCTCCGGAACGCCCGCGACGAGGCGCAGCTGATGAACACCGCCCCATGCCCCGAAAACTTGCTGGAAAGCCCACGAGAGCCCACCGAAAGAACCAGGAACCTCCGATCCGGATCCTCCTCCCGCTGCCCCGCTCCCCGACCGCAGCCAGGGTTAGGTCGGGCATATCCCCCCACAGGGGGATTTCGGACGAAAAACCATTTGAACAAAAAAATGTGAACTGACTAATTTGTTTGACTATTTTTGCATACTCCTCCTGTAGAGGGACAGGCCCGGCTGAACCGCAGCCAGGGTCGGGGATCTTCTGACCCGGGTCAATCCGCCCGGGTCAGCAGGAAACCAAAAAACTGCCACGCAGGAAAAAAGAACTGCAACGCAGGTCCTCGCAAACCCGGGTCAGCCAACATGCGCGGCCGCCCTCGCGGCCACGAGCGGCTCGCTAACCCAGGCCAGCCAGAGGGGGTCTTCGCAGGATCCTGCAGGATCCGTTGCCCTGGCTGACCCCCGCTTGCGTTGACCCACGCGGCAAGGCTCCAGGGGATAGAGGGCCACATGCGAACCCTACCCCTACCCCACGATCTCCGAGGGGGAGGGTCGGGTTCACTTCGCTCGGGAGCTCCAAGACGAAGTGAACCCCACCCTCCCCCCTCAGAAATCGTTGGGGGTAGGGGTAGGGTTCGCGTGTGGCCCCCTACAAGGACGTCGTGATTTTTTCAATACGGGGTCCCCGGAAACTTCGCCCCTTTCCCCAGGATCGGTTTTTCATCCTGAGTCGTTTTTGACGGTCCCGGGGCCCGGCGAGGGCCCCTACAGGCCGAAAATTACGAAAAACGTCCGTCTTGATTTTTCCAATGCGTTGGGTCTCTGTGCGTTTGCGTTGACCCCCGCCTCAAGGCTCCAGGGGAGGCATCCCAGGCCCGCCCTCCCCCCCAGGGGCGCGCCCTCCTGCGCGGAGACCCCGCGGGCGCGCTCCTCTACAGCGGTGGCGCGCTGGGCCGCGCGCCCGCCCGGAAAAAGGGCCCCGCGAGTTCAAAACGGCTCCGCGCGCGGCGGCGGGCGGGAGCGACTCGGGCGATCGATTGGGAGGCAACCACTGGGAGGCTTTCGTCGGAGAGATGAAGGAGGATGAAGCCCCAGTCGGGAGCTATTACGCCGGAGTGGGCCTCGGATTAAGCGGGATTAAGCCGGATGAAGCGGGATGAAGCGGGATTAAGCCGGATTTAGCCGGATTAAGCCGGACTTCGGACCAGTGCAAAATCAGAATTTGACCTCCCAGGAGTTGCATCCCAAGATCGAGTACTCCGAATCCCATATGAATCACCCCCCCTAAAAAGCCGGACCCCCCTCCAAGCGCGACCTGATATTCCGGACCCCTCTCGTCGGCGGGGCGCCTGCACAAACCGGACCCCCTGAGCTCCAATCCAAAGCAAGCGCCCGAATAAACCGGTCGCCCCCGGTTACAAAAAAAGGCGCCATAAAAACCAGACCCGGGGGACGATTAATAAGGAGTTTGGAGTAGGCGAACGAGTACCCCAGATTTCGTAATAAAGGGAGGGGAGTCTCATTTCGGGGGGGGTCTCTTCCAGGCTATCTTGGAGGGCCTGGGGGGTCTGGGGACGATGTTTTGGAGGGTTCTCCCACAGGGGAGGTCTGAAATGGCTTGTCTTGGAGGGTCCAGACCCCCTTTCCTTTTATTACGAAATCTGGAGTACACACAAATAAAAAGATTCCCCATATTTTCCAATATTTTCTGGGTTTCTGTCTTCCCCCCCACTTCCCATATTTTCCCATATTTTCCTGGGGATCGACGATTAATTGTGTCTGTGTGTGTTTTTTCCCTCCTGATTCTCGCTTCTACAGCTGACATCCTCCACATAGCTGGGCAGGGGCCCCTGGACGGCCAACGAACCACAGGGGGCGCCCAGGCACAGCGAGGGCACACGACGGGGAGCTCGCCTGCCCTCCGAAGATGAAGGGAGGAGCGAGGGAGGGAGGGAGGGAGGGAGGGAGGGAGGGAGGGAGGGAGGGAGGGAGAGGAGGAGGAGGAGGGAGGGAGAGGAGGAGGAGGAGGAGGAGGAGGAGGAAGGAAGGAAAGGAGGAGAGAAGAGAGAGAGGGCGGAGGAGAAAAGTAGCAGCAGGAGGAGCACGCGGCAGAGAAAGAGGGAAAAGGATGAGAACAAACGGGCTCGAAGACATAGCATGTTCTGACCGGCCAGAGTATCATGGGCCACCGAACAAGAGCAGCAGCAAGAGGAGCAAGGGAAGGATTAGGAGGGGAAGAGAGGGATCCGACTCCATAGGCTACAAGCGATCTGTCCGCTACAATGAACAAGCGCTTGGCAAGCTCCAGCCTGCGACCCATCCGCCGGCGTCGAGAGCACGACGGGACTCGTCTCTGGCACAGGTCCGAGACGGCCGTACGCCTCCCGACGGTGCGGTAGCGGCATAGACGGCAATTGCGCGCCAACCCATCCGTTGATGCTCCGCCCCTCCTCGTCCCATCCCCTCCCCCCGCCGCATAAATCCGGCATACCCCTCCCCCATCTCCTCCCCTCCCGTCCCCTGTCTCCATCCCTCGTCTCCTCTCCCTCCCCGTCCCTACCCCCCCTCCCCCATCGACTCGTGTTCCCCCTCCTCCCTCACCTCCACTCCCTCCCATCCCACCCACCCCTCCCCCCCACCCTATACTACCCCCGACGCCATGACTTTCTCACGACGTGGACCCCCAGAGGTCTGAACCCCGAGGCCGGCAATGGCCCAACACCCCCCGCCGTGACCTCTTCACGGCGTGGGCAATCCTGTGCCCCCTGGCCCCATCCCCGTCCCTTCCCTCTCGGTCCCCACCCCTTCGCTGTCCCCCTCCCTGCCCCTTCCCTCCCTGTCCCCCTCCCCGTCCCTTACCCTCCCTGCCCTCCTCCCCCCCCCCATCACTCCCTGTCCTCCTTCCCCCTCCTCCACTCTCAGCGCCCCACGCCGCCCGACCGTACACGGCGCCCCGCGGGGCAAGCGAGAGGCCGAGCACAGCGGACCCCATTGGGGAACCTGCCCTGCCGATCGGCAACCTCTCCCCGCCTCGCCTCGCTGCACTCGTCGCTGTCGCCCCCCCCCCGCCACCCCTCCTCACTCCTCCTCCTCCTCCTGCTTCCTCCTCCTCCTCCTCCTCCTCCTCCTCCTCCTCCTCCTCCTCCTCCTCCTCCTCCTCCCCCTCTACCTCCTCTACCTCCTCTACCTCCTTCGCCGCTACCTCCCCCACCTCCTCCTGCTGCTTCCTCCTCCTCCTCCTCGTCCTCCTACCCCCCTCCTCCTCCTCCTGCTCCTACTGCCGCTACCTCCCCCACCTCCTCCTGCTTCCTCCTCCTCCTCCTCCTCCTCCTCCTCCCTCTCCTCCTCCTCCTCCTCCTCTGCTTCCTCCTCCTCATCCTCCTTCCTCTTGTTCTTCATACTCCTCCTGCTCATTTTCCTGTTCCTCCTCCTATTCCTCCTCCTGCTTCTCCTCCTCCTGTTGCTCCTCCTCCTCCTCCTCCTCCTCCTCCTCCTCCTCCTCCTCCTCCTCCTTCTCCAGTGTATGTAGCTCACCCGTCTGACCCCGCATCGCAAGATGGGGTCCATCGGGGGATCCAGGTCGGCCAGGACGCCCGTCGGCAAATAGAGAAGAATTCGGCACCATGCTAAGGGACGGAGGGGAGGGGCAGGATGCCAGACATGGCGCCAGCGCACCAGGCCTGCCCCTCTCTCTCTTGTTTCCAATCTCTCTCTCTCTCTCTCTCTTTCTCTCTCTCTCTCTCTCTCTCATCTGCCATTCCGCCACCGCGGCCCTGCTGATCGTCGCGCTGCGTCGTGGCCCAGGGCCATGCCGACCGTCCGTCCTGCGCTGCAGTTGCCAAGCGCCGAAAGGGGCCTGGGACCCTCGCGAACTGCACGCCCAGGCCAGAAGCGTTCGGCGTGCGCGGCGCTGGTAGCCCAGGCGCCTGGACGACCATCAGTGCGTGGCTGTCTCTCTCGTTCTCTCTCTCTCTCTCTCTCTCTATTTGTTTCTCTCTTTCTCTTTCTCTTTCTCGTTCTCGTTCTCTCTCTCTCTCTCTCTCTCGCTCGCTCTCTCTCTCTCTCTCTCTCTCTCTTTCTCTCTCTTTATATCTCTATATCGCTCTCTTCCCTTCTCTCGCCCTCTCTGTGTGTTCATATCTCTCTCTCTCTCTCGCTCTCTCTCTCTCTCTATCTATGTGTGTTGTGTGTTGGTTACTCTCTCTCTCCCTCTATATGAATATATATATATATATATATATGTGTGTGTGTGTATATATATATATCTATCTCTCTATATATAAAAGTATATCTATTCATATATACACATATCGTTCCGGTGACGATGATGGCGATGAGATGGTGATGGCGATGGTGAGTGCGGTGATGGTAACGACGATGATGTTGATAATGATGTTGTTGCCGATGATAGTCATAATGCTGATGATGATGATGATGACGAACATGGTGATGATGATGCTGATGGTAATGGAGATGATGGTGATGGTCATGTTGATGAGTGCCATGACAAGGATGATGAATATGATGGTACTGTTAGTGAAGATAATGGTGATGACGATGGTGTTAACCATGGGAGTGCTGATGCCGATGAGAATGATGACGACGATGACGGTGGCGATGATGATGACAGCGGTAACGATGATGGCGGTTGGTGCTGATGGATGATGATGATGGTGGTAGTGATGATGATGATGACGACGATGCTGATGATGGTGATGATGAGGATATCGATGATGATGACTATAGTAATAATAACGATAAGGGGGCTGATGATACTGACAATGACGATGGCGGTTGTGATGATGATGATGATGATGATGATGGTGCGATGATGAAGGAAGATGATGCTGACAACGATGCTGGTGACGATGAGGATGGTGATGGCGATGACGATGGTGATGGACATGATGGTCATTATGGCGATGACGATGACGATGATGACGATGCTGGGAATGATGAAGAAACTGATGATGATAACGGTGACGACGATGACTATGACTATGACGATGACGATGACGATGACGATGACGATGACGATGATGATGATGATGATGATGATGATGATGATGATGGTGATGATGATGCTGACGAGGATGGTGGTGGTGATGATGAGCCCAACACCAAGCCTCTGAGGATTTGGTCTCCGCGGTTGCGGTGAGGATTGGGCGGCTGGAGACGAGGTGATGCTACAGACAAGACGCACGGGATTCACGTACAAGGACAGATAATGATGACGATGACGACGATGACGACGATAATGATGACGACGATGGCGATGACGATACTGATGCATAATAACGAAGACGACGGTAATGGCGATGATGACGTTGAGGATGATGACGAGGATGATGACGATGATGATGACAGTGACTATGGTACGGTGATGATGGATGGTAACGACGATGATTATCCGCCGACCCTGCCTGCAATAACGGGCGTGTCTGTTCGAGTCGTCGTCTCCGTCAATCGTCGTGTCCGTCGTCCCCTTTTCCTGCATCTTCCTCCTCAAGCTTGTCAGTGAGAGGAAAATCCAGCAACGCCGCAATCGGGTCGAAGGGAAGCCCCGTCCCTGTGATCCCAACCCCGTCGAGGGGGGGGGGGGCGGCAGTGGGGGTAAGCGGGGGGAGGGTCCGAGGGGGGAGGGGGTCAGATACGCATCCCCCCCCCTTGGGGGCCCCAGGGCCTCAAAAAGTATCACGACAAGCCAAGAGTGCCCCAAGGGGCACCCGAGACGGTCTAAGGCCCCCAATCGCCAAACGATGTGTCCATGATGATGATGATGATGATGATGATGATGATGATGATGATGATGATGATGATGATGATGATGATGATGACGACGGTAATGGGGATTTTCTTTCGCGGCAAATGATGACATCATCGCCCTGCACTGCAGATCACCACAGCGGAACTGTGCCACGGCATGCCATGGAGGGTTGCATGGTGGCCGCCAAATGGTACATGGGCCCATGCGTGAAACACAAGACAGGTGGCACGCGTGCTCTGTTTTTGCACATTTGAAGAGAGAAGGAGGAGGCAGCGCAGGAGGGGGGAAGAGAAGAGCGGACACGAAGCGAAAGAGGAACAAGAGGGCAAGCGGGCACGACGCGAAAGGGGGAGGAAGAGCGATCACGTCCAGTCCACCGAGCCTGGCACACTGCCCCAGCGCCAGCCAGACTGCAAAGCGGGCTACCTGCGGCGGCGTGTGCTGCGGCGTCAGCGCCAGAAGGAGAACTAACAAGACATGGCCACAAATCGAAGATAGGCCAGAACGTCCAAAAGAGAGAGGAGAAGAAGGAAAGTGAGGAAAAACAAACCGAAAATAAGAGAGAGAGAGAAGACAGCACGCAACCAGCCAAGAGGCCCGTGCTCTAGATTGAGGCTGCCACTGCTGCCTGATTCATTTTCCTCCCCCTCCTCTTTTTCTCTTTCTTGTGCGGTGCCGTGTTTGTGTAGCTTGCATGTCTAGCAGGCCTCCTCGCGGCCGCGGACTGCCAACCCCGTCCCTGTTCTCAGGCCGCGGGCTTGTGTTTTCCGCCGCCCCTAGGGCTTCTAGGCCACACCCGGGCGCTAAAACGCCCCGCTGGAAGATATACGTTTTTTCCGTTTACAGGCGGCAACTTTCGTAGCTGTTGGCCTGCTGGTGTACGGTTTAATCTAACTGCTCACTCACTTGCACATGATGACGGTAATGGAGAGGATGAGGATGGCGATGAGAATGAGGATGAGGATGAGGGTGAACGTGAGGATGATGCCCACCCCAAGCCTCTGAAGCTTGAGCCACTGCGATTGCGGTAAGAAGTTGGCGACTGTGGGTCAAGCGGCTGGTACCGACGAGACGCACAGGATTCAAGTGCAAGGGAAACCCTGATGATGATGATGATGACGATGGTGACGATGGTTATTGCCATGATGATGACGATGACGATGACGACGACGCTGATGGCAATAATACTAATGATGACGACGATGGTGATGGTTATGACGATGCTTCTACCGTGATGGTGATGGTGATGGCGATTAAGATGTTGACGATGAGTGTGGCCGTAAGCATGGCCAAGACTCAGGATGGGCATAATGGTCGTGATGGTGATGATGATGCTGATATGGTGGTACTGCTGCTGCTGCTGCTGATAATGACGATGATGATGACGGTGGTGGTGATGATGATGATGATGATGATGATGCCGATGCTGATGCTGATGCTGAAGCTGATGATGAAGCTGATGATGATGATGATGATGATGATGATGATGATGATGATGACGATGAACCCCACCTCTGAATACGGACGACGACGAAGACGACGAAGACGGCCACGACGACGACGGAGCAGGCAGCGCTGGAGGACAAGGCGGATGGAGACCCGGACCCTCTGGCGGTGGGGGGGGTGAAAAGGGCCACGACGTCCAGACCACCGTCGAGGCAGCATCGGGGGAGGATTCGGCGCCCCAGGTCCCCAGGGAGCGGCGGATGTGGGCAACTCTTCCCCGCCCTCAATGGCCGGCAGGCACCAAGACATCGGAAGAGATTCGATCTCGAGCTGTTTCAAACGTCTTCCCACGTTTGCCGCCTCCGCGGGCTGTCTGCGGGCCCCAGGACCATCAAAGCTGGGTGCAGCATGGAAGGCTGTCCCTGGGGAGGCTGTCAGGAAATCTCGGGCACGCTGATTGAAGAAAACACGTCGTCGGGTGCCTGGGCATCCATGGCCACCACTCCCCCAGGGTGCCTGGGCACGAACCCGAGGCGGCGGGCGCAGACCATGCCCTGGCGGTCGGCCGCCCTTCGAGGCTGGCTCCGGGGCGTCCCCACACGACCCGAGAGCCGATCTGGCCTCCCACCCTCCCCTCCACCAGCCACCAGACACGCCAGGTTCCACTGACCATCGGCTCTCCTTCCCTCCGTCCGCCTGGCGGCTGGTCTGGTGTGGATCGACAGCGAGGATGCCCAGAGAGAGGGGGGCGGACTCGCCCGTCTTGAAGACAGCGACGCCGGGCCCCACCTCCCTGGCGCACGAACGACGAGCGGCCTGCGAGACGGCTCCTCTGGGGAGCGGCCACGCCGACCACGGCTGTGGCCGAGACGCCGCCGCTGCCGGGCAACACCGGCGCCACTCGATGCCCACGGCGTCGCGCTGCCACCCTGAAGCTCTCGGGAGCCAACCCGATCCGCAGACGTCCGACGATGCGATTCTTCGGAAGAAGGAAAAAAACATAAACATAAACTTGTGGCGCTCCGCGCGGATGGCTTGGATCAGCGCTGGACCCCCTCCCTGGCGCGCGCAGCGCGCCAGAGGCGGCGCCGGAAGCGCCGTCGGGGGGGACCCAGCGCGGATCCAAGAAACCCGCGCAGAGCGCCGAACGTTTCAGTTCATGGCGTTTCCTCTTCTCCGCTTCTTTCCGTGCGGGGCCTGGTGAGGCCCCGACCACTTCCCAAGAGGTAGTTTTGATCGTCGTGGACCCCCTCTTCACGGCCCCCGGGCCCGCCGAGAGCGAGGAGGCACGCCTGGGCCGCACGGAGCACCTCGTCGAGGAGCTGGGTCCGCCGGCACCGAGGAGGAGCGCCCGAGGTTCGGCAAAGACGTCCTCCGAGGAGGACGGAGGAGGAGGAGGAGGAGGAGGAGGAGGAGGAGGAGGAGGAGGAGGAGGAGCAGGAGAAGGACGAGGAGGAGGAGGAGGAGGAGGAGGAGGAGGAGGTGCAGGAGCAGCAGGGGGAACCCGCGCGCGCGACCTCCTGGGCCCAAGGCTGGTGCAAGCTCCTCCCTGGCCAAGCCAGGGGGGGCGCATTCAGTGGAGGCCAGTCCACAAGAAGCCTTCCGCAAGAAGCCCAACCCTGAGACCCCGGGACGTCCACTGTTTTCTGGTGCGGGAAGGTCACGCTTTCCATCGCAGAACCACCGAAACCCAGGAGAAACCCAGGGCACCCTGGAGGCAAGCAGGGTGCTTCTTGGCATGGGCCCCCACTGTAAATGGGGGGAGGGTCACAAGCCTCCCGGGCGAGCAACGTTAGACCCTCCCCAGGCCAGCCACGCCAGGCCGGCCCTTTGCCCAGACCCCTGGCAGGGCGAAGTCGGCCAGGAGCGGCCGTCGCAGTCTTTTACTTCCCCCGTCGGTCTGGGCCTGCGGCTGCGGCCCGCAGGTCGGAGGGGGCCAGCACGGCGGACGGGCCCCGCTCGAGCTGATGTGGGAAAACTCCAAGACGTTAGGCAACGCACAGCCCGCAGCGTGCTGACACGGAGCTCCACGCGTGTGCCGAGTGCGTAGAGGTCTGGCGCGATGCGTCCGCCAAGACGTGGGCCGACACGCGCGTGAGACGCGTTGGGTGCGGCACGCGTTGCGCTTCAAGGCGCGCGCAGGAAGACAGCAAAGTCCAGGACAAGCCAAGCCTGAGCAAACCAAGAGGTATCGATACCGCTGCTCCGCAGACCACTCCTGGGGCGCGCTCTGGCCCAGACTTCGAGGCCACTCCAGCGATGGCGACGACGGAGGCCCGGGAGGCCCCAAAAACGGGAAAACGAGGGAAGGGCAGAGGCAGGGGTACCTGTTCCTCCTCTGAAAGCCAGACCCCAGGAGAGCCCAGAATCGAATCGATAAATCGGATCGGCAATCGACATGAATCGGATCGGCGGAAATCGGCAGCCGAATCGGGAAAAGTCGGAGCGGCGGAGATCGGCAGGCCAGTATGCCTCCAAAGAGGAATCGGAGCCCAGATCGGAATCCCAAGTCGAATCGAGTCGGCATCGGAATCCATCGAAATCGAAGCGAATCGAATCGGAGGAATCGAAGCGAGCCCTGAGACCCCCACCCGAGCCAGACCCCCCCCCCCCGGGTTGCTGCGAAGCTCGGTGCCCCGGCCGAGATCCGCACGCCCGCCTCCCGCAGCCCCCCCCCCCGCCGCCTGCGCCTCGTGGGCGGCGGCGGGGTCCTCCGCCTCCGCCGGCCCGAGGCCTCCGCCGGGGCTGCTGCCCGCCGGCGTGCCCTCGGCCCTGGCACGGGGGCGCGCGGCGCAGGCCACCGGCCAGGACTCCTTGAAGGGGCCCTGGGCCACACACGAATCAAGAGGCAGGAGTCCTAGCCTTCCTCCTATGCTCTGAGATTGTCTTGACGTTCGTACTCCCCCGCAGTCGTTTCCCGCATTTTCCGGGGGATCGACGATTCATTGTGACACTGTGTTGTTTCCCCTCCTGATGTCTTCGAGGCACCTTTGGGTTCCTTGGCCTCGGGCGTTGCATGCACACACTGCTGCGGTTCAGGACCACATGGCGGCGGGCGAAGCATCAAAACATGCGGCGCCTTCAAAGAGTTAGGATGAAGAGGAGGAGGAGGAGGAGGAGAAGGAGGAGGAGGAGGAGGAGGAGGAAAAGGAGGAGGAGGAGGAGGAGTGGGCCCGCTGGCCTCCAACGAAGCCTCCAACGAGGCCTCTGGCCTCCAAGCATGGCCGCCCGACTCGGGGGACGGGCTGACCTTGCGCCATCGCAGAACCAGGGCGCATCCCAGGCCAAACCCAGGCCAGCGGCGTGAAGAGCCAGGGAGGGGGTTCGGGTCCACGTGGCCAATACCAGGAACGCTGGACCCAAACATAGCGTTTGCCAGATTGGACCCCAAACATCGCGTCATCGCACTCTGGGTGTGCGTCACTTGTGGTGCAAACTACTTGGTGCAATCGATATGGTGGCGCAATACGTGTGCAAATTACGTGGCGCAAACTACGTGGTGCAAACTACGTGGTGCAAACTACGTTGCGCAATACGCGTGGTGCAATCGGTCTGGTGCAAGATATGTGTGATACAAGCAATGTGGTGCGAGATATGCTGGGCAGTATGTGTGGTGCAATACATGGTCGGCGTAGTGTATATACATGTGTATATACATCCATACATATATATATATATACATACATACATACATACATGCATGCATGCATGCATGCATACATACATACATGCATGCATACATACATACATACATACATGCATGCATGCATGCATGCATGCATGCATGCATACAAGCATATACGCATGCATGTATACATACATACATACATGCAAACATACATACATACATACATACATACATACATACATCCATACATACTTACATACATACATAGATACATATATACATAAATACATACATGCATAAATGCATGCATGCATACATGCATGCATGCATACGTACATGCATACATACATACATACATACATACATACATACATACATACATATGTACATATATATACGTATATATGGATATATACGCATGTGTATAGATGAAGCATGTGCACACGGTGCAACCGGCGTGGTGCACGACGCGGGGTGCAAGCAACGTGGTGCAACGTAAATGCATGGTTTATATACATATACCAACGCATACAAACATATATATATATATGTAAATATGTGGCTGCGCTCCACGTGGCGCCAGGTACGCGCTGCAAGATACAACATTAGCGGCGCAGGCCACGCGCTGCACGGGGGCACCAAAGGGCACCGACACCGCGACACCCCGGACCTCCCAGGGCGCGTTCTGACCAGAATCTCGAGGCGAGTCCAGTCCAGCGGTGGCGACGAGGGCCTCCGAGGAGACCTAAGCAAGGAGAAACGGGCGGAGGGAAGCGGCATGAGTACCTTCTCTCCTCTGAGCTGCGCGGCGCAAGCTGCGCGATGCAAGCGCCGCGGCGCAACCCAGCGCGAGCTACAGCGGCCATGGGCGGCCACCCACCGGGCACCAGGCGAACGGAAAAAACAAAAAAACAAAAAAAAAAAAAAAAAAAAAAAAAAAAAAAAAAAAAAAACACGGCACGCACACCCAGCGAGCGCACCTTGCGCCCACGAGGCGCCCACGCTGGGGCAGTAGGCGGCCCGAGGAGGAGGAGGAGGAGGAGGAGGAGGAGGAGGCGGAGGAGGGGGAAGGGGAGGGGGAGGAAGGGGAGGAGATGGAGGAGGAGTTTCCGAGTTTCCGCCCCAGCCCGCGGCGCTCGTCGGCGGAAGCGGCTCCACGGCGGGCGCGGGCCACCCCCGCTCCAAGGGCCGCGCGCCAGAGGGCCGCCCCCACTCCCCGCGCGCCTGGCGGAGGCGCAGGGGGCCGTGGCGGGATGAGCGGGCGCGGGCCGCCACCGCTCAGAGGGCCGCGCCCCTGGGGACCGCCCTCTCCCTGCGCATCTGGCGGAGGCGCGGGGAGGCGCGCTGAAGGCCTCGTCGGCGGCGTCCGCGTTCCACCTCCGAGATCCGCCCGCGACTCGCGTCACGGGCATCTGCTGCGACATGCCTTCCAAGGAAGGTGGCAGTACTCGTGCTGGTTGGGTGTCCGTCGTGCTGCTGCTCGGCCCGCGTCCTCGGGGCCTCCGCCGCGGTCTGCCGCTCCCGCCGGGCGCGCGCGCAGCCGCAGGAAGCGCCCCGCGTCGGCCGTGGCCTGCGCCCGTCGGCTCGCATGCAGCTGGCCCTCCACCTTCTCGTAGAAGGCTTCGCGCTCGCGGGGGCGATCCTCCTGACGCTCGGCCTCTCTGCGCCGCAGCCGCGCCTGCTCCAGGCTCGCCGCCGCGGCGGCTTCGGTCGGCCAGGGCCGTCCCGCTCGGCCAGGCGGCACTGGCTCGCAGCTTCTGCGGCTCAGCCCGCGCAGCCGCGGCCAGCTCCAGTTCCTGGGCCCCCGCCGCAGCCAGTTCCTGCGCCCCCTCGTGGGTGGGCTCGGCCTCCGCCGGGCGTTCCGCCGCCGTCTGCCGCTCTGCCTGCGCCTCGGGCATTTAACTGTTCTTCTGACTTTTCGACATGGTCACCACCTCCAAGAGGTATTCCGTGACAGTTTCACTGTGCCGTTGCACAGCTATTGCCCCAGGGAAAAAATGCCTGCGCCTCGGGCCTGGGCTCGTCCTCGGCCCCCGCCGAGTTCCCCGCTCCGCGCGCGGCCTCCGCCCGCCGCTCGGCGCGGGCCTCCTGCCGCAGCCGTTCCAGCAGGTCTTGCCCGCGGCCCCGGCCCGCGGGCGGCCGCCAAAGCCTCCGGGGCCACCGCCTCCGCGCGCGTTTCGGGCGGCGTCTCGCCCCCACCAGGGCCGCCGCCAGCCGTGGCCGCGCCCTCGGTCGGCCAGCGCCCTCGCCAAGGCTGCGGCCAGCCTCGCGGGCTGCCTGCCTCGGTGCTGCGCCAGCTCCCGGAACCAGCGCATCAGGTGCCCCGCGACTCTCGCCTGGGCCCTGCGAGCGGCCGCGGGGCGCGGCGGGCGGCGCCGCGGGCGCCACCGGTGGGCGGCAGGGGAGGAGCGAGCGTCCCAAAACGTCTCGTCACCTCATCACCTGCGCTCGCGCTCGGCCGCGCGCGCGCCCGCCTCGATGCCTCCCAGGGCCATCGTGTTGACGTCAGGGGGTTGCCGACGTGGACGTTCTCGACGTCGCCGCCGTCGTCGGTGTGGACGCCCATGAGGTCGTCAAGATCGTGATGAAAATCAAGTACATGGTCGGGGAAAACACCTCCAGCGATCTCCGCTGCTAGCTCGAGGAAGGTCGGGTCGACTCCGCCATGTCCGTCGGCCAGTTGTCAGCTTCGTGAATAAGCGGGAGGAACTCAGGATCCTCCGCCTCCTCTTGTAGATCGTCATCAGGAGGTCCAGGCTGCTCGTCGTGAAAAATGGCTTCAGCATCCGCAGCACCAGACGGATCTTCTACTAGCAGGTTGCTAGGATGCAGTAATCGCCAGGTAATCAGGCCCACTTTGCCCCCCGTGAAGGGGGGGAAGAGGGCGTGGAGCATGAGCGGCGCCAGGTGAAGTTGATCAGGCTCAAGAGCAGCTAGGTGGCCAGAATGCTTAGAGCCCACGACGGGTGGAGCAGCTGGCGGAGATGATGGAGCAGGCGTCGCCATGGAGGTCGCCGAAGATGGTGGGCGGATGTGGGGAATCAGCAAGTTAATCGCGTCCAATGTGTTTTGCTGTATCGATTCCCACTGCGGCGACTCGTTCGAACCCCAAGGCCCAGTGTTAGCATCCTGGGGACCCAACACACCCCCTTGGCCCGCAGCGCGCTCACGAGGAGGCAAACGAGGACGGAGTAGCACTCTGGGATCCCCCTGCGGACACCAATGGGGACGGAGTAGCTGTCTATGAGCGCCAGGAGGATGATGAGGTCCAGGGCGATGCTGACCGACAGGTGCTGCGCCGCCATCGTACACAGGAGGAAGACCGGAAGACCAGACGCCGACGATGCTGCCGCAGAGGCGGCAGTAGCAGCAGAGCCATTAACCTGCGACACGGCAGGGCGAGAGGACAGCGCCAAAGAATGGGGAGGAGCTTCAGGATGTGTCGTCGTGCCGTTATCCCGATCTTCATGGGACCCCCCTGCCTCAGCCTGTGGCTGGATGAAGTGAACGTGGTGACCAGGAAGTCGCAGAGGAGGGGGGCGAGCCTGAGGTGGCGATGGCACCGCAGAGGTGGCAGCGGGCGAAGCACGATTAGGGCCCAGCCAGGCAAGAACATCAGCATCGGCACCAGGCGGCGGGGGATCACCTGAGCTTGCCGCAGGCCACGACGGAAGCGCGGGTGGTAATGCCAGCGGTTGTACTTGCCATGCTCCAGATGGTCTGGCCCTGGGACCGAACAGGTAGTCGCACTCGTCGTCGCTCATGAGTTCGTCCTCGAATGGTGGCGGAGGGCCCTGGGCCAACATCGTAGCGCTGTCACTAATGGCATCCATGGTGCGGAGGTCCTCGTCCGTAGGCGAAGGGTAGTCAGCGTGGGCAGCTGCATCATCGTCGGGGGGATATTCGTAATCCACAGAGGCTTCCTCGGACGGCCCAGATCGAGGCTTGGACTTCAGCGGGTCGGCATCCATCTGATTAAGAGAGGAGTTGGGGAACCAGAAAAGTGGGTTGGGCGCAGGTACCGACGAAGGCACAGGTGCTGCACGCCAGGTCGTAGTAGCAGACATCCAATGGAGAAAGCGGGCACGACTCGGTGCTCCCATCCGAGATGGATCAGGACGCCACTCAAGCATTTCCATGTGCAAACGAGTTTTCTCAAAAGTCCTATGAAGGAAAACGGGATCGCTCTGAGATATGCCCCGCAGAAATTGCTGACGTAGCTGCACGCGAAAGAAAGCAGAACCCTACCCGCCCGACATGCAAATGTCTTCAGCTGCTCTCATCATATCTTTGACCAGGCTGGCCATGCGGTTTGCGAACAGGGGAGCCAAGCCACGCTAGTGAAGCACTCCGAAGACGTAGTCCACACACCAGTCCATCCACGTGTCGAAGTCGTTCTGGGGGAACAGTGTAGAAGATGGATGGGAGCC
Organism: Prorocentrum cordatum; assembly: GCA_963575745.1. Lineage (NCBI taxonomy): Eukaryota > Dinophyceae > Prorocentrales > Prorocentraceae > Prorocentrum > Prorocentrum cordatum. The sequence continues at coordinate 46,959 of CAUYUJ010020224.1, forward strand.
AAGAAGATGCCCAACTGGTAACCCGATTGGTGAGTTCACGTCGCTGCCGCTGGGCCCCCTGCCGAGGAGCGCGCCCCAAGGAAGGCGAAGGAGGGCGCGACGTACGACCAGTCACCTCAATAGGCGAGGTCTGGCCCACTAGCGAGGCTGAGGGTCGGTGCTGCACATCAACAATGCCTAAGGTAGCAGGGCAGCGGGGTGAGACAGGTGAGCAGTGCGTACCCGTGAGGCTCCAGCACACGGGTCGGCACTCTCTGCCTGCCAAAGCCCCCAGTGCAGGCGCACCACGAGGCGAGGATGTATAATACGCGCCGACAGCCACAGGGCCAGCAGCTGGATCCCCCCCCCCCATCGAAGTCGAAAACGTCGCCAATGATCCTCAGGGACGGAAGCGAGGAAGACGTACACCCACTGCCTGACGAGTCGTCGCCACTGATTGAGGCTGTAGAGGACGACGGCGTGGAGGACGAAGAGGAGGAAGACGTCGAAGAAGATGTGACCGCCTGTTTGCGTCTTGGCACCGACGGCCTGGGCCGCCGCCACGGAAGATGATCAGGTCGCCGCGCGCCGAGAGAAACGGCACGAATAGCAGCCAAGACATGCGAGCGAGCGAAAGCGGGTGACCAGGTACCAGAAGGGGCTGCGTGGGACGCCGCATGGCAGGCGAAGTGCATCACCACGATGTCGAAGACTACCTTGCCGATATCCACTGCGGATCCGAAGAGGCCCAGACGACCAAGCGGGTGCGCAGGCAGGGAGAAGCCAAACACCTCCTCGCAGATGTTGCGGAACTTGGGGCACGAAAGATAGTGCTTGAGCTGGTCAGCCGCGCCAGCGCATCCAAAGCGGCAGGGAAGGCGCCCACGGTCACCAAGGACGCGGGCTGACGTCGCCCATCCGTTGGCAGCACGAGGTTGAGCAAGAGGTTGAGAAGGTTGAGCAAGAGCGAAGGTATTTCGTGATATGAGACCATCTCGCCGCTGGCACTTTAGATGCACCATCGCAGTGCATGTCGGGATGGGCGAGAGCGAGCCGCACCACCAGCGAGTTCCAAAGCGGATGAGAGGTAAGGTGCTTCTTGACCGCCAACGTAATGCACCTCTTCAGGCCCGCACCAGAGGGATGGTCGAGGGGACGACGCGTAGCTGCCTGGCGAGCAACCGACAGCAGCTCGTGTGAGTATATCGTGGACTGGAGCGGACCGTACTTAATGTTGAAAAGCGTTCCCACGAAAGCCTCACTGCGCCAGAAGGCGGGGCATGGCCGTGACGATGACATCTGAGCGAGTGAGATGATCCCCTAGGCGACGATACTGACGGTAGAGCCACGAATGCAACCGCCCGAACTCTGGCAGAGCACGGTAAGTAGTGCGAAGTAGGGGCCCAGGAAATCGTCGGCCCACCCGCTGAGCGCAACTGAAGCCAGGCAGACATCGAGAAAGTACCCAGGGATAAACGAAAAGATTGTGACAAGGCCACAAGTTCGCTCTGCACTAGCCACTGCGGCATCAGACGAAACTGGGCGACATATGAAAGCACTGTGGTGATGCGGGTGTTGTGGCGAACTGGCAGGCGAGAATCGGGAAGGTGACTGTGGCCAACCAACTTGGATCGTTCATGAGCCTCCATCGCAGGCGCTGTCCAGCACGAGTCAGCATCGGCTGCAGGACCAAGAATAAGCCCAAGGTACTTGAGGGACTCGACAATGTTGATGCGGTCGAAGAACGGAACATGCGCGCAGAGCAGCGAACGAACCTCCGCGGCTACAGCCTCCGAGAACGGCTTGTGCAGCGGAACGAGGTTGCATTTGTCGATCCTCAGGGACAGCGTGGCAAACCTTTCAGCGAGAAGCATGATGTCCGCTAAGATGGTCAGGCCCAAGTTGTTTCTGGTAGCGGCACCAATGTCGTCGACACCAGCTCGCGCGATACCTTTTCCGCTGTGCTTCAAGCTGGCGCTGGGGATCCACGAGAAATGGGGCAGTAGCCGCAGCGTAGAGGGAACCGCTCAAGGAGCAGCCGTGGACGATGCCAGACGCAACCCACCAGGCATGGGTAGGTGCATTGCGCACCATCGCAAATGCCTCGAGCTCGAAGTAGAGCTGGTCTATGATGGACAAAAAGGCACGCGGCACCTACATCTCGCTGAGCACCACGCACATGGAATCCTGAGAGAGACTAGGAAAGGCAGCGCCATAGTCTAGAGCTACAAAGACAGGGGCGAATCTTTGATGCCTTGAAGAACCAGCCGACGAGATAGTGGTGTCCAGATAGAGGCACGCCTCTCGATAGCTTGAAGTTGGTGGCGAAGTTGAGGGGTAGAACGTCCACCAGCGAGCTCTGCCTCCAGGCGACGGCGTCGGAGGTCAGCATGGCGCAACTGAACGGCTTCGCTCCACTGCTGGAACGAAGGATCATGCACCAGCGAGACAGTACCCGACGAGATGTCCACGAAGTCTCTGGCAGTCTGATTCGCAGCACGAAGGCGAACAGCAAGAGAAACATCATTGCGCCAAACCGCCCGAGAAATCTGCCTCGCCGGAAGGAGCTGAGAGCCCAGGGCCTCGGAATCGCACCGAAGAAAACGATCGCGAATCTCACGCGCAACTTCCTTCACTGCCCACTTGGAAAGCTCAATCTGCCTGGGAAGTGAGCGGGGCGTGAAATCTAGCTGCCGAGTAACAGTATCCAGCAAGTCCTGGAATGCTTCCGACTCGAAAATGTGCCTCGGGATCTTTCGATATTCCTCGGGCTTTGCGGACCGCTGCGAGAAAGAACAAGACTGGGCTGCGTGGTCACTCACCTCCATCTCAGCCAAAGCCTCAGGAACCCCCAGCACACGAGGAACAGCGTGAATCTGGCATACGATCCAACCAGGAAGACTGACCCAGAGCCTATCCAACGCAGAAACCGAGTGAGCGCTGGCGTCATAGTGGGTGGGTTCGTCAGACGTGAACTCAGTAAGAGGTACCAATACCTTAGCCCACTTGGCTGCTTGAGTATGTTGGCCTTTGCCTGGGCCCCCACGGCGACCAGGGCGATGGGGGAGGAGAGGGGAAGAAGCAACAACATTCAAGCCCCCGCGCACGACCACAGCGGCCGTCAAAGGCGAACGTCTGGCAAAACTGATATCAGCACCAAGTGCCTTGCCAATCTTAGGGAATTGCGCGCCATTGATTCCATGGTTGCGTACATTGCAGCGAAAAAGATGTCGCCCCTCATGCTGCAGATGAAGACGGAGCACACGCCCTGGAACAAGTTCGCCACGATGAACCGCCGCAGGGCAGGAGCCAGGCAATACTGCGGCGACCCCTCCTTTCACTGGCGATGCCTCGCAGTGTGAAGAGAAGATGCGCACGTCACGATGAGCTTTCCCAATAAAGTTTCGTAGCTGCACAGCATCTTGATGCTACTCCTGAAGACAAACCACCCCATTCAAAAAGTCTAACCGACGAAGGTAGCCCACCTTCACCTTGGAGTGAGCACCCTGGCATTGAAGAAGCGCCCGCGCGTTCCAATAGGCAAAAAGAAACTATTCCGCGCCCTCGATACTCACCACGAAGTAGTCTTCCCAGTCCACTAAAGACGCCACTCAGCCGTCTCAGGCGGTGCGACGACGGCGGCAGCTGTTGCTGATAACTGCTGCTTCGGAAGACCAAGCTTGGTGATGAGGTTGTCGGCCCAGTTGAGCGTGGACGGCGCGTTGCGAGGGTTCGGGTTGATCTCGAGAATCGCGCCCCAACCTGCCATGACATAGCCTCGGTCCTTGTCAACAAACCAGCGCTTTGAGGAATCGATCTCTTTGAAGGCGTCCCGAATTTTCCGAGCCTGCATCTCCATGCGAATATGACGCGGATTTTTGTCAGGGCCGATGTGAAGAGCCGTGGACTGTCCGTCTGCTGCGGTGGTCTCGAAGCGCTTCCATTGACCAGGCCCCAGGCGTTGAGCACCGAGGACTTTGGCAACTCGATGGGCAGCAGGGGCGGGTGCACCGACGAAGTTGATGGAGAAGCTGCGGCTGACGGCCTCAGAGGAAGAGATCTTGAAGAATTTTGGCTCAACACCGACCTCGGCGATCCAATCAGAAAGGGTCTGCTGAACCTGGTCGAGGGCCGTGAGCTTGGCTGCAATGACTTTGATAACGCACGGGTCGGTGTCACGATCGAAGCCTGCGGCGGAGACCAGCGGAGCCTTTGGGACGTCGTGGGCGACGACGAGGAGCTCGTGCAACTTCTTGATCTCGGCCTTGAGGAAGGAGGTGTCAGAGTCGTGGGTGTCCAGTCTGGTCTCATGGGCACGCAGCCGAATGTGCATCCCGTCGATCTGCTCCTGAAGGCGGCGATTCTGACCATCCAGGCGCTTAGCAGCAGCATCATCAACCATCTTGGGGAGGTCCTTGACTCCTTGGGCCAGCTCAGCAGCGGACTCGGCGTGCTTGGAGAGCTGCTCGGCGAAGGCGTTGATGGCGTCGCCCACCGTGGACTTGACAGAGTCCAGCATCGTCTGCTTGTATTCGCGTAGCAGCTTGGTGGCCTCCTCTTTCGCCAGGTACCGAGTGTACTCGTCAGGTCCAGTTTCTTCCCAGCCCCAATCTTCATTTTCAGCTTCACCGAGAGCGCCAAGAACAGGGTCACCAGCAGCGGGTGCAGGGAGATTTTCTGCATAAAAAGCAGCAGGAGCACCTGCTTCACCAAGAGGCTGAGCGGTTGCAGTCCCAGAGGCGTCGCTGTTGTCGCCATCGGGCTGGTCGGGCTTCTTCGGGTCCTTCCTCTGCTTCTTCGGCTTCTTGACGCCGAGAGACGCCACAGGCATGCGGCGGCCCGCGCGCGGCGCCGCGATCACTGAGCCAGGAGGCTACGGATGGGTCCACAGCTAATCGCAACACCTCGGTTCCCCGAACCTTCGTTACGTTTAGCCTTGAGCCAAAATGGCTACGGAGGGCGGCGGGGGAGGAGGAGGAGGAGGAGGAGGAGGAGGAGGAGGCGGACAAGGAGGAGGAGGAGCAGGACGGGTCGCGTAAGCCCTTCGGAAAACCTCGCACACCCACCCAGCGAGCGCACGGGGGCGCCCACGAGGCGACCGCGGGCGGGCACCGGGCCCGCGGCCGGCACCGGGCGAAACCTCGGCGAGCCCGTGCCACGGCCTGACGACCTACCAGACGCGGCTTCGACGCGGGTTCGACACGGACATGGGCGCGAGCGAAGGCTCAAAGGGGGGAGCGCGGGCGCGGCGAGCGAGGGGCTCACATGCCAGGCTGGTGGGTGCCCCCCCAGGCGCGGCATGTCCGCTGGGGGCGTTGGCCGCCGGGCCCCGGCAAGGCGGCGGCGCGGGGCTCGCCCCCGCGCGTGCGCGGTTGAGGCCCCGTCGGGGTCATCGGCGCGCCCGCCCTCGTCGCCCTTGAGACCAGCAAGGTCTCAGAAGAAGACCGACTGCACGATCGATCTGCCCCGAAAGCGGTTCTCCCGCCGAATCCACGACACGTGCGCAGCACGTCGCCGTGGATCCGACGAAAGAAAACGATCCCGGGGCACACCGATCCTGCAGTCGAACTCCTGCTCCAATGGCCTGACCCCAACCCAACGCGAAGACCCGAATTTGACTCGAGTTTCGGGTTGGGGGAGGGTACGGGGTCCCTGTGTTTTTGCCCACGTTCCCCACCCCCCACCCCCCACCCTCCACCCCACCACTGGAAATGGAGGGCACCTTGAGGCCGTCGGGTACTCCAGATTTCGTATTAAAAGGGAGGGGGTCTGGACCCTCCAAGACAAGCCAGACCCCCCAGGCCCTCCAAGATAGCCTGTAAGAGAACCCCCCCGAAATGAGACCCCCCTCCCTTTATTACGAAATCTGGAGTATGGTTGGGGTGGTCTGGTGGGTGGACAGGACCTGGGAAATAGAAGATGAGCAAGATCCCCAAAAGTGCAAGCGCTGGGCGTGGAGCGGCACTGCGCTTTCACAGCGGCCGCCTGCCGCCGGGCGTCCGCTGGCGGACCCGCTGCCGTTCTGCTTCCACTGGCTCCCCCTGGCTTTGCGCCGAGAGGATGCCCAAGGTCCTCCTGTCCCTCCTCCTCCTCCTCCTCTCCTCCTCCTCCTCCCTCCTCTCCTCCTCCTCCTCCTCCTCCTCCTCCTCCTCCTCCTCCTCCTCCTCCCTCCTCCTCCTCCTCCTCCTCCTCCTCCTCCTCCTCCTCCTCCTCCTCCTCCTCCCTCCTCCTCCTCCTCCTCCTCCTCCTCCTCCTCCTCCTCCTCCTCCTCCTCCTCCTCCTCCTCCTCCTCCTCCTCCTCCTCCTCCTCCTCCTCCTCCTCCTCCTCCTCCTCCTCCTCCTCCTCCTCCTCCTCCTCCTCCTCCTCCTCCTCCTCCTCCTCCTCCTCCTCCTCCTCCTCCTCCTCCTCCTCCTCCTCCTCTCCTCCTCCTCCCTCCTCCTCCTCCTCCTCCCTCCTCCTCCTCCTCCTCCTCCTCCTCCTCCTCCTCCTCCTCCTCCGGCCCTGCGCACCACATGACTCCCAACCCCGGGACAGCCAGAGGGGATTTGCTGACCCCCGTCAAGGATGACCACCAGGTTCGGCAGGTTCGCGTCGTGGCGACTTGCGCGCTGGTTGCCGACACCGCGTGGAGAGTGTTAGGTCGGGCATGTCCCCATACGGGCGGGCCGTGGAAGAAAAGTAAAGCACAGCTAAGGAAAAAGCAATAGTGGCCAAAGGAGCGCGAAAAAAAACGCCACCAGACTACTCCAGATTTCGTAATGAAGGGAGGTGGGTCTCATTTCGGGGGGGGGTCTCTTCCAGGCTATCTTGGAGGGCCTGGGGGGTCCGGGGACGATGTTTTGGAGGGTTCTCCCACGGGGGAGGTCTGAAATGGCTCGTCTTGGAGGGTCCAGACCCCCTCCCTTTTATTACGAAATCTGGAGTATTCTTTCACTATTCTGGAAGGCTCCTCCTGCAGAGGGACATGCCCGACGAAAGGATAGCTCAAAATCGAACGATCGCTGCTCCCCGCTCGCGCAAGACCGGTCGCATGTCGGCCGACTCCAGGCCACCGGCGGCGGCGGCGGGCCTAGGAAGAAAAATAAAAGAACAGTCCAGGAACAAGCAAAAGTGGCCAAAGGTGCGCGAAAAAAAACGCAACCAGACTATGCTTTCACTATTCTGGAAGGCTCCTCCTGCAGAGGGACATGCCCGCCGAAAGGATAGCTCAAAACCGAACGATCGCAGCCTCCCGCTCGCGCAAGACCGCTCGAATGCCGGGCGGGCCTTGGAAGAAAAATAAAGAGCCGTCAAGGAAAAAGCAAAAGTGGCCAAGGGAGCGCGAGAAAAAACGCCACCAGACTATTCTTTCACTACTCTGGAAGGCTCCTCCTGCAGAGGGACACGCCCGCCGAAAGGACAGCTCAAGATCGAACGATCGCTGCCTCCCGCTCGCGCGAGACCGCTCGCATGCCGGCCGACTCCGGGCCACCGGCGGCGCCCCACCTGGAATTGGGCCGGGCGTGTCCCTCGACAGGCCGATTTTTCGACGATGAGTAAAACATGTTCAAAAATACCCAAGCATGGCAAAAAAACAAACAACACAAATCGTCCGACGATGTTCGACGATGATTAAACCATGTTCGACGATGTTAAACCATGTCCCTCGACAGGCCGATTTTTCGACGATGGTTAAAACATGTTCGAAAATGCCCAAGCATGGCAGGCCGATTGTTCGACGAGGATTAAACCATGTTCAAAAAAGCCCAAGCATGGCAAAAAAACAAACAACAAAAATCGTCCCCAGAACTATTGTCACTATTTTTATTATTTCTACGCCCGCGCTGGGGCTGCCGCCGCCGCCGCGCACACGGCGCGAGCCTACAGGCCGATTTTTCGACGAGGATTAAACCATGTTCGAAAATGCCCAAGCATGGCAGGCCGATGTTCGACGATGATTGAAACAGGTTCAAAAATACCCAAGCATGGCAGGAGGGAGAAACAACATATCTATAAAAACAAAGGAAAACAAAACAAACAAACAGACAAACAAAAACAAACAAGAAAAAACGTCCCCAGAACT
>CAUYUJ010020224.1:60000-67500 GCA_963575745.1 Prorocentrum cordatum
CAGAGGCCCGAACAGGCCCGAAAGCATCCAAGGGGCCTTTCAACCACAACTCCAGCACGGCGGAGGGAAGGGCCGCAGGCCACAAGGCTCCCCGCCTGTCTCTGCTACGATTCCCTCGGCCCACATGGGGAACACCTCCTTCGCCTTCTGATGCTCCCTTCCACCCCTTCCACCTTAATCTCCCTCCCCCCCCTCCCCGTATTCGTCGTCGTCGTATTCAGGGTCGGCGGCGCCAGCCTTAAGGCCTTAGCAATATGACTATGACTCCTGCTACTATTACTATATATACATATATATAACTATTACGTTGACTCTTACTATCACCGTTACCATTACCATTACCATTACCATTACCATTACCATTACCATGACCATTACCATTACCATTACCATTACCATTACCATTACCATTACCATTACGATCACGATTACGAGTGTCGTTACTAGTACGAATACTGTTACAAGCACTAGTACTACTAGTACTTGCACTGAAGCTTTTAAAGTTACGATCGCGATTACTATTACTATCAGGATTACGATTCCGATTACTATTTCTATTACAAGTACTATCACGATTACAATTACTATTAGTATTACTACGACTATCACAATTATTCTTACTAGCACTACTACTACTACTACTATTACTACTACTACTACTACTACTACTACTACTACTACTACTACTACTACTACCACTACTACTACTACTACTACTACTACTACTACTACGATTACCACTACTACTACTACTACTACTACTACTACTACTACTACCACTACTACTACTACTACTACTACTACTACTACTACTACTACTACTACGACTACTACTACTACTACTACTACTACTACTACTACTACTACTACTACTACTACTACGACTACCACTACTACTACTACTACTACTAAAATAACTACTACGACTACTACTGGTGCTACTGCTACTACTACTACTACTACTACTACTACGACTACTACTACTACTACCACTACCACTACTACTACTACTACGACTACTACTACTACTACTACTACTACTACTACTACTACTACTAAAACACCTACCCTTACTCACTATTACTGTTACTATTCCTTTTTTACGGTTACTCTTACAATCACTAATAGTTTTACTATTACCATTACATTACTAGTACGATTGCGATGACAAATACTCTTACTAGCACTATTACTATTACTATTAGTATTACTACTACTAGAGGCTGAATGACAACGAATCTGAAAAGATTAGTTGTCGGGCGGGGGGTCGCCCACCCTCTTTCGTCTCTGGAAATATGTTGCGATTACACGATTGCCTCTCTCCCCCCCTGTGAAGCGAACAAGAAAAAGGGGAGGGGGGAAAGGAGGACGAGGGAGGCAGAGGGAGAGGGAAAGGAGGGGGGAGAGAGAAAAAGGGAGGAGGAGGAGGGGGAGGAGGAGGAGGAGGAGGAGGAGGAGGAGAAGGAACGGAAAGGAAAAGGATGAAGAAGGGAAAGGACCCCAGGAGCCCCAGGGAACCTCAGGTAGGGGGTGGGAGCCACTCTGCGCGCGGGCGCCCCTCGACGGAGCGCTGCGGCGCCGCTCGGAGCGCATGCCTGCTCGGAGCGCTCCTGGAGCAGAACCGCGCGCCCTCCTCTCCTCATCCTCCCTCTGAACCTCTCCCTCTCTCTCCTCCTCCGGCGGCGGAGACGACGACGGCGGCGGCGAAGCGACAGGAGCTGGGAGAGAAACCGCCGCGGGGAGAGACACCGCCGCTGGGAGAGACACTGCCGCTGGGAGATACACCGCCGCTGGGAGAGACACCGCCGCTGGGAGAGACACCACCGCTGGGATAGAGACCGCTGCTGCAACAGCAGCTTCCGCCGCTGGGAGAGAGACCGTCGCTGCGACAGGAGCTGACGATAATTGCGCTTCAACTCATATTATACATACTGTATGATAAGCATCATCCGCTCTCGCAGTTTAGCTTCAGCCGCTGGACGATTGATCGCCGCTGGGAGAGATACCGCTGCTGCGACAAGAGCTTTCACCGCTGGGAGAGAAACCGCCGCTGCGACAGGAGCTGAAGATAACTGCGCTTCAACTCGTCTTATACATACTGTATAATATGTATCATTCTCATACTCTTCATTTTTTGGTCTCATCATTAGCATTATTATCCTCTCCTCCGTCTATCATTTTCGTTATTATCCTCCTTTCCCCCCTCGCCTTGCCATGAGTGGCTCAAAGCTACAAGTAGAGAAGACTAGCCAAATGTTGGTTGGCAAAAGAGTTAGCTGGTGGCTAACGTTATATGTGGCAGCATGAAAACATTTGGCGTTGTGTTGGAAATACCAGGGAAGACAAATCAAATCCTGGCAGATACGGATAAGCAAGTTACCAAAGCGAAGTTGCAGTTTGCCACGGGAAATCCGACTATCAAGTTTGATGCGCCCGTGATCACCGAAATATCTGATTCACCCATCTACCCATTCCCGCATGGAAACATTAATCAGAAAAAGAAGTGGGTGCTTGATTGCATTCTAGATTGGGATGGGAAGTCCGAAGACAACGCACAAAATATCATCACGCAGTTTTCAAATGATTTCCATGGAAATAATGAGTGGAGCGACGAATGGGACGGCAGTTACAACGACCACGTGAAAGGATTGATGGCACAGGGAATGCAGGCGGGCAGCTACAACAACTTACCACAACCAATCGGTCCTTCGAGTTCGTGGCAAGTAGCGCGCACCATGCAGTTGGCGATTGTGCCCACCGGCGATAAGTGGCATGTGATCAAACACATTATGTTCGAAGGACAGCAAAAGTTGGTTAAGGTGGAGGAAGCATTGGCGTGCGGTACCACCAACTGCCACAGCTGGTGGCCTCACAACCTTTGGAGATCGAAAAGACATTCCAGATGATATTCGAAGGGCTTGGTGGGTTTCAGATTCGATACGGCAAATGGCAAGGAGATGAAGGTGAGCAGAAGGTCGTTGATTTCAACAAAATCTCAGCTGGATATGCACTTATGCGAAAGATGAGGCCGTCCTCAAACAACGAAGGACAATTCGCAGAGTGGGTTGACGTTTGGACCAAAAAACCAGAAAGCCCAATATTGGATTGGCCACCACGGAATCGAGTGTGATCTGACTGCTGTTACGCCTGAGGGGAAGCGCATATCTCTGGCGTGTGCCTGTCAAACCTTGTAGATGTAGCTGCTAGCTACGCCCAAGGTAGCGGCTAGCTACCGCGCGCTTGGATTTCCTGCAGAGAGACAACGCGAGGAAAAATACACACCTGCGCTTCGCGCTCCATTCCGCCGTTTCCGTGGTGCTCATAGGACCTGTGGTGCTCTTGGTAGTAGCAGTAGTAGTAGTAGTAGTAGTAGTAGTAGTAGTAGTAGTAGTAGTAGTAGTAGTAGTAGTAGAGTAGTAGTAGTAGTAGTAGTAGTAGTAGTAGTAGTAGTAGTAGTAGTAGTAGTAGTAGTAGTAGTAGTAGTAGTAGTAGTAGTAGTAGTAGTAGTAGTAGTAGTAGTAGTAGTAGTAGTAGTAGTACTACTAGTAGTGGTAGTGGTAGTAGTAGTAGTAATAATAATAATGATAATAGTAATAGTAGTAAGAGAGAGAAACAGTAGAGGTAGACAGAGAAAGAAAGAGAGCGATTGAGAGAGAGAGAGAGAGACAGAGAGAGAAGAGAGAGAGAAGAGAGAAAAGCGGCGGGAGGCAAAGGAAATCCCTCTGTATTCCGCCACAGAAGAAATCTTTTCGCATTCTGTCACAAATGAAATTCTTTCATATTCCGCCACAAAGGGAATCCTTTTGTATTCCACCACAGAGGAAATCCTTTTGTATTCCGCCACTAAAGGGAATCCGTTGTATACCGCTACAAAAGGAAACCCCCTTTGCATTCGGCACAAAGAAAATCATGTTGTATTCCGCAACAAAGGAAATCCTTTTGTATCCCACCACAAAAGGGAATCCTGTGTATTCCGCTACAAAAGGAATTCCTCTGTATCCGGCCACAAAGGGAATCCATGTGTATTCCACCACAAAGAGAATCCATTTGAATTCCTGCACAAAGGGAACCCTATTGAAATTCATATGGATACTGGAAACTTTGTGTGTTCACAGAGATGCAGAAAATTTCAACTAAAACAGTGAACAACAAGTGGTTTCATCTGTGTTTTCACAGAGATCCAGAGATTTGTAATTAAAAATATTGTTTTTTTGTTGTTTTCATTGTCAGGCTCAGAGATCTCATAGATTTACATGGTGTTCCTACTATGAGTATTGGTTGTTTTATGAAAACGCTGTGAAAACACATGGTTGTCTTTGTTTTTATTGGAAAATAATTGAGAACCATGTGTTTTCACAGACATTTAATAACTTTATGAGAAATTGTTGACCACCTCCGTGAAAACACAAGGTTGTCAATGATTGTCTCCTGAAAAAACAAAGAAAACATGTGTGTTCACAGCGTTTCATATATATATATATATATATATATGTATATATATGTGTGTGCGTGTATAAATGAAAACCATTTATATATATAAATATATATATATATACATATATATATATAGAATGAGATCTCTGAGCCTGGCAATGAAAACACAATATTTTTATATAAAAATATCTGCATCCCTGTGAAAACACACATGTAACACATTGTGTTGCATTGTTTCAGTTGAAATTCTCTGAATCTCTGTGAAAGCACAATGTTTCCAGCACCCATATGAATTACAATAAGATTCCTTTTGTGGCGGAATCCAAAAGGATTCTCTTTTGTTGCGGAATACAAAAGAATTCCATGTATGGCGGGGTACAAAAGAATTCCTTGTGTAGCAGAATACAAAAGGATGTCCTTTATGGCGGAATACAAAAGAATTCTTGTTGTAGCAGAATACAAAAGGATTTAGACAGAGAGAGAAGAGAGAGAGAGAAGAGAGAAACGCGGCGGGAGGCAAAGGAAATCCCTCTGTAGCCCGCCACAGAAGAAATATTTTCGCATTCTGCCACACATCAAATTCTTTCATATTCCGCCACAAAGGGAATCCTTTTGTATACCGCTACAACAGGAATCCCTTTGTATTCGGCACAAAGAAAATCCTGTTGTATTCCGCCACAAAAGAAACCCTTTTGTATTCCACAACAAAGGGGAATCCTGCGTACTCCGCTACAAAAGGAATTCCTTTGTATTCGGCCACAAAGGGAATCCATTTGTATTCCACCACAAAGGGAATACATTTGAATTCCTTCACAAAGGGAACCCTACTGTAATTCATATGGATACTGGAAACATTGTGTTTTCACTGAGATTCTAAGATTTTCAACTAAAGCAATGAAAAAAACAATTGGTTGCATCTGTGTTTTCACAAAGACCCAGAGATTTCTAATTTAAAATATTTGTGCATTGCCAGGCCCAGAGATCTCGGAGATTTTAGATGGATGTCCTACGAGTTTCCTACGATGTGGAGGAAGAAGAGGAAGAGAAAAAAAGGCATGGTATTCTTTTTGTTTTATTACAACAAACTTCGCAAACCCTGGGTTGTCACAGATACGCAATAGCTTTATGAGAAATTGTTGACAATCTCTGTGAAACCACCATGTGTTCAGTGATAGTCTAATGAAAAAAAAAACAAAGAAAACATGTTGTCACAGTGTTTTCAATTATTATACATATATATGACAAACACAAAACAAAAACAAAAAATCTATAATAGGAAAAGAAAACTAGCCATAGCAGGAAAACCATTAAAATCTCTTGGATCTCTGAGCCTGGCAACTTATAAAAGAACAAGAGAGAGGAAACACAAAAAAAACGTTTGAATCTCTGTGAAAACACAAATGAAACCAATTGTTTTTCATTGTTTTAGTTGAAATTTCCTGAATCTCTTTGAAAACACCCTGTTTCCAGTATCCATATGAATTACAATAAGATTCCTTTTGTGGCGGAATACAAAAGGATTTCCTGTTGTGGCGGAATACAGATTATGGCGGGATACAAAAGAATTCCTTTTGTAGCAGAATACAAAAGGATTTCCTTTATGGCGGCATACAAAAGAATTCTTGTTGTAGCAGAATACCAAAGGATTTCCTTTTATGGCGGAATACAAAAGAATTCCTTGCGTAGCAGATACCAATGGATTTCCTTCATGGCTGAATACAAAAGAATTATTTTTTGTAGCAGAATACACCAGGATTCCCTTTGTGGCGGAATACGAAAGGATTTCCTTTTATGGTCGGAATACAAAAGCATTCCTTTTGTAGCAGAATACAGAAGGATTTCCTTTGTTGTGGAATACAAATAGATTCCTGGTGTGAGAAATACAAAGGAATTTCTTTTTGTTGAGGAATACAAAAGGGATTCTTTTCGTGGCGGCTTCCCACCCCCCACATCCAAAGGACTACCCCCCACCCTACAACGAATGCAAAAAGCTTCGTTGTAGCTCATTATGTATCACTATTACTAGTAGTTCTATTACTACTACTACGACTACTACTACTACTACTACCACTACTACTACGACTACTTCCACGAATACTACTAATACTATTAATATTACTATTACTACTACTATTACTATTACTTTTACTATTACTATGACTATGACTATGACTATTACTATTACTATTACTATTATTATTACTATTACTATTACTATTACTATTACTATTACTATTACTATTACTATTACTATTACTATTACTAGTACTAGCACTAGTACTCTTACTAATACTAGCATTAGTACTATTACTATTACTATTGCTATTACTATTACTATTACTATTACTATTACTATTACTATTACTATTACTATTACTATTACTATTACTATTACTATTACTATGACGATTACTATTACTATTACTATTACGGATACTATTACTACTACTGTTACTATTACTATTACCATTACCATTACCATTACCATTACCATTACCATTACCATTACCATTACCATTACCATTACCATTACCATTACTACTACTACTACTACTACTACTACTACTACTACTAGTACTACTATTACTACGACTACTAATACGACTACAATTACTATTACACTTACTATTACTATTACTATCACGATTACGATTACTATTACTATTACTATCACTTTTACGAGTACTAGTACTATTACTATTACTACTACGATTACTACTACTGTTACTATTACTGATACGATTACGATTATGATTACTGCGAACATCAATATGACTACTACTAGTGCAAGCATTGCTGTTAATATTAGTACGACTAGTACTACGACGACTACTACTACTACTACTACATCTACTTCTACTACTACTACTACTACTACTACTAGTACTACTACTACCACAACTAAGATTAGTACTATTACGACTACTACTACTACTACTACTACTACTACTTCTACTACTACTTCTACTACTACTACTACTACTACTACTACTACTACGACTACTACTAGAACTACTACTACTACTACTACTACTACTACTACTACTATTACTACCACTACTACTA
>CAUYUJ010020224.1:72500-100000 GCA_963575745.1 Prorocentrum cordatum
CATCATCATCATCATCATCATCATCATCATCATCATCATCATCATCCTCATCAACATCATCATCAACAGCATAATCCTCATCATCATCAGCAGCAGCATCAGCATCGGCAGCATCCGCTCTCTCATCCCCCTCACCATCATCATCAGCATCAGCGTCATCATTAGCAGCATCATCAGCAGCATCATCGTCAGATTCATCATTGGCATCATCATTATCATCATCACCCTCATCATCATCATCAGCAGCATCAGCATCATCATCATCACGATAATCAGCATCATCATCATCATCAGCAACAGCATCATTATCGTCGTCATCGTCATCGTCATCGTAAACATCGTCAATCATCCTCATCATTAGGAGCAGCCTCATCATTATCATCAGAATGATCATCATCATCATCAGCGTCATCACCAACACCATCACCAGCACCATCATCATCAAAATCACCATCACCGTCGCGATACGAATACTTGCAATCATACACATCATCATCATCATCATCATCATCAGCAGCAGCATCATCATCATGATCATCATCATCAGTAGAAGCAGCATCATCATACTCATCATACGCATCATCAGTATCGTCATCACCATCATCATTGTCATCATCAGCAGCATCACCATCATCATCAGCAGCAGCGTCATCATCAGCATCATCATCGTCAGCAGCAGCAGCATCAGCATTAGCATCAGCATCAGCATCTTCATCATCAACAACAACGAATTCTACATCTGCGACGACGCCGACACCGCCGACGACGCCGGTGCCAGCGCGGCACCGCCGACGCCGACGGCGTCGGTGTCGGCGTTTGCGTTGAACAAGGCGGACGAGAGGGGGGGGGAGCATTTGCGGTGGGTCCGCAGAGGCGGCTGGCTGTCTCTGAAGAGCCGCCAATGCAAACATGCAAACCTCCTTCGATTGGTTGATGTGCGGGAGGTCTTCTCTGGCCGAAGAACCGCGAAGGGGGAGGGAAGGGGGAATCAGCTGTGTGCAGCTGGTTCCCCATTCGACTCTGGGCGCCGAGGGCGACCATGCATCGACGACAGGGCATGGTGGCGGGGCCAAGACCAGCTGCGCATGGTGGACTTCGTACCCCCCCCCCCCGGGCCCGATCCCCCAGGTCTTCCGACCCGGGTGACTCTCGTCGTCTGGCCCTCAGGCTATAACTCAGGTTTATGTCGGGCGTGTCCCCCATACAGGGGGATTTTCGACGAAAAATCAAAATACTCGAAAAATACACCAAAAAGGTCAAAAAATACTCAAAAAATAGTCCCCCGACTACTTTTGGACTATGCTTTGACTATGTCTGGCGTATTTATCATAATTTGTTGTCGAAAATCCCCCTGTAGGGGAACAGGCCCGACTTAAACTCAGGTCTCCTGCGGCCGTTCGAGATGTCTCGGGCACCCTCCGAACGCCCTCGGCGAGACGCAGCTGCTGGAAAGCAGCACGAGGCTGGAAAGCCGCCGACAACCTGTGCACTGGAAGTGCATGTTGAAGTATGGATCGTGGCCATCCAAACCAAAAAAGCAGCCTGCATTGAGGCGAGAGCACGATTCCTGAACAAATGGTTGGGACGTCTCAGGCAAAACGGCTGTCGGACCAAGCGGTCTCGGGTTTTCACCGTCCACCCTTCGGGACTCTTCTGTGGTCTTTCTTACCACTTTGAGAGCCCTCTAGCGAAACGCTACGAGTGGAAAAAGCAGTCTCATGCTGTTCTGCGACTGCGGTTCCCCCTCCTCTTCCTCCTCAGGCCCCCGTACTCCTCCCCATCATGCTCTCCCCCTCCTCCAACTTGTCCGCCTCCTCCTTCTGCTCCTCAAACTGTTCCGCCTCGAGCTCCGAAAAATTATACTCATGCTCTCCTTCTCAATGTCAACTCAGCCTGGCCCCCTTCCTGTCCTCACTTGGATCACTGCCGGTGTTGCTGAGGGGATGGGGAGCTTCCTAAGAGACGACCAAGGTGGACTATATCAAGCGGCTTACGGGGGACAGAGATCTGGGCTAAGTGGGCGGAGACCCCTTAGCAGAGTTTCCTGACGCCTTGGAGCCGCCAGGGGGATCTGCAACCCACTTTGTAGCCAGGTCAGGCTAGATATAGCCCTCCTCGGAAACATCGCCCTCGAGTGGGCGATACCTCGCCGAGAGATCGGCGATAGGCCCCCGATCGTGACTCCGCACGTTCCTGGGCAGGTTGGGGCTCCTGGGCCCACATCGGCGATCAGTGGGCGCTGGGGGGTCGACGCACCCCCTCTTGTGCCCATCCCCCCCCATCGTCAGGTCGGGCACGTCCTCCTACAAAGAAAAATCAAGAATAGCCAGAAAATGTGCAAAAATAGTCCCAAGATAATCGAGCAAATCGTACCCTGACTACTTGTTTATGGCTATCTCCTTCCTGTGGGGAGACATGCCCGACTTAAGCCCACGCCTGTCCTTAGGTCGGGCCTGTCCCCCTACAGGGGGATCCTGGACGAAATGCCAAAAATAATCCAGACATGCCCCAAAATGGTCAAAACATGCTCCAAACATCGTCCCCAGACCATTTTTTTGTTGACCACTTTTTTGAGGGATGAAAAAACAACCCTACCCTGGGTTACAAGTACGTGGTCTGTCAACCTCCTGGGAACCGCCAGGACGCCGCACATCACGCAGGGTTTACCCTGTCAGCCCACAGGAGTTTCAGCGCACAGCGCCTCGTAAACCAGGGTAGGGGCGTTTTTTAAGCCCTGGACTTTTGAGCACCTCCCCCTACAGAGGCACAGGCCCGACTCAAGCCTACGCCTATCTTCCCCCTCCTCGCTGCCCCCGACGCCCCCCTCCGCCGCAGGAGGAAAAATAAGAGGAGAAGGAGGAGGAGGGGGGAGCAGAAAGAGCAGAAGGTGGAGGAGGAGGAAGAGGAGGAGAGGAAGTGGGAGAAAGAGGAGGACGAAGGAGGACGAGGAGGAGGAGGAGAAGGAGGAGGAGGCCCGACTCGAGCCTACGCCTATCCTTCCCCTCCTCGCTGCCCCCCACGCCCCCCTCCGCCGCGGGGCCCCGGCGGCCGCCGCCGCAGCCCCGCCGCGGGCGGGGAGCCGCCGCCCGCCGCCCGGCCGCCCGCCGCCCGCCGCCCGCCGCCCGCCGCCCGACGACGACGACGACGACGACGACGACGACGACGACGGCGACGACGGCGACGACGACGACGATGACGACGACGACGACGACGGCGACGACGACGACGGCGACGATGACGACGACGACGACGACGACGACGCGGGGCGCGCCCTCCTCAAGGGCGTGACGGGCTCGCCGCCGGCGGAGGTCGGCTTCGCCGCCGCGGGGGCGCCCGCCCTCGGGGACGCGTCCAACGGCCTCCCGGCGCGCGCCGCCGGCCGCATCGCCGCCGCCGCCCTCGGCGCCAGCGCCGGCGGCATCGGCGTCGTCGTTGTCGTCGGCGTCGTCGGCGTCGTCGGCGTCGGCGTCGTCGTCGTCGGCGGCGGCGTCGTCGGCGTCGGCGTCGGCGTCGGCGCCGTCGGCGTCGTCTCGTCGGCGGCGTTGGGGGCGTGTTGAGAAGCAGGGGCTGGCCCGCTGAATGGAGGGAGGAGGGAGGGAGGAGGGGAGGAGGCAAATGCGCTGGCACTGCGGCGAACTTGCCGTGACCACCGGGACAGGTCGAGGCACAGCTGAAGCCCATGGCAGACCAGATGATGCAGATACAGCAAATGATGGAGGCCATGATGATGCGAGACGCGGTGCGCACATCAGCGTCAGTGGCAGCGGCAGCAGGCCACTTCTCCGCGCCAGCGGCGCCACAGCCGCCATCACCACCGACTGCAGCTCCCAGCTCACCACCATCGTTGACGCCGACGCAGCCGTGTACCCCGATACCGATGGTGGAGTTCGCAGCGCAGGACACGACCGCGGGATGGATCACGGTGAGGGAGCGGGCTGCGGCATTCGAGAGCGGCTCCGAGGGCGGCCAGTTCTCGCTCGGGCCGCGGCAGCGCAGCAGTCAGAGGACGTCAGCATCGCGGAGTCCAAGCGTTCGTACCCAGAGAGCGAGAGCGCCAGGATCCTCCAGGCGGCCCGCCAACGACAAGGGCAAGTCGAGGACGGCGATGGCAGCTTTCCGCAAGCCACAGAAACGGACGGATGTCGAGGCGGTCGCCAAGTCAGCAGAGGATCACCGAGTACCGAGCAGCGACGCCACCCAGATGGATCCCTACGCGGAGACCGAGTACTGAGCCTACACGGCCATGAGGGGGTGTCGGATGGGGAGAGCCCGACACCCAACAACATGCATGTAGACTCTAGCGAGAATACACCGCCACCCCAGCGCTGCCGCGTTGAATTCGATAGGCCCAGGTCAAAGGTGGCATTCGCCACGACTGTGCCTTTTCACTTCTGCGATCCCTCCTCCGCCTCCTCCTCTCCTCCCCACGGTGGGTTGGGCAGTTCGGAGGCGCGGACCCCAGGTACTCTTGGGTGTTCGGGGGTTGGAGGTCACGCGGGCCCGCAGGTCCTTGACCTTGATAGTCGGACCCCGATCGAGGTCGCAATCGTGGGCGATGATCCTGCCGACTCGATCAGCTGCAAATTGGGACAGATAGGTTTGCTCACGCGCCTTCAACAAGAGGGATGCCAGATAGACCTTGAGTTAGATGTCAACAGAGAGGGCTTGCATGCCCACGCGCAGCTTGGCTTGGACATGTGCCCGACTAGCGAGCACGTCGCCGGCCAGATTTCAATCTTCGTCGACGGGTCCTTCGACGAACAGAACCCTAGCACAGCGGCCTGGGCGATGGCCGTGGTGGCCAAGGACAGAGCAGGAGCCTTTCTTTTCTGGGGGCTAGGACAGGGAAGGTTCTCTCATCCGTTGGCGTTTCTTTAGATACCGCTCGTTTTAGCAGCACTACGCCTGAGATGGGGGGCGTCCTCTGGGTGCTGCTTTGGATCGGGCTTCTGGGGCAGCACGAGGCTGATGGTTGTGTCATTGAGTCTGACTCTGCTTCTGCGATACAGATTGCTGAAGGATCTGCTCAATCCACCGCCCACCCCGAGTTTGGCACTTTGCTGCGCCACTTGGTCGTGGACCTGCGAGCGAGGTATGACCTCACGTTTCGCCATGTCCCGTCCCACAAGGCCCATCCATGGAACGAATTAGTGGATGGTCTCTCTAAGCGTAGGCGAACGGACTCCGAATCTCGCGACCCCGACTCGGCGAGGCTCTTGACCCCTGCGGTAGGAGATGCCTGGTCTTGGGTTACTGAGCTGGAAGCCGATCGCATCGCGTATCCCGAGATCACCGAATACGATGGTCAGGTCAGTTTCATTACTCCCGTGCGCACATACGCGACGGGATACCCACACCACTTTTTACCCCTTGGACAAGAAGGCGGGCTTGACCCCCCCCCCCAAGGAAATGGCTGGTGATCTCACTCTCAATGTTGCGACTTTAATGCGGTGTCCATGCTTGAGGATACCAAGAGGCAGCAGCGCAGACACAATGCTAAATTGGTCAGAAAGCAGTTTCACGAGCAGGGTATCCAGGTCCTTGGAATCCAGGAAGCGCGGACCCCTGAAGGGACCAGGACCGCCGACGGCTACTATATACTTGCCCCTGGAGGCGACGGGAAAAACTTCGACGTGGAGGCCTGCTTCTCGTTGACCCTTCCGTATATGACACACCGAGGCCACCCAAGGCACTTCCAGAAAAGCCATTTTCTTGTCACGCATAAGGATATCCGCAGGATCGTTGTGCAAGTCCGCGCGCCAGGACTTCATTTCAATTTCATGGTCCTGCGCGCCCCCTATCAGGACGCGCAGAGCAGGACCATCGACACTGGCGCTCTTCAGAGGTGGTGGGAGGAGACTACCGCGATCGCTCAGCGTATGTCGGTCGACGTCGTGTCTGTCGGTGCGAATGCGCGTGTCGGTAGCATATCGTCTACCGCTGCCGGGGTCGGAGGATGGGCGGAGGAAGAAAATGTCTCTGGCACCTGCTTTCGCCAGTTCATGTGCGAGCTAGGTCTCGTCGCCCCCTCTACCTTCTCTGATCCCAGTTGGAGCAGGGACACTGAGCCCAGCGGTTTCACCTTAGTGAAGAATGGCGCCTACCACAGGATCGATTACGTTCCTGTGAAACCTCACTTCGTGCCAGCCATCGTTATCGAACAAGTCTGGAGTGATCTCGATGATCTGACGGAGGTCAGTGATCACTTCCCTGTCGTGCTGGGAGCCCAGATCCTAGTTGCCGAAGCGAGGTGAGCAGGCCTAGATACAACCGTAAGTTGACCAAAGATCAGCATAGAGTCGCGATCTTTAAGTCACTCTTGTGTACCATCCCCTTGATGCCATGGTCGACTGACATCAACAAACGTTACAGCCAAGTCCAGGAGCAGATTCTTTGGGCGGCGGCTGCCGCTTTCCCTGTCCAGGAAGTCTACCCGAGGAAGCCCTACACTGATCAGCTTACTCTCTACTTCGTCAAGTGGAGACGAAAGAACAAGGCCGTCCTTCGTGCCGCCCCTGACAAAAGAGCCCAAGCGATGTACAACTGGGCCAACACTCTTGTTCTGCCATGTCCCAACCCTGTTTTTGAGTGCGGTGGGGAGGCGCACAGCCTCCTCATCTCCATTGAGGCCTGTCTGTGGGAGCTTAAGCTGTCTGCCTTGGCTTTCTTGGAGCTCTTGGACCTCGATTCTTGGGACGGGGCGCTTAGGGGCTTCCTCTCCGCCACGGCTGGATTGCTCAAAAAGAAATTGGACATTGACAAGACTGACACCTTTGAAAGGATGGTCAGCGAGATGAGTGAGGCCATCGAGGATGGAAATGCTAAAAAAGAATGGCAGGTCGCTGGATCCCTTCAGGCTTTCGGAGGACGCAGGATGAAACTTCAGAGTGGTGCTCCTCCCATCCGTAACGGGCCCGACGGACGTCCCCTTCAGACGAAAGCCGAGGTGGCTGATTCGGTTCAAGCTTATTTTGCTGGCATAGAAGGCGGGACCCTGTACACCGAAAGAGATCTTTGCGTCAAATATAGCGAAGATAATCGTGACCGCCCCCCCCCCCCTCCTTGAGCGCCCCGCTGAAAATCTGATGACTCGGGACCAACTTCGTTTCTCGTTCTCGCAGGCCACCACAGGCAAGGCTGGAGGACCTGATGACGTTGTTGATGACCTTTTGCGTTGCGCTCCCGCCGAGACTGCCCGCCTGGCCCACCCGGTCATCTCAAAGGCGGGCATGCACACTCAGGAGCCACTTGCTTTCAAGGGCGGGTGGGCTCATGACTTGTATAAGAACAGTGGCAACGCGGCGATGCACGAGAGCTACCGCCAAATACTTCTTATGAACAATGTTGCCATGCACCATCACAATTTTTTGAAGGATCAGTTTAAAACGTTAGTTGCGGGGCTTATGATTGAGACCCAGATGGGTGGGGCCCAGGGTAAGGGGACCGACATGGCGACCCATATGGCTCGCACTTTCTCGGCTGTGCCCTGTGCCAAGGGTCTCTCCACAGCGCTTGCTTTCATCGATTTGAAATCGGCTTTCTACAAGGTTATTCGACCCATCGCCATGCCTTTCCTTCTGGACCCCCAGGACATAGCTGACGCTATCGACGCCGCCGATATCCCCGTGACCCTGGTGCCGATCTTAGAGCACACCATTGCGCAACCTTCTGTCTTGGCGGGCCTCGACAATGTTCACATGTTAAGGATGCTGGCGGATCTTCACACCAGCACCTGGTTCGAAACCAAGGGGTCCCGAGGAGTTATTCGAACCACCACTGGCAGCCGTCCTGGTAGCTCGCCTGCTGACCTTGTTTTCAATATTCTCTTCGCGCCCATTGCGCGCGAAATTCGTGAGGAACTCAGCAGTGCCAACTACCTGCTTGAGCTTGACGGCCAGCAGGACCCACTCTTTTCTCTGCCCAAGGACGCCGAGACTGATTGTCTCGCGGACAGCACCTTTGTTGACGACCTCCGCGTCATGGCCGTGGTTCAATGTGCTGCCGACCTCCCCCAGGCGATATCTGACGTGGTCGTCACCATCAGCAACGCCACGGTCAAGAGGGGCATGACTATAAATTTCACACAAGGCAAGTCAGCGCTCCTTGTACACCCACGAGGTGCGGGAGCCCGCGCGGTCAAGGCCGATCTCTTCCCTGTTGCCGACCCTGCTTATGTCACCCACTATGATGATGAGATATTCCTCCAGCGATCACACAAGTACCTTGGTACCATGTTAGCCCAGAGCGGAAGCATCGCTCCCGAGTTAGCCCATCGCAGGACCCAGCAAAAGACGGGACCCGGACCTCTTCGTAGGACGATTCTCAAGGCCAAAAGGTTACCCATCAAGACTCGGGCCAGATATGTGGATGCTCTCTGTACTTCGAGATTGCTTTACAACGCCCACGTTTGGGGAGAGTTGTCTAGGGAGCAGCAGCAAGCGATGGTCGCCGCCCACTTGGCCCCTTTCAGGACCATCCTGGGGATACGACTCGGACGTCCCGACCAGCCGCATGTTGCCAACGAGCAGGTGTTGCTCGATGTCAACAGGCTCGCTGTTCCCGACATCCTGCGTCTCATGCGTCTTCGGTACTTGGCCAGGCTGATGACTTCGGCCCCGCCCTAGCTGCGGCAGCTCCTCGATATGGAAGGCCGCTGTAGGAAGTCTTGGAGCGCTCTCATCCGAGAGGATCTAGCGTGGCTGCAGAATGTCTACGATTTTTTTTTTTTTTTTTTTTTAAAAAAAAAAAAAAAAAAAAAAAAAAAAAAAAAAAAAAAAAAAAAAAAAAAAAAACTCTCTCTGCTCGCGAGCTCTTGTTGCAGGCATCTGCCGACCCAGCCCGCTGGAAAAGAATCTGCAGGACCGCAGCACGAAACTTTAAAACATGGCAAGCAGACCAGCATCGACTACAGTTGTGGAGAAAGGATTTGAATAACATATGTAAGGCTCACGCCATTCCGCCGCCTGATACTGCTCCGCTCCCTGAGCCTATCACGAAGTACGTTTGCGATACTTGCCAGTACGTGTGCTCCCATGAAGGAGCTATGTGCTCTCACATCACTAAGAAGCATGATGACCCTGCGGGCAGAATCGCTGAGACGGGTCTGTGCCTGGCTTGTGGAGTTGACTTTGTCACGCGTCCCCGCCTCCTCAAGCACCTGCGGCATGCTCGTACGGGCTGTCTCGAACTTTGGAGTCGTACCGTTGCTCCCCTTCCCGACGCGAGATACAGGGAGTTGCGCGAAGATGATCGCACCTTGGTGGCCTCTCTGAAGGCCAAGGGTATGCGCGCCACCGAGGCCGACATACCCGCCCGCCCAGAGGACCCTGGCGACGCCCTCCATTCTGCCCTGGATGGTCTCGGTCCTCCTCTGCTCCGCCCTACCTTCACCCCCGTCGTTTGGTTCCCCGAGGCCGAAGGGTTTGTCCCTCCGAGCCCCCGTAGGATTCAGCCCAGCGAAACAAGATACATTCTCCATTGCTTTAGCGGACAAAGACGGAGAGAAGATGTTCAGCACTGCGTAGAGCTGATTCAGTTTCTTGAGGCTCCCACTGGGCCTCTCGCCGTTCTCTCGATTGACATCGTCAATAATGATGTCGACGGCGACCTCAGGTCTCACAGTGCCCGCAACAAACTTCCTGCTTTCGTTTTCCAAGGTCTCGCCATAGGTGTGCTTGTCAGACCCCCTTGCGAGACCTGGTCGTCGGCTCGATTTCTAGAGGACCCCCAAGACCAGCGTTCTCGACCGCTTCGGTCTTTACAGCACGAATGGGGTCGACCTCTAGCCACTCCCAAAGAGTGGGCCCAGATCTCTACAGCGAATGATCTGTATCGTGCTGCGTTGTATTTCATGTACGTCTGTCTTGCCTCGGGTGCCTGCGGTATACTCGAGCACCCTGCTTGCCCGTTGAATCAGGTTGCTCCCACGAGTTGGTTTCTTAAGGAAACCAGCCACATGCGGACCTTGTCTTCGATGGGTTTCAATGCAGACACGATCTGGATAGACCAGTGTATGTTTGGTTCGCAATCGACGAAACCAACGATGCTCCTGACTGTGAATCTTCCCTCCGTGCGCAGAGAAGACCACATGATGCCGAACAGAGGACGCTGCAACCACGGAGGCCACGCTACCCTAGAGGGAGTCGATGACATTGGCCGCTGGAAGACCCAGGCTGCCAAGCAGTATCCTCCCGAGCTGTGCATGTTTCTGGCCCGACATTTTGTCACGTTCGCTTGTCAGGAGCTCAGAGAGAGGGGCGAGGTCCATCCGCGGAGCTGTGTTGACCTGACCCGTCACCCCCCTCTCGACCCATCTTTGGCGTGCTTCTTTTGCCCACTTGACCCGTATTGTGAGGCCCAGCAGGTCGGTGCCTAAGGTCAAGATTTCCAGTTGCAAGCGCGCCTTTCCCGAATTCACGTGCGGGCAGCGGATCATCGTCCCCTAATGCCGTCAAACAGAAACAGGAGGAGGCGGAGGAGGAGGAGGAGGGGGGAGAAGGGAGCAGCGGGGGGGAGGACTTGCGAAGGGGGGCGGAGGAAGGGAGGGGTTAGGAGGCAGCTCCTGGGCGAATTGACCACCCAGGAGCCGGCGCAAGCGCACCCCCAGAGCTGCCAGGGCCAGCCGTCCGGAAGGCATGCCAGGGCCGCCGGGGAGCGTCCTTCCAGCAGGCCCCGCCCGCCGATCGCACATCGAGTAGGGGATCGACTACAAAATTGCCTTACCCCCAAATTGATTTCCCCGTCGAGTCTACAAACATATGTGTAGCGTTCGTCGATCTACGAACAACATACGTACACTTGTTTGTAGATTCGGCGAGAGCGTCCATGTTGGGGGTGAACCAATGTGGGGGTCGATCCCCTACTCGAGCACAGCTCGCGCCGCTGAAGTTCCAACCGGGCGCCGTCGCCCAGGCGGGCGATGCGGCACGCCAGCGGCGTCGCGCCCTGCCGACGGGTGGGCCCACAGGGGGGCGTGCCGCGGGGAAGGCCGTCGGCCAGGCCCGCAGGGCCTCGAGCGCCGGAGGAGGGGGGAGAGGGGAGAAGGCCAGGAAGCAGAGGAGACTCCTCCTCCTCCTCCTCCTCCTCCTCCTCCTCCTCCTCCTCCTCCTCCTCCTCCTCCTCCTCCTCCTCCTCCTCCTCCTCCTCCTCCTCCTCCTCCTCCTCCAGGCCGAGGGGCGCTGCCAGGAGGCCCCCTGCGCTCCCCCCCCGCCCCCCCCCCCCCCCCGAGGGCGGCGCCGCGGGGCGGGCGGCCGCGCCTGGAGCTCCCGGACGAGGATCCCTGGCCGAGGGCGAGGGGGGCAGCGGACCCCCGAGCTCCGGCCCTGAGGCAGGAGGAAGCAACAGGGAGGTCCTCGTCGGAAGAGTGCAGGAGAAGTGAACCTCATGTGTCGGCGGTGGACGAACCTCCCTTCTAATGAACCACCCTTTCTAGTGAAAACGGCCCAGGACCGAAACCGACGGACCTGGACCCGCAAAAACGACGGCCGCGACGCCCTCTCGCGAACCGAGAACAGCCAATTCGCTAATCGACGTGTCAGGGTAGGAGGTCTAGCAATCTCCGAGTTTGGGGGGCTGCTACGCCGGATTAGGCTGCGCATTCATCCGGATGAAACCAGATGAAGCGAGATGCGGCCGGAATAAGCCCGATTTCGGACCAGGGCAAAGTCAGAATCTGACCTCCGAGGAGTTGCAGTCGAAACTCAGTATCGTTTAAACGACCCCTATCCCCCATATCGGGGGTTGCTCTGAAGGTGCCCCTGGCCCAAGGTGCCCCCAGCTTTGCGCCGAATTTTCTGGAGCCCCAAGGGCCCTCTGGGCCTCGTGAGGGGTGCTCTGGAGACCGCGAGGGCCCTCTTGGAAATCCTGGGGGCACCCTGGGCCGTGGCACTTCTAGCAACACCCGACCATCCCCATCCCCATGCAGACCCCACCGCTTCACCACCCCAGTTGGGGATGCACCCCTCGAAACCCGACGGGAGCAGCCCACATCCCCATCTGGGGGGGGGGGGAGCCGGTCAGTGGAGCCCAGGCCACGCCTTTGGGGGCAGGGAGTCGGAGAAACGATGATCTCCGACAATGCGGCTACTTAGAACCAGCCGTTTTTCCTCGGTCTCGGCTCTCGGAGGCCCCTGTCGGGCCCGGGGGCAGTCGCAGATGGATCCAGGCCGGAAAACTGCCTCCAGAGAAGCAGTCGGGACCCCTGGCTGACAGAAAACAAAAAACAAACAAAAAAAAAACGATGGATGTCAGTGCGAGCGGGAAGAGCGGCGGCTGGGCCACCCGCACGGTTGACCGGTGCTCCAGCATCTGCTCTGATCTTCCACCAGCTGTAACGACGCGCCCCTCCTCCTCCTCCTCCATCTCCTCCTCCTCCTCGTCCTCCTCCTCCTCCTCCTCCTCTTCCTCCTGCTCCTCCTGCTCCTCCTTCTTCTCCTCCTCCTCCTCGTCCTCCTCGTCCTACCTGAGCCTACGAGAGGAGCGGAGGCGCGGTTGCCATCGGGCCGTCAACACGGCGTCGACGGACCCGACGCGAACGCGGACAAACGGCGCGGGGATAGCGCAAGGAAAAGATTAGCGAATCAGCTGCATGCAGCTGGGTTTCCAGGCACCTCCCTTAAGCAGGAGTTGTGGGTCTGACGCAAATGGGTGCGCGGGGAGAGGTGAAACAGTGATTGCAACAGTGGGCGCCTGGATCCAACAGCTCGCGCGCTGGCTGCAGTAGTTGCACGTGGATGCAGTTGTGTATCTCTTCTCGGGTGCAACCGCTGTCGCACCAGTCGCACGTGTCATGGCTTGCGAGCCCCTCCCACGCATCAGTTGCACACTACTGCGCGCAGTAGTATACACAGCTAGTGCACGATGGCATACCCACCT
The DNA here is from genome assembly GCA_963575745.1 of Prorocentrum cordatum. NCBI lineage: Eukaryota > Dinophyceae > Prorocentrales > Prorocentraceae > Prorocentrum > Prorocentrum cordatum. Next base: position 85,374 of record CAUYUJ010020224.1, read on the forward strand.
CCCGCCGCCGATCCATCTGGAGACACGCAAAGGTACCGATGCCACTCCAGTCGGACCTGGGACAGAAGAACATGGTTCCAGAACACGAGACCCTCCGTCGGCCAAAGCACACAGAACATCCCCAGGGTACCCTCCCCCGGGTGCACAAGAAGCACCCTCCCCGAACCGACCTCGATCTTACACCTCGGTCCGACTGTACTCCACGGCCCTCTCCAGGGGTGCGTTCTGACCAGACATCCGAAGCGAAATGGGCGCGGTGCTGCCATGCGAGCGCAGCGACTGGGACCTTCGGTGGAGCTCCTGAAGGGGCCACGAAACGTATGAAGGAGGTGCCGAAATGGGCGCGGCGGTGCCATGCGAGCGCAGCCACTGAGGCCTTCGGTGGAGCTCCTTATGGGGCCACGAAACGTGTGAGAGGTGTGCCGAAATAGGTGCGGCACTGCCATGCGAGCGCAGCCACTGGGGCCTTCGTAGGAGCTCCCTTTGGGGTCACGACGTGTGAGGGGTGTGCCGAAATGCGTGTGGCGGTGCCATGCGAGCGCAGCCACTGGGGCCTTCGGTGGAGCTCCCGATGGGACCACGAAACGTGTGAGGGGTGTGCCGAAGTGGGGGAGGAGAGGAGGAGGGAGAGGATGCAAAACGAGGACCCAACACCTCGGGACGGTTTGGAAAGACAGTCCCCAGACCATTGTTTGACTATTCTTGCATACCCCTCCTGTAGAAGGGCATGCCCGACTTAAGCCTATGAGATACGGCAGCCAAAAACCGACCAGCCGTAACTGGGGGAGCTGTGGTCCTTACCCCCCTGGGCGAACCCATCGCATCGACGATCTCTCGAGAGGGGTGACGAAATCGATGGGTCCCCCCGGGGGGTAAGGACCACAGCTCCCCCAGTTGTGGCTGGCTTGAAAAATACTTACGGTCCGGACCCTTGGGCCCGATCTTCCTGTGGCCACTCTCGAGCCGGACCGAGCCCTGGAGGAGGGGCGAAGCCGCCCGGCGCATCAGTCATGTTGCCAGACCTCTTCCCCGCCCGCCCTGCCTCTGGGCCCCTGGCCTTTGTCTTTCCCTCGGCGGGGCCAATGATGCGAGGCGGGGACTTATCCATATATCCGCCGCCTGGGAACCGGCGTCCTGGTGCCCCAGCGGGCGGTGGGTATGGATATGTTTGGGCCCCCAGGGGCCCGAATGTATCCATATCCACCGCCTGCCGAGGTCCCCGAAATTGATCCTCCTCCTCCTCCTCCTCCTCCTCCTCCTCCTCCTCCTCCTCCTCCTCCTCCTCCTCCTCCTCCTCCTCTTGAGCTGCTTAGTCCAAGCCCGTGCACCGCTGCTGGTATAACGGAGGACTCTTGGCGACGAGCCTGTCGCAGCGAACCCCTGCCGGAGCCACGGGTGCTCCTGCCGACCCGCCCACGCATCCCCCTGGCTGCTCGGCCTCGCCAGGCCAGGCGGTGGCCACGTGTACAAACGCCCGCCCCGGAGATGAGCGCCGAGGTGCCGCAGCGCTCCCGGCGCACGTCGAGCGACGGAGAGGCGCGTGCCTCCGCCTCGCCCAGACCGCGCGCCCCTCGCGCGGCGGAGGCCCCTGCCTCCGCCTCGCCCGACGCCCAAATCTCAGGGGAGGGCTCGGCGGCAGCTCACGGGAGCCTCCCATGGCATCTTGCCCGCTCTTGCGAATCGACGCTGGATCGACGCCTGTCGGCGCTGCATCGGCGCCGACCGACGCTGGCCGACGCTCAGTCGGCGCTATGCCATCGACTCCCAGACGCTAGTCGACGCGAGTGGACGCTAACAACGGAATCGCGAAAGGTGCACCAGGCTCCCATGAGTTGCCACCGACGGAGGGCGAGGGAGTGCGAGAAAGAGCCGACCTCCCTGACCCGAATCCCTCCATGTACCCTGCCGCACGGCCGAGGCCCTGCCAGAGCAGGGGCCTCGCAGTTGGGGCAGGAGTGGATGGGGTCGGAGGGACGCGCCGCATCGTCGATGCTCACCAGGCGACGCCGGCGACGCATCGGCAACGTTGGTGTGGAGAGCAGCGAACTCCACCTCGCCGCCGCATCGCCGATGCATCGGCGATGCGGCGCGACCCTCCCGATCCCAGCTACTCGGACCCCAGCAGGGAGGCCTAGACAGAGGGGACCCCTGAGAAGCCTCCTCCTCCTCCTCCTCCTCCTCCTCCTCCTCCTCCTCCTCCTCCTCCTCCTCCTCCTCCTCCTCCTCCTCCTCCTCCTCCTCCTCCTCCTCCTCCTCCTCCTCCTCCTCCTCCTCCTCCTCCTTCCTTGGCCCCCTCGTGCTCCGAGCTGCGCCCTCACCTGCAAGGGGCGCCGAGGCAGGCGCCCGAGCCCCTGTCGGGAGGCCCACGGCGGCAGCGGCCCCGGGGCTCTCGCTGCACGCTCCCCCTCCTCGCCTCCGCATCCCCTCCCCTCGGCGGCGAGCAGAAGTGGTGGATGCCAACAGGCACTCAAAGCTACAGGGAGGAGGGATGGAAGAGGGGAGGGGAGATGACGGTGCGCTATAGCGCGCAGGAGTGAGGAGAGAGCAGCGAGCACTCAAACCTGCAGGGAGGAGGGATGGACGAGGGGCACGGAGGTGACGGCGCTGTATCTGTGTGGCTTGTCGGGTCCCGAGGGGGGCTCCCGCTCGAGCGGGGCCCCCCCATCCGACCACACATACGCACACACACACACACACAAACCCATGGAATTCCACTCCGAGAGATCTGAGGGATCGCATAGGATGTGGGTGCTGGCTGCCAGCTCATGAGGAAGGAGGGTCAGGACGAGAAGGGGGGGGCCTCTAAAGCGGAGTTCCCCCGTCTCTCTTTTTCTCAAGGCCGACGTGTCAGTGCAGAAGAGGCGGGCTGCAAGACCGGGCAAGAGATGCAAGGATGGAGGAGCGAGGAGGAACAATAGAGGAAACACTCACCTCAGGCGAAATGAATGCTACAATCCTCTCCGTAGACTGCGAGGTACGCCCTCGAGAAAATATTCGCTGCAGAAAACTAGACGCACCCCTATGTGATAGCAACACCGGGACTCAGGATACCTGCGAGCGCGACGGCGAACGACGACGCGCTTGCAATCCGAGTCAGTTCGCCTGACCTCGCCCAGATGCTTGATAGAAAAGATTGTGACCAAAGGTCCAAGCCTCACTGGCCACTGACCTCAAACTCATGTCAGGCATGAGCTGACTTCAAGTTGCTCTCGATGCGTCCAGTCTCTGGACTCTCGAAACACATCCTGAGCTGCTCGACGAGCCACGTGTGGTCAACATCTCTACCGATAAAAACTGCCCTGCTCTCCCGGCCTGTATCCGATGGCCAAGGGCCCTGGGGCACACCACCGAAGTGGCAGTTCACAGCATGGAAGATGTAGCGTTCCTCGATACCCTTCACGTCCAAGATGCCTTTCATGCGATACATCTCCTTCGGGTAGCGCTTGATGACATGCTCGAAGAACAGATTCAGCCGAGTCTGGTTCAGAGGGCCATGGAGTTTGACGCCGAGCGCCTTGATGGAGGGGTCGTGGGCATGGTCGTCATCATTGTCGAGGAAGGTCGCATCGAATTCGAGGGCTTTATCGAGCGAGAACGCCTTGACATCGCACATCTCATCCACAGGAATCGGCGTCTCCATGTCCTTCAGGTTCATAGGCAGAATCTTGGCATATGGGTTCACGTGATGAAGACGCTTGAGCACGCTGTTTAATTCCATCTCTGTGCACAGGTCAGTCTTTGTCAAAAGCAGCCGGTCAGAGAAAGCAACCTGCTCCGAAGCTTCATTGACGCAAGCCTTCTCCCGCTGGTCGTCCAATTGTGACAGCAAATGCTTGGCGTCGCAAACCCCCAATATGGAGTCCAGGCGATAGTTCTCTCTCATGAACTGGTCAAGGAAAAATGTCGAGGCTATCGGAGAAGGATCTGCCAAACCAGTAGTCTCTATCAAAACACTATCTAAGCTGCTTCCACGAGCCCTTACATCCTTTAATACTTTCTGCATACCCTCTATAAAATCACCCCGCAAGGTGCAACAAATGCATCCATTGTTCATCTCTACGATCGTCTCTGTGGTGCGCTCCGCTTGCTCGACCAGAGAAGTATCGATGCCAACCTCGCCAAACTCGTTCTCGATGACAGCTATCCTCTTCCCGTGTTGTTCCCGGAGGATACGATTCAGCAAAGTCGTCTTCCCGCTACCCAAAAAGCCAGTAATGACTGTCACAGGGACCTTCGCTTCCTCCTCCTTCCTACGCCTCTCATCATTTTTGTGTTGTCTTTCTTTGTATGCTGCATCTGCCTTCTCGAGGCGCTCAAGCACGTCTGTCGGCCAACCTTCCCGGCCACGCTCGAGCAGCTCCTTTACCGGGTGGAGCTCAGTTAGTGCGCGCCTAGGGGCATCCATGTCCAGCAGAACCTGTGCTCGGATGAGGTAGCACACTGCTCGCTCCCAGATTTTCACTCGACGGCAAGTGCCAGCACTGTCCAGCATAAGAGCACGAGTACTGAAGCCCCATGCCTCTCCAAAGTTGCCATTCGACAGCATGTGCTCCGCGGACTGGAGGCATGTGGCAAACTCATCGCCTGGAACAGAGACTGGCGGCTTGATTTCACCTGTGAGAGCCTTCTTCTCGTTCGCGAGGCCGAGAATGTCACCAGATTTTGAATGGCCAGACACGGCTGATGGGCCGCAACCAAGGTCCGCACACTTTCCCATACTCTCAACGTGTGCTCCTGATGCATGGTGGCGCTGCCCACGCAATAGCCAAGATGGCCCGGTCGATGTCAGCTGCCGACTTCCACACAAAGCGGCAGGGAGTGCGCGGGTAGATCTGGAGACAACGCGCCGCATGCTGCAGACTGAACTCATCGTGCAACCCTCTGTCGCGGAAGCACTTCGAGCACCTGATGCTCGAGCCAAGATGGATACGGAGCGGGCCCCCTCGCCTCTTGGAAGGCGTGCTGAGCGTCGTGGGCTCCAGGGGCCCGACCCCTCCCGACAGCGCGCGGGCCTTCTGACCCCCCCCCCCCCTGCCTCTTGGAAGGCGCGCGCCGATGGTCCAAAGATGGGGCCCCTGAGGGATGGGAAACTGCAGATCGGAACGGATCCAAGGGTGGATTGCTACTGCTGGAGGTGATGGGCCTGTTTTCCACCACCACCACCACCATAAGTTGGATGGGGGGAAGGAGGAGGAGACCGAGGAGGAGGAGGAGGAGGACGAAGAGGAGGAGGAAGAGGAGGACGAAGAGGAGGAGGAGGAGGAGGAGGAGGAGGAGGAGGAGGAGGAGGAGGACCCCCTCCCCCGCCAACTTATGGTGGTGGTGGTGGTGGAAAACAGGCCCATCAGGAGGCACCTCGTCCTCGGGACCCCCCCCGTCCCTCGGGAATCCTGCCTTTTGCACCACCGGGCGCGCGGCGGCAGGGGCTCCCAACGGTCCAGGCCCCGTCCAGCAGGGCCCCGCCTCTCCTTCCGGGCGGCGCCCCCTCCCCCCCGCCCCCCTCCCCCCCCCGCCTCTCGGACGGCGTGAGGCGCACGACGGGTGCCCAGGGGCCCACCCCTGATCCTGGCGGACCCCCCCCCCCTCCCCCCCGCCGCTCCTGGAAGGCAGGGCGAGGCTCAGGTCGGGCACGTCCCCCTGCAAGGCGGATCTTGGACGAAAAATTGCAGTAAAAAGAATCGAAAACAATCAAAAATCGTCCCCAGACTATTGTTTGACTATTTGGGAATATTCCTCCTGTGGCGGGACAGGCCCGACGTAAGGCGAGGCGGGCGGGCCTTTCAGGGCCCCCCCCCCCGCCTCTCGGACGGCCTGCGGGGCTGCACGGGCTCCAGAGGGACGACCCCCCGTTCTGGCAGGCACCCCCGCGGCGCCTGCTCGGAAGGTGGCCGCCAAATCACCCGGACGCTCTGAAGCGGACCTCGGGCGCCCTGGGCTTCTCAGCGCGCGGGGCCCCGCCAGACGTCTTGGCCCCCCTCCCCTGGGGAAAGCGAAAAAGCTGCTCGACGCGGAGATCCCCGCGTGCGCACCTGTCACTGCTAGCCCGGCTGCGGGCCTCTGTCCAGGAGCGTCTGGACAGGAGTGTCACTGCCTGAGTGCCCAACGGCAGGCTCCTCCCTTTGTCCTCCTTCCACCTGATGCCCCACCACTCCCCCGCTTTCCTCCCCTCCCCCTCATGCTCCTCCTCCTCCTCCTCCTCCTCCTCCTCCTCCTCCTCCTCCTCCTCCTCCTCCTCCTCGATCCCTCTTCCTGATAAATAACGCCTCCCTGTCGCACCCCGAGGCTGGTCGAAAGGGCGGGCTGGGAGTTTCGCCTGAGACTTCCCCACCATCTATGATCCAGAAGCTCACAACTAGCCACAGACTCGCGGGTGGAGGGCGGGTGGTTCTCGCCGCAACGCCGCGCACATGTGATCGAAGGTTTGCAAGGGCTTCACGGGTGTAGGCCGGATCGTTTTCAAAGTGCGGCTCTCACCTTAGCGCCGCGCACATTCGCGGCAAGAGATTGCAAGGGCGTCCCGGATGGACGGCGGTCCATTCTCAGAATCTGGCCCTCGCTTGAGCGCCCCACGCATTCGTCTCAGGCCTTCACGGGTGGAGAGGGCGGTTCCTTTTCAAAACGTAGTGTTTCGCCTTAGCGCCGTGCACATTCGTCTTAAGAGGTCGCAGAAGTTTCAAGGATTATCATGGCTAGAATCAGTAACAGAAAATACATGTAGGGACCTATGAAGAGGAACTTGGAGGGAGGGCTTATTGCAATATCGTTGGTGAGCCTTGGGCTTACTCTGGTCCTCCTCCTCCTCCTCCTCCTCCTCCTCCTCCTCCTCCTCCTCCTCCTCCATCCTCATCCCCATACTCATCCTCATCCTCCTACTCCTCCCTCCGCCTCGCTCGAGACATCCTCACGATCTGCTCTGAAAGCCGAGGTGTCCGGGCAACCAAACCGGCAAGCTGCCTCAGACATCCCCACACTCTGGACGAGAGCAGGGCCGTGCAGCCACCCCTGGCGGCGACCCCTTGGGGTGCTGAAACCAGCGCCTCGCCCTTGACATCCGCACGATCTGCCCTGAAAGCAAAAGAGTCTGGGGCACCAGCCAGGCAAACCGCCTGAGGCATCCCTATAATATGGGCGCGAACGGGCGAATGTCCCCACCCCTGGCGGCTCCCCCGTGGGGTGCTGAGACCAGCGCCTCGCTCCAAACATCCTCACGATCTGCTCTGACAGCCGAGGACCCCAGGTGGCTCTCCCTTGGGGTTCCGAAAACCAGCGCCTCGCCCGAGACATCCTCACGATCTGCTCAGGAAGCCGGCGAGTCTGGGCACCAGCCAGGCAAACCGCCTGAGACATCCCTACAATCTGGGCGCGTGAACGGACAAATGTCCAGCCCCCCTGGCGGCCCCTCCTTTAGGTGCTCAAATGCAACGCCTGCTACATCGCGACGAGCATGAAGCGTTGAAAAGAAGCGGTCCAAGCAACCAACCAGGCGAACCGCCTGAGACATCCCCACAATCTGGGCACGATCGGGCAAATGTCCCACCCCCTGGCGGCCCCCCCCCCCTGAGGTGCTCAAATGCCATGCTTCCTACACCGCGATGAATAGGAGGCCCGCAAACCAAGAGAGAGAAGCTCAAGAAGCCAAGCAGGCCAACCGCCTCGGACGTCCCCACTATCGGGGCGAGAACGGGCGAATAACCCACCCCCTGGCGGCCCCTCCCTGGGGTGCTCTAATGCCACATCTGCTACACCGCGATGACCATGGAACTTTGAAAAGAAATACGTAGGTCCAAGCAAGCGGACAGGCAAACCGCCTGAGAGATCCCAACAATCTGGGCGCGAACGGGCAAATGTCCTACCCCCGAGCGGCCCTCCTTGGGATTCTCAAATGCCACGCCTGCTACATCGCGATGAGCATGGGGCTGTGAACAAGGCACCAAACAGGCAAACTGCCTAAGGCATCCCCACAATCTGCGCACGAGCGGGCAAATGTCCTACCCCCTGGCGCGGCCCCTTCTGCGGGTGCTCAACCGCCACGCGTGATATATCGCGAGAAGCATGGGGCCCTGAAAAGAAAGAAGTCCAAGTAACCAAACAGGCAAACCGCCTGACACATCCCAACATGTCCCACCCCGTGGCGGCTCATCCTCGAAGTGCTCAAGTGCCACGCCTGCTACATTACGATGAGCATAGGGATTTGAAAAGAAAGAGGTCCAAGCAACCAAACGGACAAACCGTCAGAGACATCCCCACAAGTTGGCCCACCCCCTGGTGCGGCCTCTCCTTGGGGTGCTCATCAACCGCCACGCCTGCTACATCGCTAGAAGCATGGAGCTCTGAGCCAAGAAAAGCCCAAGCCACCAAACAGAAAAAACGCCTGAGGCATCCCCACAACAAGGGCGCGAACGGACGAGTGCCCCCCCCCCCCTCGGCGGCTCCCCCCGGGGTGCTGAAACCAGCGCCTCGCTCAAGACAGCCTCACTGCCTGTTCTTAAAGCACCGATGTCCTAGCTGCCACACAGGCAAACCGCCCGACAGAGACACCCCCACAATCTGGGCGCGAACATGCAAATGCCTCACCCCCTCAAGGCCCCATCGTGGGGTGCTCAAGCGGCACGCCCGCATCGCGAGAAGCATGGGGCTCTGACTGTATGAATGAGGCGTACATGTCTGAGCATGTGCGAGTCTGACTATGAGTGGGTCTAAGTGGGAGTGAATATGAGACTGAGCGAGTCTGAACGAAGACGAGGAAGGAGGAGGTGAGTCGGAAGCGTCTGAGTACCAACAAACACTCCATCTGAGGATGAGGGAAAAACGTCAGACCCAGCCTCCCAAAGCCTGTCAAAACTCTCGAATCCTCCTCCTCCTCCTCCTCCTCCTCCTCCTCCTCCTCCGCTCCTTCGCTTCTCCACGTATTCTCTTCTCCTCTTATCCTCGTTTCCTCTTCCCCTCTCCTCTCCTATCCTTCTCCTCTTCTCCTCTTCTCCTCTTCCTCTCTTATCCTCTTCTCCTCTTCTCCTCCTCCGCCTCCTCCTACTCCTCCTTATCCTCCTCTTCCTCCTCCTCCTCCTCATCCTGGCGCGTGGCTGACGCAGCAGAGTTCGTTGGCAGCTTCCTCGTCCTCCTCCCATCTCCTCTTCATCCTCCTCCTCATCCTCCTCCTCCTCCATCCCTCTCCCACTCTCGCGCGCCCATCCGTCATATGAATCAGTAGTCCATCCCTGTCGCGCCACCAAACTTGTCGGCTGGGCGATCCTGGCGACTCGCCCGAGACCTTCCTGTTTACAAGCTAGAAGCTTGACATGTCCAACAGCTACATGGACCGAGGGCAGGTCGTTCTCAGCATTGGGCTGTCGCTCTGGCGCCGCGGACATTCGTTTGCAAAATTACCCGAGACGTACTCAACCCCTTCTCCACGCGACGCAAACATTTGCATCACAGCTCCATGCGACAGAACACATCTCCAGATATGCCCGATCAAGGCTGCCATCATCTCCGCCGTGCCTCCCAGGAGCCCACAAGTGGCGACGGTTGCGCAGTTCGCAGCCACTCAAGGAGCTGCGAGGTCTCGGCTGGATCCGTGTGGCCGCCGACTCCGCTGGACCTCCCAGGAACCTACGAAAGTAGCGACGGTTGCGCAGTTCGCAGCCACCTAGGCAGCAGCGAGGTCTCGGGCACTCCGCTACTCCGCGGTGCCTCCCAGGAGTCCACGCAACTTGCGTGGACTCCTGGGAGGCACCGCGCAACTTGCAGCTGGCGCCACTTAGTGGCGCCAGCTGCACAGTTCGCAGCCACCCAGGCAGCAACGAGGTCTCGGGTATCCCGCTACTCCGCCGTGCCCCCCAGGAGCCCACGAAAGCGGCGGCGGTTGCACAGGCCGCAGCCACCCAGGCAGCAGCGAGGTCTCGGGTACCCCGCTACTCCGCCGTGCCTCCCAGGAGCCCACGAAAGTGGCGGCGGCTGCGCAGTTCGCAGCCACCCAGGCAGCAGCGAGGTCTCGGGCACTCCCCTAGTCCGCCGTGCCTCCCTGTATGGAGGCAACGCAAGCGGCCACAGTTGCGCAGTTCGCAGCCACCCAGGCAGCAGCGAGGTCTTGAACACTTCGCTACTCCGCCGTGCCTGCCAGGAGCCCACGAAAGTGCCGGCGGTTGCACAGTTCGCAGCCACCCAGGGAGCTGCAAGGTCTTGGACACTCCCCTAGTCCGCCGTGCCCCCCTGGAGCCTGCGCAAGTGGCGACAGTTGCACAGTTCGCAGCTACCGAGCAAGCTGCAAAGTCTCGGGTACTCCGCTACTCCGCCGTGCCTGCCAGGAGCCCACGAAAATGGCCACAGTTGCACTTCAACGCGACCGTTACACCTACGTTGGTATACGGGCTGGAAACTTGTGCGTTGGATCATAAGCAACTGGACCACCTAGACATTACGCAGAGGAAAATGCTCTGGCGAATCGTCGGCTGGGTGTTCGACGATAGCGATTCGTGGGAAGATGCTGGCCGCAGAATGAAGCAGAGGCTCGAATCTGCCAGGCGCCTGCACTGCATTGCAGGTTGGTCTTCGGTTGTATCAAAGCGCAAGAAGCATTTACTGAGTCGTCTGATGTCCCACCATGCTCCGTCGCTGCCGAAACTAGCGCACGAATGGTCCCCTACTGCATGTGCGGCGCTGAACAACAGCCGGCCACATCGTGCCAGAGGCCGGCCGCGGCGTCGTTGGTTTGACGACGTGCAGCTCTGACGGCGCATTTTTGTTCTTTCTCCCCAGCTCTGCACAGGGCCGATTTGTTCGATCGGGCGCAACGCAACGCAACGCACAATTTGGAGCCCCCCAAGAAGCTGCGAGGTCTCAAGTACTCCGCTACTCCGCCGTGCCACCCGGGAGCCCACGATAGCACGATAGCGTGCAGGACGCAGGACGCAGGAGGAGGGGGGAGGAGGAGAAGGTGTGTGGCCGCAGTGCTCGATTCAAAACGAGAGCCCAACACAGGAGGGTTGGGAAACAGATGCAAGGATGGCAGGCGGTTCGACTTCAAATGTGGCACTCGTCGGAAGCTTACTCAAACCGTACCGCCACTAATATAGAAACATTGCGACAGCTACACGGAAGAAAAGCGCTTCCCTTTCAAAGTGAAGCTCTCGCCTGGGATTTCGCTGCAGTTGATGAACGGGCGTCTGAATCTGTGCAGCAGCTACACAGATGGAGGGAGGTACATGTTGAAGGCTGGGCTGTCACAGGGCGCTTCTTTGAACTTTCTGACCCACCTTGTCGAACCCCTTAACTATAGCTCAAAGGATGGAGAGCAGCTTCATTAAAAACGAAGCTCCCGATTGAATTGCAGGCCAATGAGGCGAACGTCTTCAGGGGTGGGGGCTTCGCGCAGCGAAAAAGAATGCTTGCCGGACGAATGAGGACGGGCCAGAGACGGGCGGGAGGGTGCATTGCAACATTGATCGGTACATCTTGGGTTTACTCTGGCCCCCCTCCTCCTCAAGCACCTCTTACTCCTTCTCCTCCTTCTCCTCCTCCTCTTCCCAGCCACATGGCCTGTTCCGCAGACCCCGAACCAACAAATCTGACCATCCCTCCAGGGCGCGCCCCAAACTTCCGCCAGCGTCCGCCGGCCTTCCGCCGGCTTCTGCTGGCGGACCCGTCGCCGCTTTACCTCCGCCGGCTTCCGCCGATCTTCTGCCGCCTTCCGCCGAGGAAGAGGTGCCAAATGCTTCGAAGGAGGAAGAGGAGGAGGAGGAGGGAGAGGGGGAGGAGGGGGAGGGGGAGGGATAGGAGGAGGTCTGGGACCCCATCCGTCTCTCGGACACATGAGCGACAGATCCACGCGTGCACGCACACGGGCCTGAGACACAGCCCACAAGCTCAGGCTGCACGCACGCTGCGAGTGCTGGACAACAGCACGCGCAGCGTGAAAAGTGCGAGAGGGCACAAGGGCCTTGTCACGAGGCATGCCTTCCTTCGAGCGGGCAACCTCCAGCGCGGTTCCTCCTCCTCCTCCTCCTCCTCCTCCTCCTCCTCCTCCTCCTCCCAATGCGACATGGCATCTGCTGGCATTGTCACCACGGGTGCTCTCCTCCTCCTCCTCCCCTCCTCCTCCTCCTCCTCCTCCTCCTCCTCCTCCTCCTCCTCCGCCTCCTCCTCCTCCTCCGCCTCCCCCTCTCCTCCTCCTCCGCATCCTCCCCCTCCTCCGCCTCCTCCTCCTCCTCCTCCTCCTCCTCCTCCTCCTCCTCTCCTCCTCCTCCTCCTCCTCCTCCTCCTCTCCTCCTCCTCCTCCTCCTCCTCCTCCTCCTCCTCCTCCTCCTCCTCCTGTTCCTCCTCCTCCTCCTCCTCCTGCTCCTCCTGCCTCCTCCTCCTCCTCCTCCTCCTCCTCCTCCTCCTCATCCTCCTGCTCCTCCTCCGCCTCCCCCTCCTCCTCCGCCTCCTCCCGCCTCCTCCGTGTCCTCGATCCTCGATCCGCCTCCCCGCCGCTGGCGCCGCCCCGCCTTGGGGGCCAGAGCCTTCGCCTTGTTCACCTGCCGCGCCGCCGCTCTCGTGATGCCGGGGTGGGGACCGTCGTCGTCGTCGGCGGCGGCTGCGGCGGCGTCGGCGTCGGCGTCGGCGTCGGCGTCGGCGTCGTAGTCGTCGGCGTCGTCGTCGGCGTCGCGTAGGCGTCGTCGTCCTCGTCGTCGTCTTCTTCAACGACGTCGAGGACGTCGAAGACGGCGTGACAGTCGCCGAAAACGGCCAGTACGCCGCCATCGTCGAAGATGGCGTCGTCGTCGAGGACGACGTCGAGAGCCCGAGCAGAGACAGCGTCGAGCGGGCAGCAGCGCACCGAGTCGTAGCAGCGTAGAACAGTCGTGCTTCCTTGCCAGACAGAGGAGGAGGAGGAGGAGGAGGAGGAGGAGGAGGAGGCGGGTTGGGAGCCATTGAGGGCCCGATGTATATATTTTTGCTTCTTGCGCATAGATTGATTTCTGCTACGCCCGCCAGGCGTAACTTGTTAGCATGCAGGCCGAAGTCGGCATGAATGTTCTTTCGCACGAACGCTACAGCCACGATGCTCAAGTTCGCCCAACGTAAAAAGGAGGAGGAGGAGGAGGAGGCGTGCTGGGATCGAGACTGAGCAGAGTCGGCGTCGACCAGGATGCAGCGCACAGACCACAGCAGCTTCGAATCCGATCCTTCCTTTGCCAGACACTGGAGGACGAGAGAGGACTCTGGCAGCCAATCCTGCCGCTTCTCGACCCCGCCAACCTACACCTTTGAAGGGGCCAAGGGACACAAACGAATAAATAGACAGAAGTCCCAGGATTCCGGTAGGCTTCCATATCCCATATCTTCGGGATGCGCGCCTCCCCTTCCACTTCCCATGTCTGTGTTCCACGTGTTTTTTCCTGGGAATCGTCGATTCTGTGTGTCTGTGCGTTTTCCCCTCCTGAACTCTCCCCACCTGTCAGGCCTGCGCCGGATCGAATCGCGAAACCGGATCGGATCGGAGACTGATCGGATCGCGCCCGTGTCGGCGAGGCATCGTATCGGAGCCACACCGCTTGGGAGATCGCGGCTCGGGCTCGGCCCATGCAGGCCAGAGAGGGAGTCGGTCCAGGACGAATCTTAGGTCGGGCATGTCCTCCTACAGGCGGATTTGGGGCGAAAATTGCAAAATAGTCAAACAAATGTAAAAAACATCGAAATAGTAGAAAAAATAGTCCCCGGGCTATTTGTTGTTAATTATCTTTGAATTTTCCCCCTGTAGAGGGACAGGCCCGACTCAGGACGAATCGGATCAGCTCTGGCAGGGGGGAACCCAAAGATGGCGATGCCACTGCTCCTCGCACCTCTCCTGGGCGCGTGCTGACCGGGACGTCGACGCGGATCCGGCCGTGGCGGCGAGGGACGGGTGGCGGCATCGGCAGACTTCACTCCGCGGAGGATCGAGATCGGCATCGAAGTCTGGGGATCGGAGCCCACGGGATGGAGCTGGCAGGTCGAATCGGGCCGTGAGCAGCCCCGAAGGCTGTTCCCCCCAAAAGTACCACCAGCGAGATCGGCCAGGGCTGGGGGCGACGACCTCGTCCGCCCGCATGTCGCAGGTCATGTCCTGCGGCGGCGGGAGCGGCAAAACGGACGAAACGACCGGCCTCGATGGTCGAGGTTCTCTGCAGTCCTGGCGTCGCAAGCAAGATTGGCGACGGCCAATGTTCTACGCGGTCGGCCTCTGCGATCCGTTCTCCCGCCCAAGGCTGTCGAAGCACCCCTTAGGAAAAAAAGCCAGTCCCCAGGAGGAAGTCGAGATCCCCGGGGGGACCCACGTCGCGACGAAAGATGCGTCGTTGGCCTCGCGCTCACACCTGTCCTTGAGATTGAAAGGCGCAAGGCGATGACAACCTTGGGGACTTGGGGATGTCCCCTCAGAGCACGAGGGCATGTCCTTGGAGATCGGCACCGAGGGGAGGTGATGCAAATCACAGGGTGTAAGGGAGGGATCTGTTCCGCCAGGCGTGATGGCGGCACTCGCTTGATTGAAAGTGCGGGGTAGAGACCCTCGAGTTCTGCAAACGTAGCAACCGCGTGCGATGACGAAGTCTCGAGTATGTAACGGCCGGTTATGTGCAGAGGCGGCCGACATGCGGCCGAAATGAGGA
>CAUYUJ010020224.1:101674-116674 GCA_963575745.1 Prorocentrum cordatum
GGTAGTATTTCGGCCACCTTGGAGGCCAGAAAACTACCACCATCACCGAGGTCGGGATCTTCCTCCCTCGGTGGAGGCACACCGCCGAAATCGGTGCTGTTGTCAACCTCTAGGCTTAGGTCGGGCGTGTCCTCCTACAGGCGGATTTTGGACGAACGATGAAAAAAAAAGTCAAAAAAGTGCAAAAGAGGTCAAAAATAGTCCAACAATCGTCCCCATACTAGTTTTTGACTATGGCGGCGCTCGAGAGGCTGCACTATGGCGGCGCTCGAGAGGCTGCACCGTGGCGGCTCCTGTAGAGGGACAGGCCCGACTAGATGCCAACGCCAGCTCGGTGAGATCCGGCGCGCTCGAGGAGCAGTGCCAGGCGGGCGCCCGGCAGCCCCCGCACCGCGGCGGCGCTCGGGAGGCTGCAGCACGGCCAGCGTCCCGGCACGAGCAGGCAGCGCCAGGAGCCACAGCGGCGGACACAGTTGAAGGGGCCCCAGGACACACAAATAAATGCACACAAATAAAAATAGTCCCCATATTTTCCTATATTTTCTGGGCTTCTGTCTTCCCCCCCACTTCCCATATTTTTTATATTTTCTGGGGAATCGACGAATCATTGTCTGTGTGTTTCTTTCTCTCCTGAACAGTGAATGCTCCATGTGAGCAGTGTCAGGTCGGACCTGTCCCCCTACCAGGGGGATCTTGGGCAAAACATAAATAAAGAGTAGTCAAAAAGTACTCGACGAATGCGCAAAAGTTGTCAAAAGATCGTCCCCAGACTATGTTTTGGCTATCTTTGGATATTCCTCCTGTAGGGGGACAGGCCCGACTTCAGAGTAGTGGCGGCCTGCCTGTTCGCGTTCTAGCTCCTCGCCTGCCCCTCCGCTCTACTCCTCAGTAGCCGTTCCACTCCCCATTTCCTCCCTGAATCCTCCCTCCCTCCCTCCCCCTGAGAGGGATTGGAAGGGCGAGGGAAGCGGGACGGCTGGAGGAAGAGAGGAGGGAGGAGGGAGGCAGGAGTGAGGAGGAAGGAAGAAGAGAAGGGGGAGAGATGCAAACGCCGGGCTGTCGTGGAGAAGGTACGCGAAGAGCTTCACCATGAGGTGGTCCTGCCCTGGCGCGATGTCCACGCCCACGACAGTGCCTGCGCGCTCGGCAAGCGCCCGTGCGACAGCGACATATGAGAGCGAGCCAGAAACTCCTCCACGTACACCTCCTCCATATCCTCCTGCTTCTGCTCCTGCTCCTGCTCCTGCTCCTGGGCTCCTGCTCCTGCTCCTGCTCCTCTTCCTCCTCCTCCTCATCTTCCTCCTCCTCATGCTCCTCCTCCTCTTCCTCCTCCTCCTCCTCGGCCGCCAAGAAGACCGAAGGCCTCTTGGGGCCTCCCCGAGACATCGCAGCCCTCCTTTGGCGGCGCGCACACGGGGGTAGGAGGAGGGAAGGCGTCTTTAGAAGGCGCCAGCCCCACGTCTACGGACAAGGGCCGCGCCTTCCAAGAAACAGGGGTACTTCTAAGAAGCAGCCATCCCCCCTCCCCCATAACCCCTTCCCCCTGCGCGTGGCCGACTCCTGACCCTGACCTCCTCCTCGGCCCGTCGCTCATCCTCTCTTCGGGGCGGGCGAAATGCCGTGATCGCAAGGGAGGGCTCGCGAATCTGCACCAGCAGCTGGGTTTCTGGGCGCGCCCCCCGGCGCCTGAAGAGCAAAGCCATCGAGGGCAGCGCTGGGCGGCGGAGCCGAAGACAACTGCACAAAGCAGATATCGACCCTCCCGTGTCCCATTCCCCCCTCTCTCGTCCGGCCCGATGTCTCGCCGCCGCCGTCTCCCCGACGTGCCATCCTGCCCCCACCCTCTTCTGATCGGGTGTTGCTAGAAGTGCCCCTGGCCCAAGGTGCCCCCAGCTTTTCGCTCCATTTTGGAGCCCCGAGAATTGTACCTTGGGCCAGGGGTACTTCTAGCAACAACCGACCTGAGGGCCGAACACTCGGGGGGCTCCCGGGCAGCCTCCCCCAAACTCCGACGTCATGTGTGGCTGTCTTGTGGCACGTGGGCCCCTGGAGGCCTCGACTCCTGCCCCCGGGGCCCGCTTCCCGTCCCGAGCGCACTTCGACGGTCCCTGTGGCCAACAAGAGCCCCCAGAGGCCGAAGACAGCCAGACATCTGCTGCCCCACCCTGTTCCCTCGTTCCCGTTTCATACCTCTGCCGCTGGAGCCAAATCTCAAGTCCCGGAGGCTCTGCACCACCGCCGCGCGAGGCGCACCTGCCAGAGGCCGCCCTCTCCCGCCCCTCCTCCTCCCCCTTTCCCCCCAGGGGGGGATCCCCCTCCTCCTGCCGCCTGGCAGAGTCCTGGCAGAGGTCGCCTCCCGGCCCCTCCTCCCCCTCCTCCCCCTCCCCCGCCCCCCGGGCGCGCGCCCCGTGCGCGCACGGGAGCGAGGAGGCGGCGGGCGAGGCCGAGGGAGGCCGCGGCGGCGACGGGGGGCGGAGGCGGCGGCAGAGGAAGGCGCAGGTGGTCGCCGTCGCCGCCGCCGCTGCCGCCGCCGTCAGCGTCGGCGTTGCCGCCGACGTCGGCGCCTACGCTGGCGCCGTCGGCGCCGTCGGCGCCGCGGTGGTCGCCGCCGCCGGCACGGGCGGCGGCGCGCACCGCCGTGGATGCCGCCGGGCAGCCGGATGCGCCGCGCCACGCGGTCGAAGTGGCCCGCCGCCCGCCGCAGGAAGGTCCGCTCCCCGGGCGCGATGGACAGGCCCTGGGCGCTCGCCGAGGGGCGCGGCGCGCGGCGCGCAGCTGCGGCACGCCGCGCGGCGCGCTCCGCTCCCAAGACCCGCCTCGCATCGTGAACGCAGCACGATCGACGGGGGGGAAGGGGCGACGGGGAGGGGGGGGGGTTCGGTCCGAGAAACTGTGTTGTACTATTTCCCACGTCACGGTCGTTACCCGGAGCAACGTGAAAACATGTGGGCTCCGAACGCCCCAGAGCGGGACAACCGTGAAAACAGATGGGTTTCTAACGCCCCCGAGCGGGATGGACAAGCTTGACGACATGTGGCGTCCTAGAGCGGGGCAAGCGTGAAAACACATTGGTTCCTAACGCCCCAGAGCGGGGCAAGCGTGCAACACACATGGGTTCCTAACGCCCCAGAGCGGGACAAGCTCAGGCGGGAAACAATCACGCTCAGGCGGGGTGGGGACTGCATAAAGCCTGCGAGCGCCAGCACGGCACCCACGAGCACCGGCAGGGCGCCTGCGAGCAAAGACAGCAGGCCCCCTCCTCCTCCTGCTCCTCCTGCTCCTCCTGCTCCTCCTGCTCCTCCTGCTCCTCCTGCTCCTCCTGCTCCAGCTCCTCCTCCTCCTCCTCCTCCTCCTCCTCCTCCTCCTCCTCCTACTACCTCCTCCCCTAATCCCTCCTCCTCCTACTACCCTTCCTCCATCTCACTCTCCTCCCCTCCCTCCTCCTCCTCCTCCACTCCAACTTCCTCCTCCTCCTCCCCTCCTCCCCCTCCTCCCCTCCTACCCCCTCCTGCCTCCTCCTCCTCCTCCTCCTCCTCCTCCTTCTCCTCCTCCCCCTCCTCCTCCTCCTCCACTCCTTTTCTTTATACGTAACTTCTCCTTGTCGCACCCCGAGGCCAGTTTTTAGGGCGGTCATGGCGTTTCGTCTGAGCCTTCCTCACAGTTGATGGCTCTGAAGCTTGAAAAATGGCAACAGCGTCACAGATGGCGGGCGGGTGGTTTTCAAAGTGTGGCTCTCGCCTGAGCGCTGCGCACATTCGTTGTAATGCTTTGCCAGAACCTCACGGCTTGAGGGCGACCTGGTTCCAAAATGTGGCTCTCGCTTTCTAGCGCCGCGCACATTCGTCTTCAACATTTGCACGAGCTTCGCGGATTGATGGCGGCTCCTTTTCAAAATGAGGCTATCGCCTTAGCGCCGCGCACATTCATTTTCAAAATTCACAAGAGCTTCACGGATTGAGGGCGGATAATTTTCAAAATGTGGCTCTCGCCTTAGCGCCACGTACATTCGTTTTACAAATTTACAAGAGCTTCACGGATCGAGGGCGGCTCCTTTTCAAAATGTGACTCTCGCCTTAGCGACGCGCACACTCGTTTTTTTTTAACATTTACAAGATGTTCACGGATCCACATGATCAACGTACCAGAAATGGCAATTGGGAAAGACTCCGGATTATGCGGGTGCAACAGTTAGGTTGATTCGCGGTGTTGAAGTCCCAGGAATGGCGTTCTGGCACGATTCAGTCTCGTCAAGACGACGCAAAAGTCAGGTTGATCCGTGGCGTTGGAACCCCGAGAACAATGTGTTGGCATGATGCAGAATCTTTAAAAGGTTGTCTTCCGACGAGGCAGTTCCCTCAGTGGAGATGAACCGTTGTAGGAGCCTATGAAGAGGGAGCTCGGAGGGAGGGGTTACTCCAACATCGTTGATGACTCTTGGGTTTACACTGGTCCTCCTCCGCCTCCTTCTCCTCCTCCTCCTCCTCCTCCTCCTCCTCCTCCTCCTCCTGCTCCTCCTCCTCCTCCTCATCCTCCACCTTCCTCCTCCTCCTCCTCCTCCTCCTCCTCCTCTTCCTCCTCCACCTCCGCCGCCTTCCACCTCCTCCTCCTCCTCCTCCTCCTCCTCCTCCTCCTCCCCTCCTCCCCTCCTCCTCCTCCATCTCCACCTCCTCCTCCACCTCCTCCTCGGAAGCATCATCCTGCCACCTCGTCGCCTCCTGGAAGGCCCGACCCTTTCCTCGGGGCCCTCTCTCCATCCCGGGACCCCCTCTCCCCAGGGCCCCGCCCCGCCCGCCCCCGGGACCCCACAGACGGCGACGGCCCTCCGCGCCGATCTCTTCGGCACGCCCGAGGGTCTCGCCGCGGCGGGCGGGGGGGGACGCCGCCTCCATGGCGCACACCAGCCGGCAGAACGAGGGGCGCGTGAACACCACGGGCCCGTCGTCCGCCTCGGCGGCGCGCTCCCCCCTCCCCCGCCTCCTCCTCACACCTCCGCCTCCTCCACCTCCACCTCCTCCTCCTCCCTCCTTCCTCCTCCTCCACCTCCTATCCTCCTCCTCCTCCTCCTCCTCCTCCTCCTCCTCTCCTCCTCCTTCCTCCTCCTCCTCCTTCCTCCTCCTCCCTCCTCCCACCCTCCTCCTCCCCTCCCTCCCCCTCCCTCCCAGCCCACCCTCCCTCCCTCCCTCCTCCACCCTCCACCCTACACCTCCTCCTCCCTCCTCCCTCCCTCCTCCCTCCTCCCTCCTCCCTCCTCCCTCCTCCCTCCTTCCTCCTCCCTCCTCCCTCCTGCAGGGGAGGCTCACCATCTGTGCCGATCCCCCGCCAGAGATCCGACTCTGCGGCGGCGCCGCCATGCACGCATGGAAAAATACACATCTTCGCCTCGACTTATGTCGCTCCCATCGTACTTACGGACCACATCCCAGAAATAGTTCCGTGCACCTAGAGGAGATCGAAGCAGTGTCGAACGAGTATCGCCTCCCGGGGCCCGACGCGTGAAAACCCTCCAGCTTCGGCACTTCCCATAGTGCTCGAAAGCTTTACTGGTGATCAAGGCTAAAGTAGGCTGAAACATCATAAGCCTTGACCCCCTCTCGCCCCACTCCCGTGGCGCACACCAGCCGGCAGAACGAGGGTTGGGTCGGGCATGTCCCCCTACAGGCGGATTTTGGACGAGAAAATCAGAACACGCCAAACAAATACAAAAATGATCCACAGAATCGTCCCCTGACTATATTTTTTGGTGCTTTTGCATATGCCTCCTGTAGAGGGACAGGCCCGACTCAAAACGAGGGGCGCGCGTGAACGCCGCGGGCCCGTCGGCCGCCCCGGCCTCGGCGGCGCGGCGGGACCAAACCAAAAGCGCCCGCCGCCGGCCGCCGAGGGCGGCGGGAGGGAGGGAGGGAGGGAGGGAGGGAGGGGAGGGAGGGAGGGAGGGAGGGAGGGAGGGAGGAGGGATCGAGGGAGGGAGGGAGGGAGGGAGGGAGGGAGGGAAGTCGAGGGGAGGAGTAGGAGGAGGAGGAGGAGGAGGAGGAGGAGGAGGAATTTTGAGGAGGAGGAGAGGGGGAGGAGGAGCCAGCGGGCGGGCGGGCCCCGCGGGCGGCGGGAGCCGAGCGGGGCAGGGCAGGGCCGAGCGACAGGGCAGCGGCGGGGCAGGTGCGGGGCAGGGGCAGGGCCGGGCGGCAGGGCAGGGGCGGGGCAGCGGCGGGGCAGGGGCGGGGCAGGGCAGGGCTGGGGCAGGGCGGGGCAGGGGCAGGGCAGGGCGGGGCAGGGCGGGGCAGGGCAGGGGCAGGGCGGGGCAGGGCAGGGGCAGGGCGGGGCAGGGCAGGGCGGAGCGGGGCGGGGCAGGGCAGGGCCGAGCGGCAGGGCGGGGCAGGGCGGGGCAGGGGCGGGGCGGCGGGGCAGGGCGGGGCAGGGCAGGGCTGGGGCAGGGCAGGGGTGCTGGTGCTCCAGCCGACTCTTCAGCCTGGATCGCCAGGAAGCATCTCGAGCACCAAGAGAAACGGCCGAAGCTCGAGGGCCTCTTAACGCGTCGGGCCCTGGGAGGCGGCGCTCGTCCGACACTGTCTCGGCACGCTGTCTCGGCACTTTTCCGGGTGCTCGAAGCATGTTGTCCTCAGGTACGATGGGAGGAACATATAGTCGGGCCGTTGACCTAAGGAACCCTAAATAGGGAACGATGCCCCTTTTCCCAAAAAGTTAATGTCGATTCCCCATGGAAAACCGTAGGGAAACCTAAGGCAAATTGCGCAACAATCAAGGAACACCGAGCCCCTCCCCAACGAAAAGGGTTCCTTCTTCAGCGCCCCGACTGTATTGCAGGGGTCGCTCTCGCCCACGGAGCCCCGGTCCGCGCGGGATGGCCCGTCTCCTCCTCGGCGCGGCCTCCGGGCGGGCTGTGCGCGCTGCGCCGGCCGTGGAGGAGGAGGCGCCCGTGCCCTGGCAGGCCGCCCAGGCGCTGCTGCGGGTGGGATCTGGGGTCGGCGGGGTGCCCAGAGTGCTCTCGTGCGGGGGAGAAAACACACAGACACACACACACACACACACAGAGACACAGACAAAGACACACACAGAGACACACAGAGACACAGAGACACACAGACACACACACACACAGAGAGGAAAAGAGGAGGAGAAAGAGGAGAAGAAACTCCGAGCAGCCCTCAGGGGGATTCAGACCGTGGCCAGACGTCGACTGTTCGCGCCGTCAAGCTTGGGATGTCTGCCCTGGGCTATGCGATTCCAGGAGATTCGATTCCCAGGCCTCGTGCAGGCCTCTCAAGGGCCTCGCAGAGGCCTCTCAGGAGCCTCGCAGAGGCCTCCTAGGAGCAGGTATAGAGCTCCTCACAGTGGGGAAGCTTCACCGGGGAACTCTTTCCAACCTCCACCAGGGAACCACTCCTTGTACTGGGGAACCAACCCTTTCACCGGGGAACAATCTTTTCTCGGCGATGGGGGTGGAGCCTGGCTTTCGGTCGGGCGTGTCCCCCTACAGGCGGATTTTGGGCGAAAAATCAAAAATACTCAACTAAAAATCAAAAAATACAGGAAAATTATCAACACATCGTACCCTGACTATTTTTGTAACTATGTTCGCATACTCCTCTTGTAGAGGGACATGCCCGACTGAAGCCTGGTCGACTCTGGAGTCGGCGATGCACCGCCGACAGACTCGGCGAGAGGCCTGGAGGCGGAAGGCGCGTGAGCACAAGGGGGTAGGGGGAGGGGGGAAGGCTTCTTAGAAGCAGGCTGCTTCTTAGAGGGCGCCGGCCTTACGTCTACAAAGAAGGCCCGCGCCTTCTTAGAAGCAGGGGTGCTTCTAAGAAGCCCTCCCCCCTCCCCCTAACCCCCTGCCCAGACCCCCGACGTCATGATTTTTTCATGACGTCGGCCCCCAGAGGTTTCGACCTATTCCCCGGGACCGGTTTTTCATCCCGAGTCGTTTTTTGACGGTCCCGAGGCCCGGCAAGGGCCCCCAGAGGCCGAAAACGGCGAAAAACCTCCTGTCGTGATTTTTTCATTGCTCGAGGGGGTCTGGGTGCTGCGCGTGGCTGAGGAAGGCGCGTGCGCACGGGGCGCCGCGGCCTGCCTGCGGCGCCCGCCTGGGTCCGCGGGCCGCCCCCCTGGAGCCTGGGCCCGCGGACCTCTCTCTCGGAAGGCGCGCCGGGTCCAGGCCTCCGAAGGGAACCAGGCGGCGGCGAGGCTCCGGGAGGGCCCAAAGGCATACAGGGCAGTTTTTAATACATGGTTTATATACATATATATATAGGTTTTCAATACATGATTAGTTTATGAACAAATGTATGCATAAACTCATCGTTGTTTTTACGACTAGATCCCTGCATTTTGTAATACATGATGCGCACGCGGAGCATGCATTAAAAACAGCACTGTAACAAAATCCACCCCAAACCTCGACCGACACCCGCTCCTGGAACGTTGAGAACAGCCCCGTCGCCCGTGGCGTGGCCGACGGCCGTCACGAGCGGCGAGCGCACCCCTATCCGCACCTTCGCGGTCTGATCTCTGGGGGGGCGATCCGGCGAGTACGCAGTCGCAAAGATACGTTCCACGCCGAGCATCCACGAAAAGACTGGGGTCGCAGGTATCCACGAGCGAGCACCCACGCTGAGCATCCACGAGCGTCCCCGTATCCGTGAGGTCGCAGCCCGGGGGCCCCGGCCCGCGAGGCTGTGGATGCGGATGTGCGCGCAGGCCCAAATTCTGGACGTCGCCGCTGGTTCGCAGGGGCGAGAGCGGGAAACAGAGGGGTTTATGACTACCTACCAGACCACCCCAGCCCAACCCGAAAACCCGAATTTGACCCGAATTTAGGGTTGGGGGGGGTACGGGTTCCATGTGTTTTTTGAATGTTCCCCGACCCCCCCCCACTGGAAATCGAGGATAAATTTGGACCTTCGGGTTGGGTTGGGGTGGTTTGGTGGGTGGTGGGTTTAGGGGCCCTCCAGGACCCCAGATCAGGCCCAAAATCCACGCGCTCCCCCAACACGCCGACCACGGCATCCGTTTTGTAAGAGCGCGGCCGTTGCAAACGTCGGCCCGCCGTGTGCCTTGGGCGGCACCGTGGATGCGGCTGCCGTGGCTCGGGCAGAGAGGAAGTGGCTGCATGCGTTCATGTACATAATCATGCACAGATGCATGTGCATGCATGTATGCATCAACCTATAAAAATACACACGTAGATTATACGTGCATGTGAGCATATGTTAATCCACATACACCTACACCTGACCATACACACACACACACACACATTCATATGCGTATGTCGAATCATATACACAGACATATACACAAACATATGAATTTCCGTGTATATGTCTATATAAATGTGCATGCACGCATACGCACAGATGCGCATAAACAAATTGCATAGATATGCACCTAAAACTGGTGGATGCCATGACAATGGACACCCTAACGATCCGATCCGTGAATTACAAGTGCGTTTAAAATGCCTGCCATATTCTAAAAAGTGTCAAAAGTCTGTTTTACATATGTACACGGGTCGAACATATACACATACACATACACATACACATGCACATGCACATGCACACGCACGTTTTACATACAAGTATACACAATACATCGACGGACAGACAGACAGGCAGACACGCAGGCAGGCAGACAAACAGACAGACAGGCAGACAGATAAAGAGAGAGAGAGAGAGAGAGAGCGAGAGGGAGCGAGAGACAGCGAGAGACAGCAAGACAGCCCGAGCGAGAGGCAGGGCGAGGGGGGGGCGCGAGATGTGGAGCGGGGAGGCGGGGAGAGAGAGGCCGACCCCAGCGCAGAGAGAACCCCCGCGAAAGGGGAGCCCGCCTTGAGGTGCCGGGCCTGGGTGACGAGGGAGTGGAAGAGCCGGCAGGCGTGGAGCGCCTCCTCTTCCTCCGCGGCGGCGCGGGGCAAAGGAGGCAGGGCGGGCGGAGGGGACAGGGGGGGGAGGCGAAGGGGAGGTGAAGGGGGGGGAGGCGGAGAACGAGAAAGAGAGAGAGAGAGAAGAGTCTCGGTCCTGGACCTTCGATCGCTGGTGCTTGGGTCTCTTCTCCAATCCTCTGGCGTCGCACTTGTGTGCGTGATCGCGGGTCCCGGTGGGATCTCGACGCTTCCCCGAGGGCCTGCTTCTCATCCTGCGCCGTGTTGTGGGAAAAAAAAAAAAAAAAAAAAAAAAAAAAAAAAAAAAAAAAATGGGGCCAGGGAGCGGCCTCCAGAGGCCACAGGCATCAAGAAACAGACCGCCATGATCCGTTCTGCGACGCCCACCGCCCAGATATCAAAATGACTATCCAAACAAAACACCCAAATAATTGTGCGTCTTTTCCGATTTCCCACGCTCCAAGACGGCCCAACAGGCCCCCCAAACCGCCCCAAGACAGCCCAAAAAGCTTCCAAGAGGGCCCCAAGACACCCCAACACGACCCCAAAACAACCCAAGGGGCGCCCAAATGACCCACGAGGGCCTGGGTCTCAAAACGGCCCCAAGAGAGGCCCAAGACGGGAACCAGGAACCGTAAAATCTAGCCTTCAGCCCCAAGAGGCTCCCCGGAGGCCCCAAGAGGCCCCCCAAAGGCCCCAAAGGCCCACAAGAGGCACCCCAAGAAGCCCCAAGAGGCCCCGACACGGCCCCCAAAAGATCGCAAAACTGCCTCCCAGAAACCTCCAAGAGGTCCCAACACGACCCCCAAGCGGCGAGGCGATGTGGGCCGGCGGAATGGGCGAAGCGATTAATAATATCATACGGGCCAGTCGCGCCCGTCGGCCGCGCGTCCATGTCAAAATCTGTCCAAAACCTTCACCGGCACATGGACACCAGCATCGTCATCGGCGTGATCAACATCGGTGCCGTCGTCATCGCCATCGTCGTTATCCGCACTGCTGCAAGCATCATCGTGTCTACCGTTGTCGACGTCGCCATGATACCGCGCCCGCCCGAATCACCAACTCGCACTGAAGTGCCCGCGCGTCAGCGCGGCCGGCCAGACGCGCTGGGGACTCCCTAGCGGTCACCACCACTGCGGGCGCGTCGGTCGCGCCAGATTGGCTGGCCGCCCAGCGCGCGAGCCTGCACGCGCTAGCGCGGCCGCACCGATGCGCTGGCCAACGACACGCACTCATCGTAATCGCCGCCGCACGGGTTTTGCAAACCAGGTTGCGGGTGGGTGGGCGGGATGATTGCGCGAACACTGGCGTTGACAACTCAATCGTGAGCATTGATTATCTCTCCTCTCCACAAAAAATAAGAATGTACCCCCCCTGGGGGTTAACGAGTAAACTTTTCGCATTGCAATTTACATTCGGTCGTGCCCCATCACCCATCCGAAACATGAGTTTCAACCATCACAAGCAGGCCGGTACCGGCTCCCCCCTCTCATCCTCTGCAGCCAATACGATGCGCGTACCTGTTTCTCGAAAATCACAAGCTTGCAAGAGCCCTTTTGCAACAAGAACGAATGCGCACACGCGCGCGCGTCGTTGCGCGCATGCCGACATGGTTCAAAAACCTCTGGTTTCGCAAGCGCAAGCATATCAAAATCAACTGTCCCAAAACATATGGAAAAAAACAGTTTCGCAACAAAAATGCCCGAACAAAAAAGATTGCGGTCGGGCGCGTGCAAAATTGTTTCCCAAACGGGCTTCTCGCGCGCGCATGTCGGAATCGTTCGAACGTCCTTGCGCGCGCGTTGCCGCAAGAATTTGGCAAGAATCCCTTGCAAAAAAGCGCTCGTGCGATTTTGTGCTACAAAAAACTGTTGTTAACTTGTTTCATTTAAGTCCGCCAAACGGGCGTATCGCGCCGCATATCGACATCATTCGAACACCCTTGCGCGCGCGCAGGGGTGCACAATCCGCGTCGAAGAACACCCTGCGGGCCACTTTCGCGCGTCGGCCGCGTGCGCATGTCGACCTACTTCCAAAACCTTCATCACAAACGCGAGGGCGCCGTCATCGTCGTCGGCGTGATCAGCGTCGGCGCCATCACTGGCCGTGCCGTCGCCGTTGTCATCATCGTCACCAGCGTAGCTACTATCATCATCGTGTCTACCGTTGTCGACATTGCCATGATACCGCGCTCGCCCAAATGGACGACTCGCACTGAAGTGCCCGCTAGAAAGTGCCCAGAGGTCAGCGCCACCGCGGCCGCGTCGGTCGCGCCAAAGTAGCTGGCCGCTGCGCGTACGAGCATGCGCGGGCGAACGCGGCCGCAGAAATGCACCAGCCAACACCAAGCACTCATCGCCATCGACACCGCATGCGTTTTGCAAAACAACTTGCGGGAAGGTGGGTGGGAAGATTGCGCTAGCAGTGGGATTGACAACTGCGAGTTCAACAGGTGAATTGCACCACGTAGCTCGCTCCACAAATTTTGAACAACATAGATTGCACAACATATATTGCAAAGCCTGAATTGCACACCACGTATTGTACCACGCAGAGCGTATCACAACACTTGTGCAACATCGATTGCACAAGATAGGCAACTAGAGCACCTTCCGTTTCGGGCCCACGCTGGCTAATCTATATGTGTACATGTCCATGCTCTGACGTGCTCACCTCCTTGGAGAAAGCCCGCCTCCATTCGCTGGGCATCCCAAAGTTTCCGCGGCACCTTCGGATGCCTCTGTGGGTCTCCGAGGACCCCCGCCGAGGAAGGCGCGGAGCGAAAGGGGACGCACGTCGCGCATGGTGAGGAAGCCGGGGAGATTTAGGAGACGCAGGAGGAGGGAGGGGGAAGGAGAGAGAAGGGGGGGGGGAGGAGGAGATGGAGCGAGGGAGGAGGAACGAGGGAGAAGGAGGGGGAAGAAGGGAGGGAGGAAAGAGGACGGAGGAGAAGCGAGGAGGAGGAGGAGGAGGAGGAGGAGGAGAAGCGAGGAGCGAGGAGCGAGGAAGGAAGAGCGGCGCTGGGGCCGAAGAGCGGCCTCGGGGTGCCGAGACTGGGAGCGGCGAGGGCCGTCGCGACAAGTCTGCGGCGCAAAGATCTGGAGGGAGGGGAGGGGGGAGGACAAGCTAGGTGCGCTCGCGTCATATCTGACGTCCTACCCCTCCCTCCCATCCCTTACCATGGCGCTGATTTTCTCTATCCGCGGACGCGTGTCGTAGCGGACCTGTGGCTCCGCGCGCGCGTGCGTAGTGGGTGGTGGTGCACGTGCGTGCGTGCGTGCGTGTGTGCGTGGTTGTCGTGGTGGTGGTGGTGGTGGTGGTGGTGGTGGTGGTGGTGGTTGGTGGTGGTGGTGGTGGTGGTGGTGGTGGTGGTGGTGGTGGTGGTGATGGTGGTGGTGGTGGTGCTGTGTGGTGGTGGTGGTGCTGGTGTGGTGTGTTGGTACTGGTGTGCTGGTGGTGGTTGTGGTGGTGGTGGTGGTGGTGGTGTGGTGGTGGTGGTGGTGGTGGTGGTGGTGGTGGTGGTGGTGGTGGTGGTGGTGGTGGTGGTGGTGGTGGTGGTGGTGCGGCGCGGTGGTGGCGGGCGGATGGGCGCGCGAGAAAAAGGCCCGCGCTGGGGCGAGAACGCCATCCTGAACGACGGAGGCCAAACACCGATTCGAAAATGAGGCCCACGCTGCAGCGGGAGCACGATTCGGAACGATTCGGGAGCAGAAATGAGGCCGGCGCCTCAACGAGAGCAGCATTTTGGGAAAAATGACGCCGGCGCCGCAGCGAGAGTCGTTTCCCGGGATTTCCCGGGCATCCTGTGTGTATAAAAACAATACGCGGAGAGTGCGCGGCCATCACCCGGACGCCATCAGGGGAAGAGGGAGAATATTTTCATATTGAGTAATTGTGGAGGAGGGAGGAGAGAGGAAGAATGAGGAGGCGGATGAGGAGGAGGAGGAGAAGGAGGAGGAGGACGACGACGACGACGAAGAGGAGGGAGGAGCGAGGAGGGAGGAGGGCCAGGAGCAGGAGCAGGAGAAAGAGGGAAGGCCTGGAGGGAGAGGAGGGTTGAGGAGGAGGAGGAGGAGCAGGAGGAGGAGGAGGACCAGGAGCGGGAGGGAGGAAGGAGGAGGCGGATAAGGAGGAGAAGGAGGAGGCGAAAGAGGAGGCGGAGGAGGAGGCGGAGGAAAAGGATGAAAAGGCGGATCATGATGATGATCATGATGATGATGATGATGATGATGATGATGATGATGATGATGGTGATGATGATGGTGATGGTGATGGTGGTGATGATGGTGATGGTGATGATGATGTTGCTGGTGATGATGGTGATGGTCCAGTGATGGTGATGATGATGATGATGATGGTGATGATGATGATGATGGTGATGATGATGATGATGATGAGGATGATGATGATGATGATGATGATGATGATCGGCAGCAGCTAGACCAGCAAATCACATCGGGAGAAGCACATGAGACATCAGCCGCTTCTACCACCGCCAGCCCGACTCCATCATGCCGTCGGCGACAGGATCGCCTCGCCATGGGGCCGGAAAAGCGACCCATCGACAACAGCGTGACATCGGCGATGGCTGCCGACAGCGCCCGTTCAAGAGCCACCCTCCATTATGCATAGAGCTCTGCACCGCTCTGGCCGCGGGCGCCGCATCGCAACGGCCATGTCAGCAAAGCGGCGGAGGTTGGCCTGGCTGTCGGCCCCGAACCTGCCGTAGATCTCGAAGCTGACGGCGGAGACCCAGCTGCCATACCGCGTAAGCTTCTCGAGCTCTCCGTCCGCTGCTGCCACGGCGGCCCGGGTCGCCACTTCTCGGCCACCCTGCGCATTGCGGACGCTGTGCGGGCAGCGCACGGCCACGCCGAAGAAGATGAACGACGCGAGGCCCCGTGGGAAAGACACGACAACGTCCAGGATCGCCTCGGGTACTTCTCCCTCTTGACGAAGCAACAACACACACCCATACCCATAGAGGGGTCGGAGAGGGCTATGGGTGCGTGTTGTCGGATGGAGGTCCCCGCTCGAACGGGAGCGTTCCCCAGGGTCCGACAACCCGCACCCATACCCATAGCCAATCCTCCTTCCAA
>CAUYUJ010020224.1:121674-124174 GCA_963575745.1 Prorocentrum cordatum
TTTATTTATCCTCCTTATCCGCCTCCTCCTCATCCTCCTCCTCCTCTTCCTCCTCCTCCTCCTCCTCCCCCTCCTCCTCTTCCTCCTTCTCCTCATCCTCCTCCTCCTACTCACCCTCATCCTCTTCACCCTCATCCTCTTCGTCCTCGTCCTCGTCCACGTCCTCCTCCTCCTCCTCCTCCTCCCCCTCCTCGTCCTCGTCGTCCTCCTCCTCGTCCTCGTCCTCCTCCCCCCTCCTCCTCCTCCTCCCCTCCTCCCTCCTCCTCCTCCTCCTCCTCCTCCTCCTCCTCCTCCTCCTCCTCCTCCTCCATTCCTTAGAACTATGAATAACTCCTCCCCGTCGCACCCCGAGACGGGTCGAATGGGCGGGCCCGGCGTTTCGCCTAAGACGCCCTCACCATTCATGGCCCTGCAGCCTAGAAGCAGGCAACCGCTTCGCAGATGGAGGGCAGGTGGTTTCCAAAATGTGGCTCTCGCCTCAGCGCCGCGCACATTCATTCTTGAAATCTGCGAGAGCTTCACGGATCGAGGGCGGGCCGTTCTCCGAAGTGCGGCTCTCGCCTCTGCGCCGCGCGGGCTCGTTGTAAAAACGTCCAATCGTTTCACATAGTGAGGGCGGGTTGCTTTAAATGTGGCTCTCGCCGTAGCGCCGCGCACAGCTGCAAGAGCTTCACGGATTGAGGGCGGCTTGTTTGCAGAATGTGGCTCTCGCCTCAGCGCCGCGCACATTCGTCAAAAATGCCAGAGCTTCACGGATGTGCATGGTCAGCGTGCCAGACATGGTTTTTTTTTTAAGACTCAGGACTGTGAGGGCGCGACAATTACGTTGATTCGCGGTGTTGAAGTCTTGGGAATGGTGTTCTGGTGCGATTCAGGATCGTCAAGACGCAACAGTCATGTTGATTCGTGGCGTCGAACTCCTGAGAATGGTGCTTTGGCACACTTCAGGGTCTCCATACGGTTCTCTCCCAACGAGGCAGTTCCTTCAGTGGAAATGAAGCCTTGCGGGGGCTTGTCAAGAGGGAGCTTGGAGGGAGGGTTCATTTCAACGTCGTTAATGAGTCTTGGGTGTCCCTTAGTCCTCCTCCTCCTCCTCCTCCTGCCTCCCCTCCTCTCCCTCCTCCTCCTACTCGTACTCCATTTTCCTCCACCGCCTCCTCCTCCTCCTCCTCCTCCTCCTCCTCCTCCTCCTACCTCCTCTCCTCACCCCTCCTTCTCCTCCCCTCCTCTTCCTCATCCACCCCTCCTCCTCCGTTCTCCTCCTCCTCCGTCCTCCTCCTCCTCCTCCTCCTCCTCCTCCTCCTCCTCCTCCTCCTCCTCCTCCTCCTCATTACTGCTTGCATTATTCTCCTCCTCCTCCTCCTCCTCCTCCTCCTCCTCCTCCTCCAGGCCACGAGGGAGGCTGCAGGCTCAAGGGCCACTCGCTCCAAAGTCGGTCAGGTCGCTTGGCCCCTTCAGCCACCAGGCTGGCATCAAGACGAAGCCAGGACGAGGATTATTTTGCTCCCAACGAACTGAAGGACCACATCCCAGCAATAACTTCGAGCTCCCAGAAACATATCGAAAAAGTGTCGAAAAGGTATCGCCTCCCAGTGCCCGAGACGTGAAAACCATCCAGTTTCGGTGCTTTCTTGGTGCTCGAAATTCTTTCTGGCGGCCAAGGCTGAAGCAGGTTTGAACATCCGAAGACGGGGAAAAAATCAGGTGAAAATAAATCGATAATCTCTGAGATCCGGCGGTCCTGGAGGAAGTGTCGGGCGCCGCGGGCGCCGCGGCCTTCTCAGAACGTTCCGGAACGCTCTGAGAGCGTTCCGAAAGCGCTCTGGAACGGATTTGCCCTCGTCCTCGCCCCGTATCGCCGATGCGCTCGCTGTCTGTGTGAGCTCCTGCATCCTGCAAGGGTTCGACCACGTCCCGAGCAAAACCTCCACTCGGCCCAGGGCCAGCCCGAAAACCGACCGGCCCGGTGCGGAAACCGGGCCGACCGCCTCGGCGCCGCCGCGGAACCGACCGGCCTGGCCCGACAGGCCTGGCATCGCCGCAGCCCCGCTGCGTGCACGTCATGCAAAGGACGCACCTCGCGGCTCACCGGCCATGGGGCCCGTCCGGCCCGGACCGGCGATGCCAACAAAATGCGCAGACCGACGGGCCCGGCCGGCCCGAAGAGACTGCAACGCCGGAGACCGGACCGGCCAGCCCCCTGGAAGAGGCTTGCCGAGTTGCTCTACGCGACGAAAATACGTACATGCACGCACAAACACCGTCCGACGAACTCTGCATGTGCCTTCAGGGAGGGCGGCGGTGTATCAAGTATCAAGTCGCGGGCTCCTCGTGGTACATGATACACCGCCGCCCTCCCCCCGGGGCCCAGGAGCAAGCCATTGGGGGGTGTCTGTGTATGTTCTCTTCTCTCCAATCAACTCGCCAGCGCAGTCCAGGCCTCTGCCGAGCCGCCGACACGAACAAAAAAATGTATGTCCTCTTGCGGCCGAGGTGCTCG
>CAUYUJ010020224.1:128413-161485 GCA_963575745.1 Prorocentrum cordatum
TCGTGGGGGGGATTAACAAGCTCTACCAAATATCCACACGACTCTTCGCGACCACCCAAACCCAGCTTCCCGCCCTATGACGTTGGGACACTTCACTTCGTGGCGTGCGGACGACCGTGGCTACTACACTGGCGTGGGGTACACACCCACAGAACTTGGTACACACCCACAGAACTAGGATTCGGACAGCGCGCGCGGGTGGAAATTTTGAAAAGTCGTGCAGGTGTTTTTCGAGGACCTACGGTGCGATTCGTGTGATTTTATGATGCGCGGTGCTAAAATTCTTAAAAACCCAAAGGTTTTTGGAGATTTCGGCGTGCGCGCGCGAAGAAAAAACGAATGTGTCCCGCATGGTATTATTTGACAGGGATGATGGCCCTGGCAGGTGCGCAACCGTTGTTGCAGAAGTTCGAAAAAAGTTGCTCGCAAAAGCCCGTTTGACAGAAATGATTAAAAAGTGTTGGGTTTCCTACGAATCCGCAAGAGCGCGCGGGATGAAATTTTGATTTTTTCTTTGTGAAAAACCATTGTTTTTTTTTTTTGATGTTTTTATGTTAAAATCGCTACGAAAACTAAGGTTTTGGAAGGATTTCGTCATGCGCGCGCGAATGTCCACTTTACCTTATTTTTTGCAAGGGATTCTTGAAGTTTGGATATGTTAGAACAAGAAATTTCATTTAATAGTGTTTTTTGCAAGGGAAAGCGGATTACAACAAAACAACCGGATCTGGATGACATCGTTTTACCTGAGGCTTCCTCACGAAAATGATGAAAACGTGGCTGCGGCCTAGGCGCGGCGGGGGGGGCGCGCACCAGGGGGCCCAACAATAATTATTCTTTAGAATTAATAATGTTCAACAACAACAACAACAACAACAACAACAACAACAACAACAACAACACCAAGAACAACTGCAACAACAATTGCAGCAATAACAACAAAAGCAGCAACAACAACAACAACAATAACCACAACAATAACCACAACAACAACAAAGCAAAGCACCCAAACAACTGCAAAGGTGAAGTGGCGGGTCGAGGAGTAGGAGGTCGGCGAATGTGAACGTTCATGCATTGGTATTCCGGAGGATTCCGAGGCGTGACAGAGGGCAGGGCACGGAGATGTGCAACGCAGTGTGTGTTTTACCACGGATCGTGGCCGCGTGACAGGGCTGAGAGCACGGCCATGAGCACCGCAATGCATTTTTCGACCAGGGATCGCGGCCGCATGAAAGGGGTGCGAGCACGGCAATGTGCACCGTAGTATGCTTGACCAGGGGTCGTGGCCGCGTGACAAACGTAAGAGCACGGCCATGTGCACCCTCGTGTTTGTTGCAAAGGACCGTGGCCGTCTGGACAAAAATCCAGCCTGCATTCCGTTCCCCCTCCCCTGGGGTCCAGAATGCCGTTTGAGGAGCGGGAGGTACGAGCTTATCAACGCACCCCTGGGGCCTCCAGAGCCTCCGACAAAACCCAAGAAGGCCCAGACAGAGCGCCAAGACAGTCGAAGAAAGCGTCGAGACGGCCCAGAGCAGCCCCACGACGACCCAAGATTATTTCAAGACTGCCCACAAGGCCCCCAAGACGGCTCAAAAGTGTTCCAAGAGGGCCGCCAAGAAGGCCCCAAGAGGCAACATTAGCCCCATTCCATAGAAAATGTATATGTTTCGCACACTTATCTTTTTTGTCTTGACAGCTTCTAGGACTGCCAAAGAGATCCCCAAGAGAATCGTCACAAGACGTCCGATGAGGCCCCCGAGAGGTCCCCAAGACGGCCCAAGAGGGCCCCGAGACGGCCTCAGGGGCCCCCAAGACGGACCAAGAGAGCCCCAAGAGAGAATCAAGAGAGTCCAAATATTCCGAGCCTTTCCCCCCAAGATGGCCCCAAGAGACCCCCAAAGACCCCCGAGGCACCCCGAGGCCCCAAGAGGCTTCCAAGACGCCCCCAAGAAGCCCCCAAGAGCCCCAAGAGGCCCCAAAAAACTTCCCAGATGCACCCGAGAGCCCTCCAAGAGGCCCCTGAGAGGCATCCCAAGAGACGCTCAGATTCATGCAAGAGGCTCCGGACCCACGGCCCAGGCACAGTGGCGGGTTGGGCCGAAGGCAAGCACAGAACTTGCACGATCGTTGCAAGCTCTGACTCCTCCTGGGGATCGGCGGCCACGGCGGGATGGCGTGAGCCAGTGGAATGAATTGTGGAGAGGTCTAAAGCGAAACGGAGATTCCGGGAAACCAGAGGCGAGAGTCTCCTCAGGTCTCCTCAGGCTTCCCGTCCCCCCTGTGGGGTATTTTGTTACCGCTCGTCGTAGAATCCTCCAGCCTGAACGCCACTGGCGAATAACAACAAAAACAAACTAACTGACTGACTAACTAACATGCGTACAGCGCATGCGGGGGAGGAAATGGGAGGGCGGGCGGGCGGCGCGCCCACTGGCGCTCCTCCGCCCTGCGCTCCCTGGCCTCGCTCACGTCCAGGGGTTCGGCCGCCTGTTCCACGGGAGCGGGGGGGAGGCGCACGCTTCATAGTTGCATGAACAAGCATCTGTATACATGTGCGCACGCATATTCATATGTGTACGTAGCTGTGTATGTATGTGATTACGTATACATTCATGTACATGTAAATACATGTGATCATACATGTGTATGCGTATGTGTGTATGTGCATGTATGTGTTTTTATGAGGTGTAAATGCAGATGCACATGTACATGCACATCTATATGTATACAAATGTATGTGTGCATGTGCATATGACTTACGCACATGTATACGTGAATACGTATATATGTATCTAAACGTGTGTACATGTATATGCATATGTATATGCATATGTGTATACAGTTGAATATGCCTTAGTGTATGTATTTGGTTGTGTATATGTGAATGTATGTGTAGAAGGATTTGTATCTGTATATGGATATGTCTGCGTCTGTGTCTATGAATATATATATATATATATGTGTCTGCGTATGTGTGCATTGATGTGCATATGTGTGCATGTATGCGTGTGTGTAGACGTATACGTATATGGCGATGTGTATGTAAGTGTATGCGTAAGCGTACATGAATATGGGTACAACTAGGAATATGTATACATATATATATATATATATATATATATATATATATTATTATTATCATACGCACCTCTCCGAGGGAGTAGAGCTCAGAGGCGATTACTGCGCACGCGTCCGCGATGTTTCTGGGCGTTTCGCTCGGGACATCCTCGAAATTCTGAAAATCGGTGGCACCCCTCACGCAGATCGCGACGTCAGGGTCCAAAAACACATCGGAAATTCAACAGTTTAACATAAAACCTTCAAAAACACATGGTAAGTTCAATAATTGTGACCCCGATTCTCAGTGAATGGCGGTTTCGCTTGAAAAATCCTTCCAAACTCGAGCCCCAGACCCCGCCTCGGAGCCTCCTGGGGGCCTCCTGGAACCTCCTGGGGCCTCCTGGGCCTTCTGAACCTTCTGGCACCCCAGACCCCGCCTCGGAGCCTCCTGGGGGGGTCCTGAAACCTCCTGGGGCCTCCTGGGGCCTCCTGCGGCCTCCTGGAGCCTCTTGGGGCCTCCTGAAGCCTCCTGGGGTCTCCTGGGGCCTCCTGAGGCCGCCTGGGGCCTCCTGGGCCTCCTGGGGCTTCAGAACTACATGCACACAGAGACACAAATCACGCCCAACACATCACACGCTAGACAAACATAACACACACACACACACACACACACACACAACACCTACAACACACAAAAAGCACGCACCACACGAAGCATACATCACAAACACACACACACACACACACACACACGCACGCACAACACTCACAATCCTGGGGCCTCCTGGAGCCTCTTCTGGTATCCAAGTCGGGCCTCCTAAGGCTTCCTGGGGGCCCTGGTACACACATCGCAAGGTGTGGCAACCCCACTTGCGCTCGAGTGCGACTTCGATGTTGCATGTCACTTCTGCTTCAAACGCCCCTTCAGTTTTTTTGTATGAGCCTGGGCACACACGTGCCACTTGTATGTGTATATACAAATATATATGTATGCAGAGGTGTGCATATGGATAGGTGTGGCTGTACACTATATGTACATGTATAGGTATTGTATATGTGTATGTGTATGAATATTTAAATATAACTATATATATGTAGATGTACATGCATATGTACATATACATATATATATATATGTATGTATATGTATAGGTATACGCATGTGCACCTACACCTCACAGTATGCATACGCGTACAAGTATCGGGCGTCGGACATCGGCCTGCATCGTGCGCCGCGCGGATGCCGCAAGGTGGGGGCGTAGCGCCCCACTGTTGCTAGCAAAAGTGGAACAAGTACAACCATGGTGAGGCAATGCATCACTAATATGACTGCATGACCTGTGCAAGAGGTAGTCACTGGTCGACCGCTCATCATGCATGAACTGCGCACGAGGCACTCACACGAGAACTTACAGCATGTGAACGTCAGGTACGCGTATACATATACGGTCGGACCTACAACCCTCGTCAAAAAAAAACTGAGGGATTCTGTTTTCGGTGATTGTATTGTCGGCGCTACTCCAATGCTGACGCTAGATATCTGACGCGGACGCAAGGGCTTCAAAAATCCGACGACTCCTCCGCAGCATTGAAGAACGCAGTTTCTAACAAGTGCCCGAGAAGATCGATCGTCGTGATTTCCAACTGCGTTTCTGTTTATTTTTGACGAGGCTTGTAGGACAGAAGGACACCCTTCAACACAAGGACACCCTTCAGGGACATGAGGCCCTCCGCCGACCAAACTGAAAAAAACATTCGATGGTGCCCTCCCCCAGGATTCACAACAGCATCCAGCAAACACGAATAACATCAGGGTACCCTCCCCGAACCGACCTCGATCTTAGGCATCGGTCTGACCGTAGATAGAAAGATAACGTATTTACGTACATCTACGAGTAGATGAGCGCGTAGCCATACAAAAGAATAGTGTGTAGTCATTGCATGGTGTATGTGTTCACATGTACACATATATATATGAGCGAATGCACAAAATGTTGAAGATAGTCGCGAACGCTGGTGTGCAGAAGTACACATACAAGTATGTGAACATGAAAACGTACACCGACAGATCTTGGACAGCCATTGCATATGCGTTCAGGAGTGTATTGGTTCAGTGTGCCTGTGTACATGCATGCGCGTGTGCAGATGCATGTGTACATGCATAAATGTGGGCATAAAGGTGTACGTAAGCATGATGTAACTGCATACATACGCCTGTGCGCGCCTATGCATGTATGTGTATGCATATACATGTACAGATCTGCATCGAAGGTCGATTCGAAACGGTACCTGTTCTGGCTCCTTCGACAGAAAGGCAAGGCCGAATCCTTCACAGTCTGTTAAATTGCCGAACTCCCCGCTCGACCCGCACGCCAAGCGCTGAGCCCCGCAATCTCGGACAAGAGAAAAATGGCGCGCCAGAGGCAATTAGGGCTGCGGAGCTCCACCGCCAGCGCGAAAACAAATCCGCCGCAGCCGCCGACGTGTCTGAAACCATTCCCCCCCCCCGCCGCAAGCGCGGATGTTGTCTCCGCACAATCAGCACGCAACAGGTGAGCGTTGCTTTCTTCATCCGGCGTTTCGACATGGAGCGAACAGCGGGAGGAGGGGGGGGGGTCTTGCTCTGGACCGCTGCTTAGCGCGGCTGTTTGCAACAGTGCGTCCCATGGGGGAGGGACCCCACCTGCTCGAAGCAGGCCCCAAAAAACAGCGAAGATCTACTCCCTGGGAGGGGGAGGGGGGCTTGGGAGGCCCGCGCCGATCGGCCAGTTAATGAATAAAACACGACCACCAGGCGAAGAATTTGTTTCCATTCGGCGTCGGCGGGTCTCGGACGCGGGTATGCTAAAGTGAAGGGGCCCTGGGACACACAAATAAAAACACAATTAAAAGTATTCCCCATATTTTCCAATATTTTCAGGGTTTCTGTCTTCCCCCCCCCACTTCCTATATTTTCCTATATATTCCTGGGGATCGACGATGAATTGTATCTGTGTGTTTTTCCCCCTCCTGGTAAAAGGCGGGCGGCGAGCAGCGCCGCGGCGGGTCGCAGGCGAGCCGCGGGCGGGTCGAAGCGGGGCCACGGGCGGGCCGCGCAGGGGCGACAGCGAGAACGACGAGGAGGAGGAGGAGGAGGAGGAGGAGGAGGAGGAGGAGGAGGGGGAGGGGAGGAAGGAGGAGGAGGAGGAGGAGGAGGGGAAGGAGGAGGAGGAGGAGGAGGAGGAGGAGGAGGAGGAGGACGAGGAGGAGGGGGAGGAGGAGAAGGAGGAGGAGGAGGAGGAGGAGGAGGTGGAATGCAGCCACGAACCCAGGGGCAATGCAAGGCCGCTCAGGCCCCTCGCTCCGATGGAGGGACAGGGTGAACCCGCGTGGGCCCGCGATGCGCTGGCTCCGCCGCCGTGCCTGCACGGCAAGAGCGAAGCAGGTCTGTGAGCTGTCCGGTGTGGTTTCTGCATTCTTCTGGGGGCCCCCCCCATCCAGGCGCGTCGGCCATCGCGCGCTCCAGGCAGCATCCAGGCGCGGCCGCATCTGAGGGCCATTCTTCTTCTGAGCTGGCCACATCCCAGGCGCGTCGGCCATCGCACATCGCCGGCAACCGCGCGAGCGCGAAGCATTGAAAGCCGCAACGCCTGTGGGGCCGCGGACGCGCGGCAAGGGCCGGCGTCGTCGGCGGTGCCGGGGGCAGCGCCCGAGCGAGAGCCGGGGCCCGAGCGCGTGGCAGCGTCGTGGCCTCCTCCGTCGGGGTCGCTGTGGGCGGGGGCGGCGCTGCGGGGCGGCGCCAGGCGGACGAGCGGCAGAGCCGCGGACCGCGCGGAGGGCGCGGTGG
This sequence comes from Prorocentrum cordatum, assembly GCA_963575745.1. Taxonomy (NCBI): domain Eukaryota; class Dinophyceae; order Prorocentrales; family Prorocentraceae; genus Prorocentrum; species Prorocentrum cordatum. The sequence goes on from CAUYUJ010020224.1 coordinate 135,300, forward strand.
CCTGCCGCGGGGGGCGGCCAGGTGGTGACTGCCTACCAGACCACCCCAACCCAACCCGAAGACCCGAACTTCGGCTTGGGGGGGGGACGGGCTTCACATGTGTTTTCTCAACCTTCCCCGACCCCCTCCCCCCACACTGGAAACGGAGGGCAAATCGGAGCCTTCGGGCTGGGTTGGGGGGGTTGGGTGGTGAGGTGGTCAGGCGAGGCACCTCGCCCCGCGGGCCCGCGCGGGGGGGCCGGCAAGGAGCGTCGAAGGGCCCCCGGCACGCCAGCGAGGCACAGCGTCCGACGTCGGCGAGAGAGGTCGTCGCGAGAGAGCAGCAGCCTCGGGGTCGGCTGCAAAAGCGGGGGGGGGGGGCTCGGGAACGGGGCCTCGGACGCCGCGCCCCGGCCCAGGGCGGCGCCCGTGGCGAGGGCGTCGTCGGCGGCGGCGGCGGCGGGCGGCGACGCGAGCAACCGCAGTAAGCAATGAAGAACCCCCCTCGGGGTGATCGTTAGCACCGCACCAAGCTTAAATGATGATTGGGGGCGGTGTTCGCGGAGCGATAGCGCTAGCACCGCGCAAAAGAAAGGATATTAAATAATTCCCGCGCCTTGGCTCGGGCGGTATCCCAATGGGAATCTGTAGGAATCCGAGATATTCCTGTTCCCCTCCGCGAGGCGTTGCTTCAGAACCACACGGAGGCCAGATTGCGAGAATCTTTCAGGCGGTTTCCTTGTTTCGGCGGGCAGACTCGTCTGCGTTCAAAGCAGGTTGCGAGGTGCCAGGGTAACGCTTCCAGGGTGCTGGAGCGTTATACTTTCGCCGGTGAGGGGGGGGTGCTTTCTTACTTGCCTCTCCGGGTTAACTACCGACCCAGGGAGGGAAGGGCGTCAGGGCGGTCGTCGTGGGGGCGGTGTCGTGGTCGACGACTAGGTGGGGGCGTCGGCCAAAGGAAGGGACGGCGTCGGGAGCAGCGGCGGTGCCGAGGGGCAGGCTGCAAGGGAAGCCATTGGGCGAGCGCCACTGCCCGAAGAGCGCGCAGGGGCGCGATCGCCGGAATGGGGCGGCCGCGGCGTCGGGAGCGCCGGCGGGTTGAGAAAGCTGGCCTGGGGAGGGAGCGACGTCGAGAGCGTCGTCGGGGGTGGCGTCGTGCGCGTCGAGAGCCTGTGGGGTGAGAGACTGCGGGAGCCAGCCCAGGGAGGGAACGGCGTCGGAACCGTAGTCGGGAGCGGCGTCGTCGGAGGAGGTCCAGTCGTCGGCAGGGTCGTAGAGATGGGCGTGGGACTGTGCGTCGGGCGGGGGAAGGAGTTGGGCGCTGAGCTGGGCGTCGGGCTGAGCGTCGCTGGGCTCAGTGTCGGACTCGGCGTCGGGGGAAGCATCGGGCACGGCGTCGGGGTCGGCGTCGAGAGCGGCGTCGGCCAGGGAGCAAGGCTGGGCGGCGGAGGCGCTGGCGACGGAAACAGCATCGGGCACCATGATGGCGCAGGGCACGGCAACGGGAGCAGCGTCGGGAGCAGCGTCGCACTGGCGGTGCCCGCACCCAGGACGGAAACTACAGCGGAGCCTCAGAGCCGACGGCTCCCCAAAAGGACGCGGAGACCCCAGTCCCCAAGGGAGAGGCGCACGCGCCCCCAGAGGCGCCCGACGGGGGGGGTGGGGGCGCCAGCGGCCCCGGGACCCGGGGGCGGGCCGGACGGCCCGCAGGGGGGGCCGCCGGGGGGAACGGAGGCCCCCGCGCCGCAGCCAGGGCCAGCGGGGCCAGGGGGCGGGAGAGCCTGGGCGGCGACCGTTCCTCCTCCTCCTCCTCCTCCTCCTCCTCCTCCTCCTCCTCCCTCCTCTCCTCCTCCTCCTCCTCCTCCTCCTCCTCCTCCTCCTCCTCCTCCACCTCCACCTCCACCTCCTCCACCTCCACCTCCTCCACCTCCACCTCCTCCTCCCCTCCTCCTCCTCCTCCTCCTCCTCCTCCTCCTCCTCCTCCTCCTCCTCCTCCTCCTCCTCCTCCTCCTGCTGGCACAGGCAGCGCGGGAGCGGGGGCCTGGGGACCAGGGGCAGGGCCAGCCCAAGAGGACCCAAGGCGGCGTGAGCGCTTGCGGCCGGCTCCTGTACAGGGGTAGAGTCGCCGAAGTGGCGCACTGGTGGAGCGAGCCCACCGAAGGTCTAAGAGCGAAGCGGCAGCAGCGGGCGGCGGGGGCCGTGCGGTGAACGCGCTCGACCTCGTCGTGCCACCTCGCGCGGACCACGCCCCGACAGGCGCTTGCGTCTGCTCGGCCAGCCAGGCACGAGGCCGCCTTGTGGGCCGGCTGGCTGCCCAGCGGGGAGCAGGGCGACCCAGCGCCGGATGAACCACTCCCCGCTCCGATGTCTGCACACCTCGGCTGCCCAGCTCTGCTACGCAGGCCCTCCGCGGAGGCCTGCGCAGGGGCGTGGCATGCTGCAATTCCCCCTGGCAGCACGGTGCTCGTCCCCAGCGGTTCCGCCCCCCCTTTGTGCGTGCCAAGGGCCAAGGTTTGGGGAGGCCCTCCCCGACCAAGACAAAGCGGGGTGGCAGGCAGGGGGTGCTGCAAACCCGCCGCAGTCCGACGCTCCGATGTGGGGTGGAGGGACAGGGGATCGCTGGAAGCGTCCATGGCCCAAGGTGGCCCCAGACTTTTGCTCCACGCTGGAGCCCCCAGGGCCCTCGGGGCCCTCGGGCCTCGTGACACTGCCCTGGAAGCCGTGGGGAGGCCTCATGGGAAACCCTGGGGACGCCCTGGGTCACGGACACCTGGAGCAACAAAGGCAGACTGGAGCACAAATGCAAAAGGAGACAACGTGCGACAAAGAGCGTGGCGTTTAAGGACGAGGCGCACACAAACGGTGCTGATGCAGCCCGGTAGTAGAGGCGTACCGACTCAGATGCGGGAAAGACCGGGCTGGGCGGGTACGACGGGTGGCAAGTCAGAGCCGCGAGCCCATCGTGCGACGCTGCTCAAGCTCTCGAAGAGCAGCAGCACAGCGGACAAGAGACGGAGAGCAGAGGACAAGGGCGTGGGCCAAGCGTCGACGCCGACCAAATGCTGTACATGTTTTTGGCCTACAAAATATCGGATATTTGGGCTGGGCTGAGCAGACCCGGGCGCAAGGGCGACGGCGCCCGCGCCCGGCAGGCCAGACCTACCCCCTGTCCACCACACGGGCCTCGCCACGTGGAGGTGGTCCTGCAACGATGCGTGCCTCCTGCAGCCGAGCGCTGCTTCCTGCCCGCGAGGGGCAACACCAGGCTAGCGGCGCGAGAGCCACCGCGAGGCACGGCCCCCCTGTGAGAGAGCAACGCCAGGCGGGGGAAGAAAGCCGCAGGCGCGAGCTGGCCGTGCTGAGCAAGAAGTGCGCAGATCGAGTCCCGCGGCGACTGGCCTCACGCCGGCCGCCCGCCGGGCAAGACGCAGGACGTGCCCAGGGCTTACGCCAGGGCCGTCGGGACGAGCCGACGAGCCGCGGGTGTGACTGGGCGCCGATCTCGCAAGACGCGCCCCAAGAGACCCGCAGCCAGGTGGCCCCGCACGGGCACCTCGACCCCAAGGCTAACCAGATACACCTGGCCAGGGGGCGCGTCACATCCACACACGCACACACAAACACACACACACACACAGCACGCGCACGCGCACGCGCACGCGCACGCGCACGCGCACGCGCACGCGCACGCGCGCGCGCGCACGCACGCACGCACGCACGCACGCACGCACGCACGCACGCACGCACACACAAACACACACACACACACACACACACAGCCACACACACACACACACACACACACACGGCCACACGCACAGCCCTCCCCCCACCTCCAAAAGGACGCCCCCGATCCTCCCTGTCGCCCTCCAGCGGCCGCCCGCGGCGCCACCGCTCCCCGCAGGGAGCCCCCCGGGCTCGCCAGGAGTGGGTGTCGCCGCCGCCGCGCCACGGCCGCTCTCGGCACGCGGCCCGTCGCCGCGGCCGTCGCTGCCGCCGCCGCCGCCGCCGCTGTCGTCGGCGTGGTCGCCGCCGCCGCCGCCCTACCCTGGCCGGCCGAGCGGGCGCGCACGCGCGGGACGGCCTGCTGCAGGGCGCGCTGCACGAAGGTCCTGTCGCCCGCCAGCGCCTGCTGCGCCTTCCCGCGCTTGTCGGACGGCGTCAGCGCCAGGTGCTGCGCGCGCGCGGCCGCTCGGCCCGCGGCGGCGGCGTCGCTGCGCGCGCGCGCCGCGCGAGGCGCGCGATGCGCGCGGCGCTGGCGCTCGCGGGCGGGCGGTCACTCGGCTCGCGACGGCGGGCTGCCGGGGCCTACGCAGCCGCGCTCGAAGGAAGGCCGGGGAGGCCTGACCGGGCCGGGCCAGCGGCGGCACGCGCGTCGCCCCGCGGCCGCTGCCGTGGCTGCCGCCGCGCCGCCATGCAGACGACGTGCTGTGCGCAGATCCGCCACCTCGCAGCGGGACCTTGACATAGGTCGGGCGTGTCCCCCTCCAAGCGGATTTTGGACGAAAAATAAACATAGTCAAAAAAAACAAACAAACAAACAAACAAACAAAAAATGTCGGAAATCGTGAAAAATCGTCCCCTGACTTTTTTCCTATGTTTGAATACTCCTCATGTAGAGGGACAGGCCCGACTCAAACCCAGACCCCTCTCGCCGTGAAAAAGCACGACGGTAATGTGTCTTGTTATGCTCTGCCGCTGGGGACCCCCGCCAGACCCCAGGACCGTCAAAGAGAGCGACTCAAGAAGAAAGGCCGGTTCAGGGGGAATAGGTAGAGTTCTCTGAGGGTCCACGCTGTGCAAAAGTCATGGCGCCGCGGGCATGGGTAGGGGGCCACATGCGAACCCTAGTTGTGCGAAAATCATGACGCCGCGGGCATGGGGAGGCTGATCTGCTTGGCCGTGCTCTTGTGGCCGAGCTCCCTGTTCCTCTGGCGGGCTATGCAAGGCATAGATGGATCCCAGTTCTGGTGGATAGCTCGCCTGGGCTCCTCCTGTCGCAGCCAGAGGGAGAGAACGGGGACGGCGAGAACGGGAAGGGTCGTCGTCGTCCTCCTCCTCCTCCTCCTCCTCCTCCTCCTCCTCCTCCCCCTCCTCCCCCTCCTCCCCCTCCTCCCCCTCCTCCTCCTCCTCCTCCTCCTCCTCCTCCACCTCCTCCTCCTTCTCCTCCACCTCCTCCTCCTCCTCCTCCTCCTCCTCCTCCTCCTCCTCTCCGGTTCCATGTGCAAAGCAGGCCGAGTGGAGTCCAAGAGTCTCGCTTTGAGGTATGTCTGGCTCTCTCTCTCTCTCTCTCTCTCTCCCTCTCTGCCCTCTGTTGCCGCCGCCTCCCTGTCCCTCGTTCTCCAGACCGCACCTTTGTTTTTTGAAACGAGGGTGTCGTCCTTCGTCTTCATCAGGGGGAGGAGGAGGAGGATGGCCCTGGAAAACCAACTAAACCAAAGGAAACAAAGCAAGCTAAAGTGCTGGCGGCAGACACTATAAGACAAACATTGGGAACACAACAACGAAGAAACGGGAAACCGTCCGAAGGGAAACGTCCGAAGGGAAACGCCGCATTCTCTGTGGAAGCTTACATGTGCTTGTTGGGCTTCTTCTCAGGGCGTTCCCAAAGTTGTCCGCCACCAGCGCTTTGAAGGTGTTTGTATGAGAGTGTTCCCAAAGTTGTGTTTGTCCCTCGTCTTCGGGCGTTCCTCCTCATCTTCGTCCTAATCCTCCCTTGTCCCCCTTCAGGAGGGCAAGGGAGGAAGGGGGATGAGGAGAAGGAGGTAGGAGGCTCATTCTCCTGCCTCTGCGATGGTGATGACGAAGCATCGCCCGAGGCTGGAGAAGCACATCGCCATCGCAGAGGTAGGAGGATGAGCCTCCTACCTCCTCCTCCTCCTCCTCCCCCTTCGCCTCCTCCTCCCTCCTCCCTTGTCCTCCTGAAAGGGGGACGAGAGAAGAAGATGAAGATGAAGACAAGGGAGGAAAGCCCGAAGACGAGGGAGAAAAACTGAACTTTGGGAACACCCTCAGCAATGATGACCTCCAAGCGCCGACAGGCCCCAGCATGCCCGCACGGCTCGTCAGCGCAGTCACGAGCGCTCGCGCAGCGCGCTCTCTCCCGAAGCCCGTGCGGGTTCTTGCACGTGCTCGCCTCGCTCCTGGCTCACGCTGGGGCAGCATGCCGGGCCGCATCGGCATCGCGGACGAACGGCACGGGGGGGCCGACTCGGGGTGGGAAGCATGTGCTGTCTTCGGGCTGTCTTGAGGCGCCCACCTATCGCGTGTGTCTGTTGTAGCGGAGATCGCTCGAGATTGCACGGCCGACGCAGGTGGGAAACATCAATCTGGATTCGGCGATACATCGCCAACACATCCACGCTGGGCCCCCAATAACGAATCCGCGCGCTCCTGTGCGGGGCGTGGTACAGTCAAGACTGATAGCAAGGATGCGCGATGAGGATGCAAGGGCCGTGGAAGTCCATGGCGAAGCTCTTCGAGAGGGGCTGGCCATCGAAAGTGATTGAGGATGGACCGAAGAGGCGAGGATGCAAGGGAACCCTTCGGAAGGTTACCCTTCCCAGACATGCGACGTCCTAAGTTTGTTTAATACGCGGTCCTGCGAAATCTCGACCCTTTTCCCAGGACCAGCTTTTCGTCCTGAGCCGTTGTTTGACTTTCCTGGGGCCCAGCGAGGGCCCCCAGAGCCCGAACACGGCCGAAAATCTGCGTCCAGATTTTTTCGGGACGCGAGCATGTCTGGGTTACCATCGATTTCGACTGCACCTCCTCGCTGGAGGCGGCTCCCCTGGTGGTGGTGGTAACGCTTCTCCTCTCCCCGGCTGCATCGGGCCCAGGCCGGCGATCCATGGGCAATCGGGGGTCGATGCAGCCCCCCTTGAGCCTATCCCCCCCGCACGTTGGTCGGACCCCACAAAAACAGAGCGCGCGCGCGCGCTCCGCGCGCGCGGGGGACGCCCCCTCCCCCCACCGCTTTCCACGGCGCCGGGCGGCGAGCGCGGGCGCGGAACGCGGGCGGGGGGCGGGGGAGGAGCCTAGCTGCTCTGATACGCACGTTTTGAAACGTGACACGTGCCGTGTTCAAAAACGTCCGTGTTCAAAACGTGCGCGTTCAGTCTACGTGTGGAGCTCCGTATCAACACGCTACGTGTTGCGCGTGGCGTATCGGGGCAGCTAAGGGGAGGGGGAGAGGGGAGCGGGAGGAGGGAGGAGGAGGGGGGAAGGGAGGAGAGGGAGGGGGTGGGGGCAAACTAGGTGCGCTCGCGTCATATCTGACATCCTACCCCTCCCTCCCATCCCTTACCATGGCGTAGATCCCCTCTCTACTCGCACAGTCGGATGTTGAGCAGGGCAATGATCCCGACAGGGTACGTGATGCAGTGTAAAGCACGGCATGGCATGAAGCAGAAGAGCACCGCAAAGCGTAGTATGTCACAGCATGGCGTGGCGTGGCGTAGTGAAGAATTGCGTCACAAAGCTTTGCAACGCAAAGCATGGCATCGCACAGCGGCCCCGAACATAACATTGCATAGCATGGCGTTGAAGGTCAAAGCGTAGCATGGCATAGCATGACGTGGCACTTACGCACTGGATATGACAGCTGCAGCTGAAGGCATGGCATCGCGCAGCGGAACGCAACCTAGCATTGCATTGCATGCCGTGGCATGGCGCTGCAGCGGGAGCACGATTCGGAACGAGCGGAAGCGCGGGAATGAGGCCAGCGCTGCAGCGGGAGCACAATTCGGAACGAGCGAAAGCACGGAAATGAGGCCAGCGCTGCAGCGGGAGCACGATTCGGAACGAGCGGAAGCCCGAAAATGAAGCCCGCGCCTCAGCGAGAGCATCATCTTGAAAAAAACCCTAGCGAAAACCCAACTCCGGGAAATCCTGTGTGTAAATTATGCTAACGGAGTTCCCCACATAAAGAGATTAACGGTTTCGTGGGACCCATTTTCTTGATGCCCTCCTCGCTTTGGCTGGGCCCCGCTGGAAATGGGGAGGGCTACGAATCCTGGCGAAGAGTAATGCTTTCCGCGACCCTCCTCGTTCAAGCGCGGCCTCTCTGGAGGAGTGGAGGGGGGACACGAAACTGTGTAAACAGCATGTTTTCCGATACCCTCCAGGAAGAGGAGGAGGAGGAGGAGGAGGAGGAGGAGGAGGAGGAGGAGGAGAAGGAAGAGGATAAGATAGATGATGGTGAAGAGCAGCAGCAGGAACCGCAGCAGGAGCAGCAGCGGGAGGTTGGTTTGAGTGGTCTCATTTTCCTCGTGAGGTCCGATTCGTGAGGTTGGTCTGAGTGGTTTCATTTTCCTCGTCCAGTCGAGGTTATACAAGAGGGTGGGCGACACGAGTTCGCTAGACGAAAGCACTAGCCGAGGTATCTGGTAACTACAATTCGAACGCAGACACTGATAGGCCAAGTGCGGGTTTCCGATACCCTCCTCGCTCAGGCGGAGCCTCCCTGGAGAGGTGGGAAGGGCATGTAAATACACTGGTATGCCGATACCCTCCTCGCTCAGGCGGGGCCTCCCTGGAGGGGTGGGAGGAGCACGAAACCGTGTAAGTACACTGGTATGCCGATACCCTCCTCGCTCAGGCGGGGCCTCCCTGGAGAGGCGGGAGGGGCACGAAACCTGGTACATAGTATGGTATGCCGATACCCTCCTCGCTCAAGCGGGGCCTCCCTGGAGGGGCGGGAGGGGCACGAAACCTGGTAAATAGTATGGTATGCCGATGCCCTCCTCGTTCAGGCGGGGCCTCCCTGGAGCAGCGGGAGGAGCGCGAAACCTGGTAAATAGTATGGTATGCCGATACCCTCCTCGTTCAGGCGGGGCCTCCCTGGAGGGGCGGGAGGGGCACGAAACCGTGTAAATAGTATGATATGCCGATACCCTCCTCGCTCAGGCGGGGCCTCCCTGGAGGGGTGGGAGGAGCACGACACCTGGTAAATAGTATGGTATGCCGATACCCTCCTCGCTCAGGCGGGGCGTCCCTGGAGGGGCGGGAGGGGCACGAAACCTGGTAAATAGTATGTATGCCGATACCCTCCTCGCTCAGGCGGGGCCTCCCTGGAGGGGCGGGAGGGCCACGAAAACCTGGTAAATAGTATGGTATGCCGATACCCTCCTCGCTCAGGCGGGGCCTCCCTGGAGGGGCGGGAGGGGCATGAAACGTTGTAAATATTATGATATGCCGATGCCCTCCTCGTTCAGGCGGGGCCTCCCTGGAGCAGCGGGAGGAGCGCGAAACCTGGTAAATAGTATGGTATGCCGATACCCTCCTCGTTCAGGCGGGGCCTCCCTGGAGGGGCGGGAGGGGCACGAAACCTGGTAAATGGTATTGTTTGCCGATACCCTCCTCGCTCAAGCGGGACCTCCCTGGAGGGGTGTGAGGGGTACGAAACTTGGTAAATAGTATGGTATGCCGATACCCTTCTCGCTCAGGCGGGGCCTCCCTGGAGGGGTGGGAGGGGCACGAAACCTGGTAAATAGTATGGTATGCCGATACCCTCCTCGTTCAGGCGGGGCCTCCCTGGAGAGGCGGGAGGGGCACGAAACCTAGTAAATAGTATGGTATGCCGATACCCTCCTCGCTCAAGCGGGGCCTCCCTGGAGGGGCGGGAGGAGCACGACACCTGGTAAATAGTATGGTATGCCGATACCCTCCTCGCTCAGGCGGGGCCTCCCTGGAGGGGTAGGAGGGGCACGAAACCTGGTAAATAGTATGGTATGCCGATACCCTCCTCGCTCTGGCGGGGCCTCCATGGAGGGGTGGGAGGTGCACGTAACCTGATAAATACTGTGGTGAGCCGATACCCTCCTCGCTCTGGCCTCCCGGGAGGGGTGGCAAGGGCACGAAATCTGTGGTATGGTATGGTACGGTATGGTATGGTGTGGTACGTATGGTGTGGTATGGTATGGCATGTGCGGTAGGTATAATATGGTATGGTAGGTATGGTATGGCATGGTACGGTATGGTATGGTAAGGTATGGTATGTGCGGTAGGTATTGTATGGCATGGTGGGTATGGTATGACATGGTACGGAATGGTATGGTAAGGTATAGTATGGTATGTTAGGTATGGTATGGTGTGGTACGGTGTGGTATTGGTCAGAGAGTCCTGGTATGAGGACATGGAATGGTATGGTATAGGATGGTATGGCATATTACAGGTAGGGACATGATATGGTATGGTATGGTTTGGTATAGTCGAGTATGGTATGTTATGGTATGGTATAGCATCATAGAGTTTAGTATGTTATGGTATGGTATAGTTAAGTTTGGTATAGTTTAGGATGGTGTTGGTATTGGTATGGATGGTATGGTATGGTATGGTATAGTTTAGTGTGGTATGTTATGGTATGGTATAGTATGGTATAGGTTAGTATGGTATGGCGTGGTATAGTTCAGTTTGGTATAGTTTAGTATGATGTTGGTATTGGTATGGTATGGTATGGTATAGCCTAGTATGGTATGTTATTTTATGGTACAGTTTAGCACGGTATAGTTTAGTATGGTATGGTATGGTATAGCTTGGTATAGTTTAGTATTGTGTGGTATGGTATAGTTTAGTTTGATATAGTTTGGTATGGTATAGTTTAGTATGGTGTAGTGGAAGGAGGGAGGAGGAGAAGGAGAAGGAGAGGGTGTTCTGGGAAAACAAGAACCCCACTCAGGATGTGGGGAAAAACAATACGCGGAGGGGTGCCCCCGCTATCTCCCGCACGCCATCAGGGGACGGAGGAGAGTAGGATTCCTATTGCGTGATTGTGGAGGGGGAGGAGGGGGGAGGGGGGGAAGGAGGGGGGTGGCGCCGTCACAGGAGCAGAACAACAACCAAAAAAAACGACAAAAAAACAGGCCGGCCACCGGCCGCCTGTGGACGGCCGGCGGCGGCGGCGGCGCGGCCGCCGCTGGAAAACACACGCGGGAGGAGGAGCCACGCGCCGCCGCGCGGAGGCGCGCGCGCGCGCGAGGAGGCGCGCGGAGGCGGGCGGCCGCAGCCGCGCAGCCGCGCAGCCCCTCCGATGGGGGCGGGGGCTCCTCCCCTCTCTTCCCTCCTCCTCGTCCTCCTCCTCATCCTCCTCCTCCTCCTCCTCCTCCTCCTCCTCATCCTCCTCCTTCTCCGATGGAGGCTCGTAGCGATACTGACGTGCAAGTTGTTCGTCGTACTTGGGTATGGGGGCGAGGGACTCATCGAAGCATCCAGCAGCCGGTTCCCTCCGAAGTTTCCCCCGGGATGGCTGGAGTGGAACAGTTTTATCTGGCAAAGCGAATACTTACGGGCGGGCGCCGAGGCGGCCCGGGAGGAGGTGGCGCGGCGCGGCTTCAGACGACAGGAAGAGGAGCAATTCGGGCGGGGATAAAGCGAGAGCCTCTGAGAGCCGGTGGCTCTGGAGGACGCATCGGGCACCGCGGCCTGCTAAGAGCGTTCCGGAACGCTCTGAGAGCGTTCCAGCAAGCTCCGAAACGGATTTATCCTCACCCTAGCCCCCGCCAATGGCTTGGCCCTCGCCGACTCGGCCAGGAAAGACTCGGCCAGGGGGAACTCTCAGAGGAGGAAAAAGTACCCATGCCGCTACCCTTCCCCCGTTTTTCCCTGTGTGGCCTCCTGGGAGGCCCTCGTTGCCACCGCTGGATTCGCCTCGAAAGGCTGGTCGGGACGCACCCTGGGAGAGGTCTGGGGAATAGCAGTATCGGCACCCCCTGGTTTCCCAAATGGGCGCCATTGATCGCTCTTTGGCCACATGGCGCTGCTGGGCGCTGTTGTCGCCAGTGGGCGCTCTTTGGTCGCTGTCCGGCGCTGCTGGGCGCCATTGGGCGCTGCTTGGCGCTACTGGGGAGTTACTGGGGGCGCTTGGACGCTGCTCGCTGACACACGTTCATGAAGGGGCCCTGGGACACACAAATAAATACACACTAATAAACGGATCCCCTATATTTTCTTGTATTTTCTGTTTTTTGTCTTCCCCCCAATTCCCATAGTTTCCCATATTATCCTGGGAGTGGACGATTAATTGTGTCTGTGTGTTTTTTCCCTCCTGAATTCAGTCCAAGACGAGCGGAAGCTCCCGTCTGCTCGGACCCCGTCTGGGACCTCCCTGGAGGTGCGGCAGCGGCAGCCTGCATGCCTGGGCCTGGGGGCCCGGCCGCCCCCCCACCCTCCCTCCGCAGCACACCCCCTGAATGGGCTCGAACAACGGAATACCTACCAAACCACCCCAACCCAACCCGAAGACCCGATTTTCGGCTTGGGGGGGGGACGGGCTTCATATTTGTTTTTGCAAATGTTCCCCGACCCCCCCCCCCAAACTTTTTTTTTTTTTTTTTTCCTCCCCAGCGCGACGAGCCTCTGCAGCGACGACAGCATGACCAACAGAGCCGCAGAGCGGTCACACTTGAAACGGCTTCCCCGGCTCAAATCATAACCAACCGAGCCGCAGAGCGGTCACATTTGAAACGGCGTTCCGGGCTCAAATCAGCTGGAGGAGGAGGGAAGAGGAGGCGGAGAGGGAGGAAAAGGAGGGGAGAGAGGCGGGCGAACCAGCCGAGACACCAGGAGCGGCGCTCAGGCCAACCTGCAATAGGCGAGCCGTTGCGCGCAGCTGGGGAGTCGGGGCAAAACTGCATAGTTATATATTTAACTATCTGAGAAAGAGCCCCGTGAACGATCACGCGAACTTACAACCCGAAAAGCACTCGAAGGTCCCCCACGAGTGCAGCTCCACACGGAGCGAATCCTTCAAAGTCTCACGATAGCACAATGTGGTGGAGCGGCAGCGGCGGCAGCGGCAGGAGGAGAGGCGAGAGGGAAGGAGGAAACGTGATGAAACGAACAAAAAAACGCAGGCCTCCCGGTTACCAGTCGGGCCCCCCGCACGCAACGAGAGGATCAATGCGGGGCGGTCTGACCCGGCCGCCGTCCCTACGACTACGGACGATAGCATGCCATACGGATGTATATTTGCAAGTGTTCGGGCGCGCTGGCGGCCCAGATTCCATTCCAGCGCTCCGCCGGGGGGCGTGCTGCTTCCCTGCCCTGGCCGGCCGAATATCGGCCACGTGGCCGGGACAACGATGGACAAAAACGGGTCCCCCCGGCTCCCGGGGGGCGGAACTTTTGAGAAGCCCTCCCCGGACAAGGACGCCGGCCGGTGACCTTGCGGAGGCCGCGGGCAGCAGCCAAAGGTCACCGGCGAAGTTTGGCGTTAGCCGCCCGGCGGGAGAGTGGCACAACAGAAGGGAAGAGAGGACAGGAGGGGAGGACGGAGGGGAGCGTGCACAGTTTCGACTCCGCCGAGTCCAAGGCAGACCCCCTGCGACAGTCCATCGGCCACGCGGCCGGGACAGCTACAGGCCCGCCGGCCTGGACCTCGCGACGTGCACGGGGGGGAGCGAGGAGGAGACAGGCAGGGGAGGCGAAGAGCCGGCCCACCCCCGGGGGGCTAGCCGGCGCTCCGCCTCCGGGAGGCGAGCGCGGGAGGAAGAGAAGAGAGGGGAGTCCAGCCAAGTTTCTTGCATCGAAAAATGCAACTCCATTGAGGCAGCCTGTAGAACGGCAGTGCGGAACCGGCCAAGGCGAGGCACTTAAATTTGCACCGCCAGACCGGCCAGCGAAAGGCCATGAACGCCGCTGTTCGGACTACACAGACGAACGGGAGGAGGAGGAGGAGGAGGAGGAGGAGGAGGAGGCGACAAGCAATGAGCCGAGAAAGCTCTAGCTACCGGCGATACGGGTGCGCAAGAATAGTGCGGCGTCGTGGCGTGCGCGGGGGCCGGAGAGCCTCACTCACGAACGCCTGTTCCACTTGGACTGCTGAAGAATGCCCCCGGACTAACTCCAGGGTGGCCTGGCCCAGAGCGTCTGCTGTCACTGGCCCCGCGTGCGTGCAGTGGCGGGCCCTGCAGTGCACTCTGTAGACGGCTGCCGTCCGCACCGCGGATCGCACGAGGAAGTCCACGGAGACGTTCCTCAGCGCGCCGTCGAGCAGCATGAAGTCCGCGAGGCTGTCCACCGCGGGTGGGAGTGCCAGCCGCCGCCGCGCGAAATCGCGCACGACCGGGCACCGCGCGTAGTGCTCGATCGAATCATCCAGGGCGCACCCGAAGATGCACGCCCGCTGCTGCTGGAAGCGGCGGCCTGTGCACCATCCGTTGAACCAAGTCCTCAGCAACGCGGCACGTACGCAGGGAGGAGTCGCAGTCCGCAGCATGGCGATGACCTCCTGCGCCCTGGCGACCCGGCGGTTCGGGAAGAGGCGCAATGGCCAGCGGTCCAGCCGGCGCCTCCAGAAGCGCGCGGCTGCCTCTGATGGGGGCGCCTGCAAGATTTCCAGGCAAGTGCGTTGCCACCGGGTCTGGCAGCGGTCTTCCTGCTCCTCTGCGTCCAAATTGTGCCCCGCGGCGCCGAGGATTGAGGTTCGAACGCGGGCGGCCCCCCAACCAAGATGCCCGAAATGACAGGCAGCAGAGTCCAGGTGCAGGACGGCCGCGTTCTGAAACCAAGAGTCCCACACTGCCCTCCTGTGAAGGAACTCCGGCGCATTCAGGGCTTCGCGCAGGGCGCGGGCACGACTCTCCACCTGCAGGCCTCCGTGGCGGCGAGCCTCGTAGACAACCACGCGAAATCGTGCCGCCAAGGAAAGCTGGTCGATGTCTGTGACGCCGCCGCCAAAGCCCATGGCCCGCGGGTCCCTGAAGAGCGCCGGCGAAAGCCATCCTCGCGGTCCTGGGAAGAGGTGTGCGAGTGCTTTGAGCTCGATCTCTACCCAGTTGCCCGGCGGCGGGAACAGCGGCGCCACGAAGCCCAGGACGGAGACCAAGTACACGCGCGCCGCGAGGAGCGTCAGTTGAAAGCCGCACCCCACCTTGCCCCAGAGGCGAGCTCGGAGGAGGTATTTCTCGAAAGGCTTGCGCCAGGATGCGTCCGCGGCCTCTGGGCCCAGGAAGAAGCCGAGGTATTCCGCCGAGTAGTCGAGCCGCATGGCGCCCCATCGAGGCGCGATCGCCGCCACGGAAGCCCGGAGCTCGTCCAGCGGCACCTGCCGGAGGGGAACAATGACCGTTTTGCCCCAATTGAGGCCCAGCCGGGAGATTTGCTCGTACTCGTGGAATAGCCTGTCGAGAACTGGGAGGTCTTGGTGGAGGTGCTGCGAAACAAGTGCCAAGTCGTCCGCGTATGCCCGGGGGACGGTTGCGGGGAGAAGACGTTGAAGGCGCCGGAGGAGTAGGTCCGCCACGATGGCGAACAGGAGAGGGGAGAAGGGGCACCCTTGTCGGACTCCCGCTGACAAGGCAAAACCTTCGAATCGTTGGCCGGCCACAACGATCTGGCAGACGTTGTCGCGGTAGAGGTTGGTCACGAAGCGGAGAAGGTGCGCTGGGAGACCGATCCACTCCAGGAGCTCCAGCATGAAGCCCTGGTCGGTGGAGGGGAAGGCCGCTCGAAAATCGAAAAACACACATGCCCCATCCTCCTGGCTGAGCGCAGCCATGCGCATCTCCGTGTCGATGTCCACGACGTTGGCCAGGAGGGACCGGCCGCCGATGAAGCCCCGTTGAACTTCAGAGACCCACTCCGAAAAGACCTCCTCTAGGCGGAAGCGGACAGCGTTCGCTAAGATTCTGTTGTCGACGTTCGCCACGTTGATGGGCCTGACCTTATCGGCGTCGTAGAAATGGCCGACGCTTTCATCGAAGCCCGATTCCTTCTTCGGCAGGAGGTGGAGGAGGGAATAGTTGAAGTCAGGGAGGTGTAGGCGTTGTAGCTCCTCCCCCTCGGGGCTCGCCAGACCAGCGAACGCCTCGGCAAGGGTGTCGACGGCCAAGTCCCCCAGCTGTCGGTACGCCTCCGCCGGTATACCGTCGGGGCCAGGGGCGGAGGCGCCCGACGACCGTATCACCTTCTGAATGTCGTCGCGGCGTATCTGCCATCGTCGCGAATGTGCTGGAGGCAGAGCAGCAGTGACGCTAGCGGGGAGGTCCTCCTCGAACCACCGCCGACGCAAAGCGGAGTCCGTTGGCCCTGCCCGGAAGACCTCCTTCCAGTGTGCGCGGAAGTCCGCGGCCATCTCGTTAGGGCGGGTGTGCAAATTACCTCGGACGCCCCGCGTGGCCTGCACGAACTTGCCTCGGCCAGATGAGAGCCGAGAGAGCAACCGGAGGTTCGACGCGCGCCGGCGCTGCCGCTCGATCTCTGGCATGTTGGCCTGCTCTTCGTGCAAGCGCGTAAGTTCGTCGACAGCGTGGGAGCGCGCCAGCTCCACAGCGTGGGCACGAACTCGAAGAAGACCACGACCAGCTGCTAGTGTCGGGTCGTAGGGGTTCAAGACCAGGGAGCACAAGTGCGGGTACCGCTCGATCGCCGTGGTGATGGCGGAGGTGGAGTGGGTCTCGACCGCCCGTATGAAGGACATGGTGCACCCGAGCTTATCGTCGGGGGCATGGGCGAACTGGACGTCGGCGCGGCCGCCGGCAGGCTTGGTGGCCTCCCGGATGGCCTGCCGCAAGAGCGCCAGGCGGTGGACGCCGCTCACGGCCTGCATCTCTTCGCACAGGGAGTGAAAACGGAGAGCCACATCTTGCGACCATCCAGGTCGTCGCACAGAGGCCACCGGAATCGGCCGGGCCGAAGACGACTTGGGAGGAGGGGCGCGGCGGGCGAAGAAGACGGGGCGGTGGTTGGAGGTGCCAAAGTCCCATTCGTCCACTCCGATCGTGATCTGGCGGTCCAGCAGGTCGGTGGGTTCCATGTTGACGTAGAAGCGGTCGAGGCGGGAACGCGAAGTAGCCGAACTGTGCGTCATGCACGGCTGATGAACCTCAGCGAATCCTGGTAAGAGCCGGGTCCAATGAGCTTCTTCTGATCGATCGCGACTCCCCGTGTAGGCGCCGGTGGACTTGCTGAAGCGGTCCCTGTCCTCCGCGACCCAATTGAAGTCTCCTGCGATAATTGTCGTTGCCTCGTGGGATGGTCTCGCGCTTTGGGCCACAGTAGAGCGAAGGCGTGCCCGCTGCCTTGGGATGGGGATCAACTCCTGGTCGTGGAGCGTGTTCAGATCCTCCGCCGTGCCTGTCTGAAAGTAGACGACCGTCAAGTCCAGCGAGCCGCACGGGCCGTCCAGGCGGAGCACCGCCGCCCTGCCTGTGTGAAGGATGACCCAGGAGTGGCGGGAGAAGCGGGCCAACAACTCGTCCTTGACCACCACGCCGACGCCACCGCGTCGGGAAGTCCCTGGGGCCCACCATGCCTGGGCGCCGCGCGGGGCCTCAGCGAGCAAGAGAGACTCTGCGGTGCCGTGAGTCTCCGTGACCAGGACGGCGTCGTGCTGGCGCAGAAGTCGGTGTAGTGTCCGCCATTTGTGACCATGTCGACCGGCGTCAGCGGCGAAGAGAGCCTGCGCGTTCCAAGTGCATACTAAGTGGTCGCCTCGGTAGGGATGATCGGCTGGAACGACTCCTGGGCGAGGAGGTTGGCGAGAAGGGGCGGTATCCGCTGGCGCGGGCACGTACGTAGAAGGCAGAATGCCCAAGGCGCGGCGGACGAGAGCTTTCTGCCGGATGTAGATCGGGACGTCGTCGTTGAGGGTTGTCTGCAAAACTTGTTCGTCTCTGGGGGCTGGTAGGAAGGCGGGGAGGAAATCGGCGGCAGCAGCGAAAAACAAATTATCCATGCCATTGATGTTGGCGCCACGGCTGGTGGACGGGCAGCCGTCCAGCAGGCGTAACGCGACGTCGAGCATGTAGGTCATGCAGCCTGAGCTTGTGATGGCCCAGGCGATCGCCGGCTCGGTGGATAGTCAACGGGCGGCGGCGGCGCCCGACACCCGATCCTCCAGGTCGTTGAACACCTGCACGCGGAACGTGTCCATGCCCACCTTCACCGCCTTGTCGTGCAGCGTGTCCCGGACCTTGGCCACCTCCTCCAAGTCCTTCAGGTATAGGCGGAAGCGGCCGGGTGGTGCTGCGGGGTCATCGGCGGCCAGCCATTGCCACTTGCCTGCCCGGCGCCCGCGGTCCTCCTGCAGCTCGGTCAGCGAGATTCCCGTCTGGCCGACCAGGTGAGTGACGAGGTCCCGGATTAGCGCGTGCTCGTCGGCGTGGAGGTGGCCCTTGATCTCGACGTCCGTGATGGCCTGGACCGTCGAGGTGGTCCCGCGGGTCTGCTTTGTCCGACGCGTAGCCGCAATCCTCGCGGGAAGCGCCGGGGGCGAAGCAAATGGCCGCCCGCCGTGGCGCGACGGACGCCATTTCAGCTTGTAGACTGCCGAATCCGGGTCATTCCGCATCAGGGTATCCATGGCCTGCTGCCACGTGCTGGCGGTGGCCTCCGTCGTGAGGAGGAGGGTGGACTTGCTCAAGAAGAGGGCTCCAGAGCAGAGTGCCCAAATCGACGCGATCACGTCCGCGTGGCCCAACTCCGCGATGAGGGAGCCCGGCTCCGTGTAGAGGTCCTGGGAAGCGAAACACACGCCCGTGGGAAGAATCTGGCGGGCGTGGCGCATCACCGCCTCCTGATTGAGGCGCGACGTGGTGGAGGTGAAGCGTACCTCGACCCGCCCCCTGGGGGACTCGGCCGTGTGGCCTGGGCTGCGATAGATCCTCCCGATCTTGGGGGAGTGGCCGAGGTGGTTGCACAGGACGGTCATGACCTCCGCCCCCAGGGTCGACGGGAAGTCCACGAGATAGGTGGGCAAAGGCGCGGCCGTGACAACCGGGGACTCCAAGTCCAGGATCTTCGGGGGCTCGCGGACAAGAGAGGTGGATATCGTGAAGACCGCCAGCCATCGAAGTTCGTGCCGCGGACCCGCCGGACCAGGGGAGACGAACTCCATCGGCTGCGGGTGGAAGTCGACGCGACGGCGGAGGGCGGTCCATTTCTCGCCCAGGAGGTCGTGCCACCACAGGTCGCAGATGCTCTCGACAGTGGCGCAGCCCGGGAAGAGGTCGAGCGGCGCGATGATGCGGACGTACTCGCATGGTACGCGGTCCGTGCTGCGTCGCAACAGCGCGGACAGGAGGCGACCGAGGGCAGCGGCGTTCGCGGGCGCCCAGAATGAGATGGGCCTCCCGGTGGTCTGCACGGTGTCCCAGAAGCTGGCGTCCCCTTTCTCCGCCAGGTCGGCGAGCAAGCGGGCTTCGTCCACCGGCGCCACGCGTCCCCGGAGTGACGCGCCGATCGCGGATATGTCCAATAAGGAGGACCACTGCGTACATGCGACCTCTGTGTTGCGCGGGGCGGTGCCCAGAACAGCCTTGAGTGCTTGGCCGCCTAACTCCCGCCAGAGCGGAAGTTTGGACGGCCGCATCCGCTTGCGCTCGCGGACCCACGTGTCGAACGATGCGAAGCAGGTCGCCGCGGCCGCCTCGATGGACTGGATGTCCTGCTGGGCGGTGGTCTTGTCCGCCTGCGGCCACGTCGCGCCGTCGATCATGGAGCCCAAGAGCTTCGCGAAGCGGAGGCGGGCCTCGATGGTGTTCAGCGACAGGTCTGGGCCCTCCAGCGAAGAAAGACCGAGGACGTTCCAGGCGTCAGCGGCCGAGGGGGCGTAGGCGAGCAACCGGAGGGTGTTCGCGAACTCTGCCCGGGAGTCGAGGGAACGCGGGGCGACCATCGGACCGTGCACACTCCGTGCAGCCTGCACGAGCTCGAAATGCTGCAAGATCTCGTTCTCGATGAGGGACTCCCACGGTGACGGCGCCGGCAAACCTGGCCTCGCAGAACCAACACCAGGAGCCGGAAGCCCTGGCGGCAGCGTGGCGGGCCCCGCAGCAGCGGCGGCGGCAACGGCGATCGCTACGGCCTCCTCGTCGACCTCGATCGCGTCCAGCTCGGCCAGCGTCCTAGCCAAGCTGGGGTCCGCGACAGCGTTGCCAGAGTCCTCCATGCCGAGGGCGTTGAGCGTCTGCGTGAGGCCCGAGGTGGCCATATCCTGCGTGAGGCCTGTGTTCGTGTCCTCCGTGTCCTCGGCCATCTCGGTGTCGACGTTCTGCATGCCTCCATGGAGTCGAAATGTCACGAATATCATCACCTCGTCCTGGACATTGTACTCGTTGAGCTTCCGGCCCGGCTCCATCTGCCTCCCTGCGTAGATCAAGCGCTGCTCGTCTGGGGGGACGCCCTCCCTGTCCTGTATCAAGAGCTTGAGGGAGTCGATCGTGCTTTCGGCCTGGATGTCCAACGAGATCGGCTTCTTGCCTGGAAGCTTGACAAAGATATGCAGGGCCGCGGCGACGTCGTAGACCAGCTCGTCAAGTCTCTCGTCGTCCTGGTCGCCGTGAACGTCGTCGTGGAGATCCTCGCCCTGGTCGTCGTGGATGCCCTGGTGGTCGTTGTGGCCGCCAGCGTAGGTGTTGGCGTCGGTGTAGGTAATCGTGGCGACGGTCTCGACATGGTGCTCCAGGTCGTCCTGATTGTCGTGGTCGGCTGTATCCTCGTCGTCGCCGTGGATGTCGTGAGCATCATGGACCTGGAGGTTGGGTAGAAATTGGTCCATGTGGGCGACGTCCGGGTCCAGCGCAGCGCCTGCGGCGCGCCAGGGACGCCCCGCGTCGGCGTGGCGCTGGCGCAGCGGCCGGGCCAGCTGAGCGCTCATCGCGGCAGGAGCCGGCGGGCAGGAGCCGGCGGGCAGGGCGGAAATGTTACTTAAGACCGGGTTTTTCGATGGCTTGACTTGAGCCACACACTTGAGCCACACACTTGACCCCCCCCCCAAACTGGAAATGAAGGGCAACTCGGGGCCCTCGGGTTGGGTTGGGGTGGTCTGGTGGGTGGTGAAAAACATGGGCGCGATGCCCAACAGCAAACGCTGCCCAAAAGCCGACCGCGACCGGCTCAGGGGGCCCGGACAACGGCGACTCGGTCGTTTCCCCGGCTGGCCCGACCAGGCCTTCGGCGTCGTGGCCTGCTCGGCCCTGGCGGGCGCTCTTCCCTCGACCTCGTCCTCCAGGGAAGGTGTCCTCGGGCCCCCCGGGGGCCCGCCGTCGTCGTCGGTTCGAGGATCGAGGCTCGAGGCTCGGCCGCGGTTTCTGGCCTGCTTGTTCAGCGCCTCTCTGTGCCGCCTGGATGAGGCGCCTCGTCGCGTCGTCCTCCAGGGAAGGTGTCCTCGGACCCCCCAGGGGCCCGCCGTCGTCGTCGGTTCTAGGCTCGAGGCTCGAGGCTCGGCCGCGGTTTCTGGCCTGCTTGTTCAGCGCCTCTTCTGTGCCGCCCGGAGGGGCACCTCGTCGCGCAGGGGCTGCACACTGCCTCGAGACGGCGAGGAGAGCCGAGAGCCCATGCTAAAGGGAGTGGCCTCAGGTCGGGCGTGTCCCCCCACATCCTCCTCCTCCTCCTCCTCCTCCTCCTCCTCCTCCTCCTCCTCCCTCATCCTCTCCTCCTCTCCTCCGCCCCTTCTCCTCCTCCTCTCCTCCTCCTCCTCCACACTCCTCCTCCTCCTCCTCCTCCTCCTCCTCCTCCTCCTCCTCCTTCCGCCTCCTCCTGCTCCTCCTCCTCCTCCTCGTCCTCCTCCTCCTCTTCCTCCTCCTCCTCCTCATCATCATCATCCTCATCCTCATCCTTTGTTGACGTTGTTCAGAATTGAAGAGCAAGATTGTGGCGTCCAGAAAACAATACTAGGCCTCAAGGAAACAAACGCCGACTAAGGCCTTGACAAAGAAACTAGGGCAGCCGCCAGTGCGGATAAGGATGTGCGAAGAGCTGCGGTAAAAGCGCGTGGCCTGTGGGGGCTAAGAATAACTAGGCGGCTGCCGTGTGGAGAGAGAGAGAGAGGGACAACCAACAAATCAATTAAGTAAGTAGCATAACAAGGATAACAGAGCGGGAAGCTGGAGTTCCGAAATACGCGTGCAAGTGCAAGAATCAACGGCGGCCTGGCCGTAGAGTTCCTCCCCAAGCCCGCATCCGATCCAATCGCGAAACCCCCCAGATCCCATCAAATTGCAGTGCTGCGCCGTCCTCCTTCTCCTCCTCCTCCTCCTCCTCCTCCTCCTCCGCCTCCTCCTCCTCCGCCTCCTCGTCCTCGTCCGCCTCTTCCTCCTCCTCCTCCTCCTCCTCCTCCTCCTTCTCCTCCTCCTCCGCCTCCTCCTCCCGCTCCACCCCCTTCATTATCATTCCCTCTCCTCCATCCGTCCTTCCTCTATCCTCCTTCCTTTTCATCCTCCTCCTTCAGCCTCATTCCCTCTCCTCTGGCATTCCTTCCTTCCTTGCTTCATTCCTTCCTTCCTTCCGTCCTTCCTTATTTGCTTCCTTCCACCATCCTGCATCATCCTTCCTCCTCATCCTCCTGCTCCTCCTACTCGTCCTCATGCTCATCATCATGCTCCTCCCTCCATCCTTCAGCCCCCCCACCCACCCCTCAGCACGCCCCGCCACGCCCTGACGCCGCGGCCCGGCACTCTGGGGCTGCGGCGTTGGCCGCAAGGCCCCATGGGCAGACGAGGACGGCTCGCAGGCTGGGAGGAGTCACTGCAGGGACAGCTCCACTACGTTGGATGAAGACAAAGCTGTATAAGCATAAACGTTCGGAGCTCCGCGCGGATGTCTTGGATCTGCGCTGAGCGCCAGCACGGCTTTCCTCCCCGTCGCGCGGGGCGCGCCAGGAGCCCGGCGCCGACGCCAGGTTTCCGCGCGGACCTCCGAACGTCTGTGCTTGTGCAGCCTTATCTCCTTCGGGATGTCCTTGGCGATGATGCGCTGGGTCGGCGCGTTGAACATCAGCGTCGGCGGCAGGCTCATGGACAGCTGGAGAGAGTGGGGTTCGGCGACTCCAAAGGGTGTGGTTTGCAAAGGGTGTGGTTTGCAACCGGCACCCTGGGAAACATCCTGGGGGGGCACCCTGGGGGGCGTGCGGGGACCTCGATAGAGTTCTCCCGCGCCCTGAGGAGGCCCGACGAAGACAGTGTCATGCCCCCCAGGCCTCAGCGGTGCCAATCGCAAACCACACCCCAGCGTAACCACACCCTTTGTAGTCACCGAGGGGTTGCAGCGCACGTCGGGGGCCTGCCCCAGGCGGATCTCTGCCCTGGGGCTCCCGCCTCCCAGGGAGCCCCTCTCGTGGCGGCGAGCCCGCCCCTGCGTGCCGCGGGGGGGGGCTCGAGAGGCGACGCCCTCGTCGGACGAGGGCTCGGAGGAGGGGAGTCGAGAGGAGGGAGGGCGCGGGGGGAAGGGGAGGAAGGGAGGGGAGGGAGGAGGAGGGGAGGAGGGAGGAGAGGGGGCGGGAGGAGGAGGGGCAGAGGGGGCGGCGGAGGGGGGAGGCGAGGCGGGAGAGGGGTCCGGGCGAGGCGTGGAGCCTGAGGATGAGGCGGCGGCGGCGGCTGAGCAGTGCACGGCCCCTGGAAGCTCGAGGCAACTGGGGACCGCTGGGCGCACCACGAGCTACAGTCGGGGCCTTGACCTAAGGAACACTAAATAAGGAACGAGGTCCCTTTTTCCCATAAGTTCAACTTCGATTTCCTATGAAATCCCTCAGGAAAACCTGAGGCAAGCTGTGAAACACTTAAGGAACGCGGAGCCCCTCCCCAGCGAAAAGGGTTCCTTCTTCAGCGCCCCGACTGTACTGTACAGTCGGGCCGCTGACCCAAGGAAGCATCATAACGAAGAAACGAGACCCGCGCTTCCCAATCAAGTCCATGAAGTCCGAAGGAACACTGGGGGGGGGGGCTCGCTGCCCAAGAAAAGAGAGGGCGGAGCGCATGCGTACCTCAGGAACGATGGAGCCCCTTGTGGAAAGTAAGTGTTCCTTGTTCAGCGGCCCAACTGCAGCCCTGGCACGGGCAAGACGGGATGAAGGGGCCCTGGGACACACAAATAAATAGACACAAATAATGGATTCCCAATATTTTCATATTTGTTCTGGGTTTTTGCGTTCCCCCCCCCCACGCACTTCCCATATTTTCCCATATCTTCTAGGGAATCGACGATTAATTGTGTCTGTGTTTTCCCCCTCCTGACAGGAGCAGAGACAGCACGCGCCATTGGATGCTGCAGCGCGCCCTTCTCCGTCCCAGGGTCCCCCCGCTGCTTTACACTCCGGTGCCAGTGTGCCTGCTTTTTCACCATGGCGGGCGCCGGCTTGCAAACACGGCGGCACCGTGGACCTGCACGGTGAAAACCCTGCGTGTCTACATATATATATATATATAGATATATATATATATATACATATATATATATACATGTACATACCTACCTACCTACCTAACTACCTACACCCACCCACCCACCCACCCACCCACCCACCACGACCTACATACCTTAATACATACATACATACCTACATTACATACATACACTACATACAGCTGCATGCATGCATGATACATACATACACCACACATACATACATTAACATTACAACAGGGCCAGACAGACAGACAGACAGACAGACAGACAGACAGACAGACATCTACATCTACATCGACCTATACAGATACATATACATATACAACTGCCCAACATACATATACATATACGTATATATATATACATAAACATGTACCCATACACATACACATACACATACACATACACATACACATACACATACACATACACATACACATACACATACACATACACATACACATACACATACACATACACATACACATACACATTCATACACATATACCTATACACATACACAAACACACACATACATATACATACATATATATATATATACATAAACACAAGCAGATGCACCTATACTAAAATACACAAATATAGGCATACACACATACATACATACATACATACATACATACATACATACATACATACATACATACATACATACATACATACATACATACATACATACATACATACCCATTGTTACGTACGTAAACATAGCCCGTTGGAGGGCACGCCGGAGCGAGCGCGAGCGTGCGGTTCTGAAGAGGCGGCCGCCGCCCGTGCGCGTGCGCCTGCCTGCGGGGCGTTCGTGCAAACTCTCGGACCGGGTGCGAGGCGGCCCAGGGCGAGACCCCTTTGCGTGACCCAACATCGGGAGCGGCCAAGAGAGGGGTGTCCAAGAGGGGGGGGTGCGAATCATGACCGGCGGCACGTGCGCGGCCCAGCGGGGGGTCCAGGGACGTAGTGAAATAAGAAGAGGCGCCATGGAATCTGGGGAAATCTCATGGCCCCCGCCACGATATCCACCCCCCCCTAGTCATCACCCCCCTCTCTTCCGCCCCCGACAACAGGGGGTCCAGCTGCAAGGGGGTGGTGCAATAGATTTGGGGCAACTGTGCTGCAAACGTACTGCGCCGGAGAATTGTACTGCATTGCACTGCAGGTAATGCACTGCACGCGAAAATCCAGCAATACGTTTGCGCCCAGCATGTACTGCACGCCCTGAATGTATTGCAACCCCACAAATCCATTGCACCAAATCTATTGCACCACCCCCTTGTCGCTGGACCCCCTTTTGGGTCAACCCGAACACCGATCTTCAGCTTCGAACAAGAATTGGAAGCTGGGCGAGGGCTGGCAAGCCCGTGACTGCTAAAGCGGTCTTCCCGGGAGAGAGAGAGAGAGAGGGGGGGGGAAAAAAACAAGAAAAAAACGGAATCCAGCTCAGCGCACTAAATGGTCAACGGGCTGCTTCCCGGAAGAAAAAAAAGTTACAAAATCCCGGAGCTCCGTTTTAGCAGCCACGGGTTTGCCAGTCTTCGCCCAGCTTCTGAAAGAGACGTCCTTGACCCTGGCATGTGCTGGAAATGCCAACCATTGGCGCCCCAATCATGCAAAAGTGCTTCGCGAACCTCCAGCGAAAGCCAAATTCTGGAATGGGGCCGCCATCCGTCAATGCCACGGCTGCCGGAAACACCAAGACATTGGGCTGCGACAGTAGAGGCCTCCTAGATGGGGTCGGAGTAGATGGGGTCGGAGTACCGCGCCGCATAGCCGATACATCGGCGATATATCGGCGATGCACAGGCGATGCATCGGCGATGAGGCGTCGACGTGGGCGATGCATCGGCGACGTCGACGTGAAGGAAATCGGGCTCCACATCGAGCCGCATCGGCGATGCATGATGCGGCGCGATCCTCCGACCCCATCTACTCCGACCCCATCTAGGAGGCCCAAAGAGAGTTTCAAAAAACAGGACGATCTGGGGCATGTCTCTGCGGGCCAGATCGCTCCGTTGCAGCGCCCCAGGCCCGTATCTCGAGCAGGATCGATCCGAGGGGCCCCCCTGTGG
>CAUYUJ010020225.1:0-2500 GCA_963575745.1 Prorocentrum cordatum
ACTACTACTACTACTACTACTTCTACTACTACTGCTACTACTACTACTACGACTACGACTACCACTACTACTACTACTACTACTACTACTACTATTACTACTACTATTACTACCACGATTCCTACTACTACTACTACTACTACTGCTACTACTACTACTACTACTACTACTACTACTACTACTACTAGTACTACCACGATTCCTACTACTACTACAACTACCACTACTACGACTACTACGACTACTACGACCATTATTTCTATTACCATTACTACTGTTATTGTTACTACCATTGCTACTACTCGTTGTATTCCCCACATCCAAAGTGGGGCTCTTGTTTTCGTTGGACACCTTGCGCAAGATATTCACCTCACCTCTCACCCCTGTTCCCTCGTCCCTTCATTCGCCATCATTATCATCTTCACCACTCATCGTCAGTATTCATCATCATCCTCATCATCGCCACCAGCACCATCACTTCAATCATTCACACCCCACCATTACCACCTTCATCAGCAACAACATCCTCATCATTCGTTATCAACACCATCATCATTCGGTCATCCATCATCACCACCATTCATCATCAGCATCATCCTCATCACCACTCGTCCACTCATCGCTTCGTCACCACTCACTCCCTAGCTTGAATTTAGGGGACGTTCCGAAAAGGGAGTCTCCACGTGTGTGAGTGAATTGCGGGGGGCGTCTCAGGCGGGAACCCCTCTCTTTTGGGGGTCCTACGTTTCATCTTTATTACCCGAGCGGGCCATCGCGATCCTGTAAGTGTCACTCTGGGGCTCCTGAGGCCTGAGTATGGGGGAAGTATCAGGCGGGAGCCTCGTCTGTGAGTGGAGCGCGAGGAAGTTTCAGGCGGGAGCCCTTTCCCTATGGGGCCCGCACTTCACCTTTGTATTTCGAGCGGGCAATCGGGACCCTGTAACTGTCGTCGCTGTGGGGCTCCTGAGGCCTGAATGTCTCAGCCGGAAACCCTCCGGATTTTTTACCTAACAGCGAAGACTGATAGGTTTCTAGTTGACTCAAAAGAGCTCACAGATCACTCCACAGGGGGGTCCGGGCAGGCGTTGGGAGTTGCCGGGCGGCAGGGGGCCCCGCTCGTTTTTCACCAACAGTCACACACTTCGTGCTGCGTTCGACCTCTACAGAACCCCATTTCCAAGGCCACATTTCTGATAACGGATGCAACAGTCACACACTCGTTGCTCTTCGACTTCCCAGTTCCCAGAACTCCATTCACGGGCCACATTTTGGATGCCCGGAGCCAACTGTAGGCCACTTCGTGGTCTTCGAGTTCCCAGAACTCCATTCCAGGGCCACATTTTGGATGCCCGGAGCCAACTGTAGGCCACTTCGTGGTCTTCGAGTTCCCAGAACTCCATTCCTGGGCATGATTTTGAATGCCCGGAGCCAACTGTAGGCCACTTCGTGGTCTTCGAGTTCCCAGAACTCCATTCCTGGGCATGATTTTGCATGCCCGGAGCCAACTGTAGGCCACTTCGTGTTTTTCTAGTTCCCAGAACTCCACTCCTGGGCCACATTTTGAATGCTGAGGCAGGCTGATGCTGCGGCCGAGGCAGGCTGAGGCTGAGGCAGGCTGAGGCTGAGGCCGAGGCTGAAGGCAGACTGAGGCTGAGGCTGAAGCAGACTGAGGCTGAGGCTGAGGCAGGCTGAGGCTGAGGCTGAAGCAGGCTGATGATGAGGCAGGCTGAGGCTGAGGCTGAGGCTGATGCAGGCTGAGGCTGAGGCAGGCTGAGGCTGAGGCCAAGGCTGAAGGCAGACTGAAGCTTTGGCTGAAGCAGGCTGAGGCTGAGGCTGAGGCTGAGGCTGAGGCTGAGGCTGAGTTGAGGCAGGCTGAGGCTGAGGCTGAGGCAGGCTGATGCTGAGGCAGGCTGAGGCTGAGGCAGGCTGAGGCTGAGGCTGAGGCTGATGCAGTCTGAGGCTGAGGCAGGCTGAGGCGGAGGCCGAGGTTGAAGGCAGACTGAGGCTGAGGCTGAAGCAGGCTGAGGCTGAGGCTGAAGCAGGCTGAGGCTGAGGCTGAGGTGAGAGGCTGAGGCTGAAGCAGGCTGAGGCTGAAGCAGAGGCAGGCTGAGGCTGAGGCTGAGGCAGGCTGAGCTGCAGGCTGAGGCTGAGGCTGAGGCTGATGCGGCTGAGGCTGATGAGGCTGAGGCCGAGGCTGAAGGCAGACTGAGGCTGAGGCTGAAGCAGGCTGTGGCTGAGGCTGAGGCTGAGGCAGGCTGATGCTGAGGCAGGCTGAGGCTGAGGCTGAGGCTGATGCAGGCTGAGGCTGAGGCAGGCTGAGGCTGAGGCCGAGGCTGAAGGCAGACTGAGGCTGAGGCTGAAGCAGGCTGAGGCTGAGGCTGAGGCAGGCTGAGGCTGAGGCAGGCTGAGGCTGAGGCTGAGGCAGGCTGAGGCTGAGGCTGTGACTGCGACTGCCGTTGCCACTGCGACTGTCATCGCGAATGCGACTACGACTGCGAGA
>CAUYUJ010020225.1:10000-161457 GCA_963575745.1 Prorocentrum cordatum
GAATCTCATCATTCATGGAGCTACGACTAGTCGTGCGACTGCGATTGCGATTGCTACCACGAGTGCCGCTACTACTACTACTACTAATACTACTACGACTACTACTACTACTACTGCTACTACTACTACTATTACCACTACTTGTTGCATTCGTACGACTACGAGTACTAGTACCACTGTTACCGCTGATTCTAATATCGGTATTACTACTACTACTACTACTACGACTACTTCTGGCAGCTGTTCAGTTATCATTATTCCCGTTACGATTAGAATTGCCACGACTACCATTACCATTACTATTGTCATTTTTCTTTTATGACGAATACTGCGAGTGCCAGTAATACTACAAGGGCGAGGGCTACTATTACTACTGCTGCTACTACTACTACGACTAGTAGCACTACCTTAATTTCGACTTTTAGTTCTACGCCCACTACGGCTATTATGAGTTTACCGCTATTACTACTACGACCACTACAACTACCACTACTATTGATACCACCTCTGTTACGACGACTGCTGCTCTTATTTCTATTATTACGACAGGTTATTTTTACTCCTACTACCACAGCCACTACAAGTTTACCACTAAGTCTAATGCTGCGGCTACTACTATTACTGCTACTACTACTGCGACTACGACTACTACGACTACGACTACGAATTGTATCTATAGTTATATTGTTTTTATTACTAGTACGACCAATACGACCACCACTACTACTACTACTACTACTACTACTACTACTAATACTACGACTACTGCTACGACGACTACCACGACGACTACTATTACTACTACTACTACTACTATTACCACTACTACAACGACCACTACTACGAGTACTTTGCCTACTCCTATCATTATTTCAACTACGTCTACTACTGCGGCTACTACTGCTACACATGTGACTATCACCACGACGACTACTATTACGACTACTGCTAGAAGTACTCTTGCTGCTACTACCACTTCAACCACTACGACGACCAAAATTGTTAGTATTACTATCGCTACTACTACTACTACTACTACTACTACTACTACTACTAGTACTACGAGTATTACGACTGCGGCTACTATTACTACTACTACTACGACGACTACTACTACTACTACTACTACGACTGCTACTTTACTACCACTATTACTACGACTACTAGTACGATTTCGACTACCACTATTGCTACTGCTACTGTTACTGCTACTACACTACTTTACTGCTACTGCTACTGTTACTGCTACTGCTACCTACCACTACGACTACTACTACGACTAGTACTATTAGTACTACTATTACGACTACTTCGACTAGTACGACTACTATCACTAGTACCATTAGTACTAGTATTTCTACTACTACTACCACTACTACTACCACCACCACCACCACTACGACTACTACTACTACTACTACTACTACTACTACTACTACTGTTACTAAAACTATTTTTATTACTACTACTACTATCGCTACTATCACTACTACTCCTACTACTACTACTACTACTACTACTACTACTATTACTACTACTACTACTACTACTACTACTACTACTACTACGACTACTACTACTACTACTACTTCTACTACTACTACTACTACTACCACTACTACTACTACTACGATGACTACTAGTATGGCGAGTATTATTATCACTGCAGCTATAATAATAATAATAATAATTAGTAGTATTAGTATTACTATTATTACTACTACTACTACTACTACTACTACTACTACCCCTTCTCCTCCTCCTTGTTGCGGATGCGGAGACGTCTCGGGTGGGGCGGGGGGGCAAGGGGGCAGGGAGGTGGAGTAGGAGGCGGTGGAGAAAAGGCAGGAGGAGCTGGAGAAGGAGGAGGAGGAGAAGGAGGAAAAGGAGGAACATCAGTTGGAGAAGGAGGAGGAGGAGGAGGAGGAGAAGGAGGAAGGGGAGAAGTAGAAGGAGGTGGAGGAGGAGAAGGAGGAGGAGGAGGAGGAGGAGGAGGAGGAGTTGGAGGAGGTGGGGGTGCGAGGGGGCTGCAGTATCCAGAGGAGGGCGCGGGGCACACAAGCACCTCAGGCCCTCCCCCCAGCCCCAGCACGGTGAGGACCAGCAGGAGGAGGAGGATGGGGGCGAAGAGAGGGCACACGCGGAGGGGCAGCAGGAGCTGGAGCAGGATGCCAGAGGTGGCGGGACGAGAGGAGGAGTGCGAAGGGGCGAGACGAAGAAGAGGTGGAGGAGGGGGAGGAAGGGCAGCAGGGCGTGGAGGAAGGCGGGAGGAGGAGGAGGAGAAGGTTGGAGGTGAGGCGAGAGGAGAAGGAGGCAGGAGAGGATCAGGCGGACGAGGAGCATGAGGACGGAGGAGCAGGAGGACGGTCAGCTGACTCCTGACGGGCGGCCTGGGTCAGCGAAAGCTGCAGCATTGTGAGAGAAGAGCCCGTCGTCGCAGCACTCGGCCTGATTCGTCCCGCAGCCGATCTTGGAGGAGAACCTCTCCCGGATGGGGGGCGGAGGGCGAGGATGAGCAGGAGGAAGAGGAGAAGGAGGAGGAATAGGACTGGGAGGAATGCAGGAGGAGGGGAAGAAGGAGGAGACGGGAGGGGCAGGAAGCAGGAGGAGCAGGAGGAGCAGGAGGAGGAGGACGGAGAATCAGGAACAGGAATACCAGCAGGGGGACGAAGACGAGGAGTTGGAACATGAGCTCCCTTGACGTCGCGCTCGTTTCACACCGTGGGCTCCCTCGAGGTGTACACCCGTTCCCCGAGGCTGGTTTCCCATCACGGCTCGCTCGTTGGGACAGCCAGCACCACAACGGAGTGAATTTGTGTGGAGGGCCCCTCGGGGGAGAAGCCGCCGACCTCGGCACGAACACTTTGGATGTGGTCGTGGTCGATGTGGCCGTCCTGGGACTCCCACATCGACCACAACCAGCACTCGGCTGGTGTTGGCATATGCGCAAGAAGTTCTCCAGTGCGTGTCCTCGGTGTGGCGTGTGGTAGCTCGCTGTCCCCTCAGATGCGGCGCGGTCCTCCGACCCCCGTCTGCTCTGGCCGCTCTTTTTTGGGGCCTGGGCTCCTGGAGCAGGGGATCGAAGCAGCAGTCGTCTCATGGCCATGCGTTCGGGATGTTTTGCTCAGCGTGTTGCGGTGCCAGTTCTGGCCCACCACGCTTCGATGCGACACGCCATCCACGTCCCAGCCCCCGAGCGCCAACGTCCCGAGCATGAGCGACACGCCATCCGCTTGGTGCGGAGAGCTCGTCACGGAGGCCGCCGCCGCGACATGCTGAGCAAAAGCTCCTTGCCGTAGATTTTCGGAGGTCCGCGCGGATTTCTTGGACAGGTGCTGGATCCCCCTCCCTGGCGCGTGAGGCGCGGCAGGGGTGGCGCAGGAGGCGCCGCGGAGGGGTCAGCGCCGATCCCAGAAATCCACGCGGACCTTCGAAAGTTGCTCTTTGTGCAGTGCTTCCCCCCCCCCCTGCGGGATGCAGTCGGCCCGGATTAGTAGGTCGACTCCGCCAAATCAAGGGTACCCTTGTGTCCTGCAGCTCGCGACCCATGCCTCCTGCATTCCTGTGGCAACGTGGCCCTCGGAAGGGTCTCCTGTCCCCTCGCGTGTAATCTCCAATCAGGTCCGACTGTAGGGCAAGCCCCTCCCGGAGGCATCACACCAGCGCCGCGCAGGGCTGGGCTCCTGCCTGGCAGAGGGTGCCCGCCTGTCCCCAGAGCTCCGAAGTTGCGAGTGTGTTCGCAGCCTCGACCCTCAGAGGTCTCCGCCCGGGGACTCTTGCTCCGCGGGTCGCGCCGGAGGCGCGGCGGGCGGTCGGCGCGCGGCGGGCGGGCGGATCGGCATGGCATCGACGCCCTGCTGCTGCTCCCCTGCAGCGGGCTGCTGTGAAGCACTGGGCCTTGGGCTGGGCACGGAGGCCGTCGGGCTCCAGTGGTGCTGGAGTTGGCTGCGGAGGAGGAGGGGGAGGAGGAGGAGGAGGGGGAGGAGGAGGAGCAGGAGGAGGAGGAGGAGGAGGAGGAGGAGGAGCAGGAGGAGGAGGAGCAGGAGGAGGAGGAGGAGGAGGAGGAGCAGGAGGGGGAGGAGGAGGGGGAGCGGGAGCGGGGGCGGGGGCGGGCGGCGGGGCTCGGTCGGCGGGCTCCCCACGCCTCGGCGCGAGCAGCCGCGCCGCAGCCGCCCCCCCGCCCCCCCAGGGCGTCGACGTCCCAGGCGCCTCGTGGGCCCCACGCCCCGCGGGGAGCCGAGCGGCACGCTCTTCGCTTGGCGCGGCACGGCGTGTCGCCGGGGCCGCCGCCCGCAGGCGTGCCGAGCAGAGGCGCCCGCCCGCAGAGCCCCTCCCGCGGGGCTGGTGCTCCTCTGCGAGCGGCTTTTTACGCTGCGGGTGGCCGGTGGAGACCCCCAGCAGGCCGGGTGCGGCCAAACAGCCGTGCGTCGTGACTTTTCGGGAGGGGGCAGGGGGAGTGACTGCTTGCCCGTCTGACCCAGCTCGACCCCTCCGAGAGGTCGTGGTCTCATACGGGGGTCCTTGGCCCAAGGTGCCCCCAGGGGTTTCGGGGAAGCCCAGATAGCTCTCAGGGCACCCCTTCGGATGCCCAGACGGCCACAGGGGCTCCAACAGGGCTCGAAACGAACAACTTGGGCCAGGATCACCTCTGGTAACCCCCTCCGTCTGCCTGCCTGCCTGTCTGTCTGTCTCTCTCTGTCTGTCTCTGTCCGTCTTGCCCCTCTCGGAGGCCGCATTTCACGACGATCCCCTCGAGGTCCAGACCCCTTCCCAAGGACCAGCTGTTCTTGTTAAGTCCCGAGAAGGTGTTGGCGGTCCCAGGGCCCAGCGTGTGCCCGCGAGGGCCCAGAATTGCTGACAGTCTCTCGCCGTGGTCGTCGCACAACGAGCGGAGGTGGGCGGATGATGCCTTTGGGTCTGTCGGAACCCCCTCCCGAACGGGAGCTTGGACTTTGCGCTGTCCGTCCGTCCGTCCGCGCTCCTGGAATGAAACAAACGCCTGGATTGAAGAATCGGATCGCCAGATATCTGGGTCCGTCTGTTGCATTTCGGGCACAACAAAGGACCACAGCCTGATCCAAGTGGATTTTTCGGGAGGACCTCCGGGGGAGAACCCACCCGCCTCGACGTGAGCACTTCGGTTGTGGTTGTGCTCGACTTGACCGTCCTGGGACGCCACATCGAGCACAACCAGTATCAAGCTGCTTTCGGTGTTCCGACAACTCTTGGGATGCGCAAGACATTCCACAGAGTGTGTCCTCGATGTGGCGTGTGGTCGCTTGCTATCCCCGCATGCCTCGACGCCTCCCGGAGGTCGTGGTCCCAGCGGAAGGTCCACTGGTGCTGCCGCAACGGCGACCGCGCGGTCCGGCTGCAGCTCGAGCGGGGCGCGAGCTGCCCGGGCGCGCCCTCCGAGGACGCCGCGCACCCGCCGCCGGTCGGCGACGGCAGTCGGTCACCAGCCTCGAACTTGTCCCTATCCCTAAGATTGACACGCCAGAAGGCGATGGCAATCTCAGGGATGCACCCTCAGAAACTGAGGGAATCCCTAAGATCGCCATCGTGATCAGGCGATGCCCAACATGGGGATAAGGGTATGTTCCAGGCTGGTACGTCGGCGTCGTCGCCTCGAGAAGTAGCACGAGCACAAGCCAGGTTCGCGTGGTGTCCACCGGCGGCGACCCCGCCGCCTGCCTTCCGCGTTGAGCGCTGCTGGCGATCCAGAATCGGTCGATGGTGAACGATCTGAGGTTCCCGAGACGGCCGATTGTTCTAGGCTGAGCCATGCTCGAAGTGTCAGGAGCGAGTGCCAGGGTCGGCACGACGCGAACTTGCCGTAAACATAGGCTTGCGCACATCCGCGCGTATTTCTCGTATCGGCGATGGCGGCGCCGCCGGCCTCGCCACTGGCGCGCTCCGCGCGCAGGGGGGGGGGGATCCAGCGCAGATGCAACAGATCCGCGCAGCCCAACGAAAGTTTATCGATGTGTAGTTCCTCTGTTTTTCCTCCTCGTATGCGTCGTAGTCACCGTCGTCGTCGTCGTCATCGTCGTCGTCGTCGTCGACGTCATCGTCGTCTCGGAGGGCCTTCCGCCCGCAACCTGATGTCGCGCGACTGTCCGAACATTTTTGCTGAGGTCCACCGTCAAACCGCATCGCAAGGATTAGTAGGTCTCCATGAGAGCCCTTGCATTACTAGGGGAACCAACAATGACATAAACATCAAAGCTCGGAGGTCCGCGCGGATTTCTCAGATCGGCGCTCGACCCCCCTCCCTGGCGCGCAGAGCGCGCCAGGGGCGGCGCCGGAGGCGCCGCCACGAGGGTTCCAGCGCCGATCCGACACAGCCGCGCGGACCTCCGAGTTGTTATGTTTATGTCATTGTTCGGTCTCATTGCATCCTGCCCCCTCTGCTCATCCTAGTCGTTAGCCCTCGGTCCGTTGGCCACGCAGGGGCCCCCACAAATGCGGTTGCCGCTCAGGCGCCCAAGGGCCTTGTGTCCTCGCGGCACAGCCCTGTGATTCGGTCGCGCTGTCATCGCCAGCTCGGCGCCCCCTCACACAGGGACCCCCGCGGATGACATTGCGGGTCAGGGGGGGGGACAGTGCCCCATTCCTCTCCCTCCTCCTCCTCCTCCTCCTCCTTGCAGAGGGCACGCCAAATAGGAGCTTGGCTCTGCCAGCGGGCGCCCTGCAGTAGTCTCTTGCCTCTCGATGGGCCCACAGAGCCACCAGCGCACATTACGAAACTTAGCGTCAACGAAAGATGTGTCCCTAGATGTATGAATGTGCCCCTAGATGTGCCAAAAGATGTGGATCATCCTCCTGTTCACCCATTGGCATGTTACTCATCCTCCAGCCTTCCGTCGTCCCCATCGCCCTTGTCCACATATGCCTGTCATTGTCACGTGAGAGTGTCCTCATCCTTCGTTTCCTCCCTCCTCGGCTCAGGATGTTCAGTTCGAGGCATCGCTTGGCAGTTCCGTCGACATACCCGCTCGACTTACCTGCTTCAGCCAGGTAGTTGCGATGCCTCCCGGAAAGGTGACCGACGCATTCGTGACAGCGGCATTCGTTGCTTTGGGCGTCTACGTTTTGGGCGCCCTCGACAAGCATCCCATGCCCTATTTTGGAAAAGATGGCGTGATGGACCTCGGGCTGCCTGATCTTAAGTTCTGGTCTCCACCGCATGCTGCAATCGCAGTGATTATGTTCACAGCAAACCGCTACCCTGACCTTGTGAACACCGTCAAGGCGATCGTTGCGAGCATTGCGGCTTCGATTGTTACCGTTGAATTTGGCGAGCCTTTCATCACGGACCAGGTGCTTCTCCGAGCGGTCGCGGCGGGGGCCGCGATGTTCGCAGCGAAGACCGTGGGAGCGGTGTTTGCGCCGGCGGAGGCCATCGCGATTCTTTTTGTCGATAACGCGGCCCTGAGGTCGAACATGGGGAGGTGGTATATTTTGATGCCCGGACTCAGCGGGACGTTGGTGTTGATGTTGCTGGCGTCCATCAAAATAGCAGTCAGCGTGCCTTTGAGACGCAAGGCGGAGTGAGCTCCAGCGCCAGCTGGGCGATGCCGTCGGACTTCTAACAACTCCTGATTCTGCGCGTACACCCACCATGAAAGAGGCGTCTCCTTGGTGATTCGCAGAGAGGAGCGAAGCGAAAGAGCATTAGTGACGTAAGTATGGGGACACCAGTCAAATCAGCGAAGGGGTCAACTCAATCAGATCAACGGGCTTCAGAAGCCTTTTGGGGCCACGTTGGGTTGTATTGAGACTCTTTGGGAAATCCTTGGTGCCCATTTGTGACTCTCTTGGGTGCCCTTTTGGAGCGGCGCTTTCGTGGCCGTCTAGTGGGTAGTTTGGCCCCCGCTCCCTTTTTCTAGGTGGGGGGGTCACATTTGTTTATGTTTCGGTTTGTCGACCAGGGCTTAGGCGTCCTGTTGCTTCCCATCTGTCGCGTGGTCATTGGGGCCGCATAAGCCCGTCGGAAACCGACAAGGCGATAGCACCACAATCATTGAACTGCTTCTTGCGCTAGAGAGCCGGCAGGCTTACCAACCGACGCGCAGGGCGAGTGGGATTCGCTGCAGCCTGTGCGAGCTCTGCACATCCGCGCAGGGGAGCGTCCATTAGGTCTGGCCAAGTTCGGCGAAGCCTCTCGCGCGCTCCAGGCCTTCCCGGTAGCCATACCTCTCACGATCTTTTCGAGAGGCTTCGCGGCCCGTCTCCAGCGTGCTGGGCGATACGTGCACGGCAGTCTTCCGAGGCCCTGGCGCGGGCGACCCCCGCCCAGCTGCGGCCGTGCAGCAGCAGTCTTGCCGAGCAGCTTCATCGGCCGGTGACGAAAAGACCGCGGCCAGCCTGCCGCTCGCACCGCGGGGTTCCAGAAGAGACCCCCTGGGAGAGGGACTTCTGCGACGGGCGGTGCCGATTTCTCAAGTGCAGGCGGCCTTGCCCGCAGGGTCGTCGCATGACGCTTTCACTTGCACTTCGACTTCTCAAATGCACCGCCGCGGTCTCAGAGGTCCCTTTCGCCTGCGTCCCTTTCGGTGACGCAGCATCGCAGGCTATCCTCCTCGGTGCGGCTCGGAAGCGGGACGTGTTAGCGGGTGTCTTCGGGGCCTTTGCGGGCCTCCAGGGGGTGCCTCGGGGGCCGTTTCGGGGCTCTTTTCGGGGCCTCTTTGGTAGTCTTTTGAGCCTCTTCGGCCCTCGGCGGCCTGGAGTGACGAGAATGCTGGGACATGTTTGGGTCATGTCAGACATACGGGTAAGTAGGTATTTGCGCTTCCTGGGCAGTTTTGCACAATCTTGGCCGTCTTGGGGCCCTCTTGGGCCGTCTCGGAGCATCCGTCGGTCCTTTTTTGATGGTCTTAGGGCGCCTTGCAGCCGTTACGGGACGGCTGCGGGCTGTGTTGCAGCCGTCTTTGAAGACGAGCAGGGCGTTGGAAAGTAGTTTCAGAGAGAGGGGTGAGTTTTGATCCCGCGCGCGTCGAGGAGGGGGGGTCGGCCCTCGAATTAGGTCGGGCATGTCTTCCTACAGGCGGATTTTGAAAGAACCATAAGCATTAGCCCCAGAACATGTAAACATATTCCCGAACAGTCCAACAACTATAAAGAATCGTCCCCGGACCTTTGTTTATTTTCTATATGTGAATATTTCTCTTGCAGGGGGACATGCCCGACTTAACCTTAGAAACAATAAAGAACTTGCCAGGCAAGAACCAGGTTTCCTACCACGCCCCCAGCGTGGTGCTGGCACGATGGCGCATCACCGGCGCTTCCTATTCTTCCCGCCGGGTGACGGCACCGTCGCAAATGCTCGCACAGACAATAACTGCCGAAATAGTCCCAAGTCGGGCATGTCCCTACAGGGGGAATGTTCAAGAACAGGCAGAACATCGTTTGGGGACGATTTTTCAATTATTTTCTAAGAAGCCGCTCGAGGCGCAAAGTTCTTGTGCCGGAGCGCCTTACTTTGCTTTGGGGCAGAAGAACTAATATGGTTGCTGATGTTCCCTCGCACCCCACCTCCCTTTCCGCCGCAGCCGGACTTGACGTAGCAGCGCTTTTCGTCCCAGCCTTGGATGCGGCGACTCAAGGGGCAAGACGACGACGACGACAAGGAAGTCGAGGGCGAGGACGAAGACGACGGCCACGACCAAGCAGACTTGCCAGACGGCCCAGTCAGACCGGCCAGGTAGACCAACCGCAACAGCCAGGTAAAGTAATCATACCAACCAGACCAGCCAGCCGTTCAGACCATCCTCGCCTGGATCCCAAGCCAAGGCTGCAAGACGAAGCTCAAACCAGACCAACCAGACCAGATGCAACAAGAAACTGCAATCAACTGCATTTCGGTCGTCGTCGTCGTGGTTGGCGCTGCCTCGCTGGACCTCCCCTAAACCACTCTCGCCCGGATCCTAAGCTAAGGTTACAAGACAAAACTCAAACCAGACCAGCCAGAGCAGATACAAAACGAATTGCAATGCAAACAAAATTGCAAGGCAAAAAAGACTGCAATGCACAACAATCTGCATTTCGGTCGTCGTCGTCGTTGTTGTTGGCGCTGCCTCGCTGGACCTCCCCTAAACCACTCGCTCGTATCCTAAGCTAAGGCTGCAGGGCGAAGCTCAAACCAGACCAACCAGACCAGTCAGACCAGATGCAACAAAAAGATTGCAATGCAATGCGAAACAAACTGCATTTCGGTCGTTGTGGTGGTTGGCGCTGCCTCGCCGGACCTCCCCTAAACCACTCTCGCTCGGATCCTAAGCCAGGGCTGCAAGACGAAGCTCAAACCAGACCAACCAGACCAGCTAAACCAGATGCAAAAGAAACTGCAATGCAAAAAAATCTGCACAGCAAAAAAGGACTGCAATGCACAAAACACTGCATTCCGGTCGTCGTGGTGGTCGTTAGCGTTGCCTCGCCGGACCTCCCCTAAACCACTCTCGCTCGGATCCTAAGCTAAGGTTGCAAGACGAAGCTCAAACCAGACCAGCCAGACCAGCCAGACCAGATACACAAACAAATTGCAATGCAAAAGCAACTGCACAGCAAAACAGGACTGCAATGCAAAACAAACTGCATGTTTGTCGTCGTGGTGGTTGGCGCTGCCTCGCTGGACCTCCCCTAAACCACTCTCGCCCGGATCCCTAGCTAAGGCTGCAAGACGAGGCTCAAACCAGACCAACCACCCAGACCAGCCAGACCAGATGCAACAAAAATGCAATGCAACAAAACATTGCATGTCGGTCGTGGTGTTGGTTGGCGCTGCCTCGCCAGACCTCTCCGAAACCACTCTCGCTCGAATCCTAATCTAAGGCTGCAGGACGAAGCTCAAACCAGCCCAACCAGACCAGCTAGACCAGAGCCAGACTTGCTCTTTGTAAGCTTGGCGTCCCGCGGTGCGCTACACGCTACACGGCTAAGAACTGTATGTTGCATTATTTCATAATTTTTATTTGTCGTGCGGAATCCGCTTGTAGGAGGACATGCCCGACCTCAAAATAATCAATTACCACCCGGCGTTGCAGGTGAGAGCGAGGGCGGAAACCACTGGCCAGCGTGCAGGAGTTGCTCAGCAGATTGGCGGCACACACGGCCACTACCCAGCGGCACCCACCAACCGTACAGTCAACCCGCATACTAAGGATGGCAATTTTCCCAAGGGTATCCTTGCATCCTTGCCTCCTCGGTCCACCCTTTGCCACTGTCGTTGGCCGCGCCCCGCTCGAACAAGCTTCGAGATGGTCGTCCAAGGCCCGCGCATTCTTATCGCGCATCCTTATGATATGGTTCGACTGCAGCGAGTCCAGATTTATAGTGGCAAGCCGCGCGGAAGCATGTGAGACAGTCGTTCGAGTACGGTTGTGTCGCGTCGAGGCGGCGACGACCCCGCCGCGGGCGTTCATTGTTGAACGCAGCCGGTGGCCTGGAATCGGCCAGTATTGAACGATTTGCACAATGCAAAAATCAAACCCCTGCAAACGGGTCGTTAGTAAACGGGCTGGCAGCGAAGGGTGCGTTTTCATTTGTTTTTTTCGAACAACTGATTTGCTGCGCACAAGTGCGAGATAAACCCCCTCCGCGCAGAGTTCTGATGATGTATCTATTCTTTTGCCGTCCCAAGGTGTCACGCATATGTGCGAGGTAAATGCCCTGTCACCCCGTTATCGCTTTCAGAGGCCCCTTAGATACCGCCGCGTTTACTAACGCCCTTTTTGAAGGTGCTTGGGAAGAACGCCGATTGCGCCAGGCCCATCGGTCCACCAGATCCAGCATGCAGGGAAAGCCACTCGAGCGAGGTGGTTCGTGGATCTTCCAGGCGGGCACGCGGGCGCGCCGATCTCTGCACGCCACCGAGCACGCGTCCGTGGACTGCCCGCAGCCCGGAGTTTCGAACGAGCGTGCTAGCTCTGAGACCCCATGCGAACTCTCAGCAAGCCGAGACAATCAAGCCGTACAAACAAAGCACGCCGATGCAGCTTTTCGCCGGTATTGGGTTATCTGCCCGTCCCTTGCTTTATTCTGCTGAGCGAAATTGACTACTGACGTTGTGCATGCAGAGGGGTATGGGAGCATTGCTTCAACACGTGCGCAAGAAGTCCCTGCGGGTCTAGGCTACGCCGGAGTATCGGACTTCTCCTGGTGGGGTTCATTTAGTTGTGGACTTTTGGCAACGTTTGAAGCCCCGCGCGTTTTTCCGAAGTGAGGCCTGCAGGGGTAGGGTTTACTCATGGTTGCCTGCGAGCGCGCACCGTCCATGCCCGCCCACCTGCCCGTCGTCCCGACTGGCGGAACATCCAGTTTTCTAACAAAATGCAGTCGGTCGGTATGAGCATCGCCTCTGGAGGGGCAGACGGAGCGGGGAGCCGCTGGCGGATCCAGCCGCCGCCGGGTTCTCGTGCAGCTCTTCCTCCTCGTTCTGGGGGATCTGGCGACGAGCAGGGGCGCCAGACGTTCCCATTGTTCTTTGCCAGTAGTTCGACTTGCTCGACTTAAGCTCGACTTAAGCTCGACTCAAGTTCGATTAGTCGGTGGACGTTCGACGCAGCATCGACGATTGAGTGGTGCGAGTGGCTCCAGGAAAACCCCAGAACGAGCATCTAAGGAGCGCGTCGGGGAAAGCGTCGGCAGGGACACCGATGTTTCCGCCCTCATCCTGGCCCGCCTAGTGTTCCTG
This sequence comes from Prorocentrum cordatum, assembly GCA_963575745.1. Taxonomy (NCBI): domain Eukaryota; class Dinophyceae; order Prorocentrales; family Prorocentraceae; genus Prorocentrum; species Prorocentrum cordatum. Next base: position 22,695 of record CAUYUJ010020225.1, read on the forward strand.
CTGCTGTTGCTCCTGCCACTCCTCCTCCTCCCTTCTGCCCTTGCCACTTCTTCCCCCCCGCCACCTCTGGGGAGGGAGGTGGCAACAGGGAGGAGAAAGGGAGAAGAGGAACGAGGACGGTGAGGAGGACGAGGGGCAGCAGCGGGAGGGGCGTGAGGCGGACTGCTCATTGGACTGCTCAAGTGGTGAAGGACCCCGCGGGGCCGAGACCGCCCCAGCGCGAGTGCCACGGTCGGAGGGCCAGCGCCCCAGGGGGGGGAGACGCCTACATGCTCGTCCGTGCCACCCGGCCCCCGGCCGCCCCTCCCTGGCCGGCGCCCACGGGGGGGCGCCGTGCAGGGCGGGCACACGCGGCGGCACTGCGCTCCCCCCACGGAGGGAGGGAGGAAGCAGAGGGGTGAGGGGGGTAAGAGGTAAGGCGCCTCGCCCATCAGCGGTAAGGCAACCTCCCTGGCGCGGGCCCCCTGCCGGGCTGGGGCCCCGCGAGGAGTAGGAGGAGGAGGAGGAGGGGAGGAGGAGGAGGAGGAGGAGGAGGAGGAGGAGGAGGAGGAGGAGGAGGAGGAGGAGGAAAGAGGAGGAGAGGCAAAGGGAGACGACGAGGACGATGAGGAGGTCGGGAGGCGACGTTCGATCCAATGGGCCCGCGGCGCCTGGTCGAAGAGGCTCAAAGGCTCCTGCCGCCGCCTCGCTCCAAGCCCCTGGCGCAGCCGGCCTGCTGCCCCGCGCGATCGGGAGACTGCGCGCTGGCGGGCCTGCCTGGCGACCCCGAAACCCAGGGGGGGGGCCCCAGCCGCCGCGAACGCAGCAACGGGCACCATCACAGGCCTAGCGAACCCGCCGCCAGCCGGCCCGCCGCCAGCTTCCAGATGGCCCCGGCAGCCGCCCCGTACCGGGCCCCTGGCGCGCCGGCCAGCGGCCCCGCTCACGCGCAGGTTGCGTGCATCAGCGCCGCGCACGAAAGTCCGAAGAAACGGACCTTCGCTGCAAGCTCCCCCAGGTTGTTGTCCGTGTCCATGAGCACCCACTCAGCCAGGCCAGGCGGGGGCGCCCATCCCTCCACCAGTACGGCTCGCAGCGCCTCAGCGCCCAAGCATCGGGTCAGCAGGTGATGAGGCCCACCGAAGGTCTGCCGGCCACGCCTGCCGTAGGGGGAGTACTGTTGCAACGGGAAGGAACCCCGTTGCGTTCAGCTCATCCAGCTGCTCGCAGAACCACTCCCGCTCACTCACGCGCACTCACGGGGGGGGATTACCGGACCGCGCCCATCGCCGCACTGCGCCGCGGCGGGCCATCGGCCCGCCCGCCTCCTCGGCAAACAGCGCCTCTGGTGGCGGCCCCACCCCCTGCGTTTTGGAGCCAGGTCCCCCCGCCGTGGGCGAGCACGGCCTGGACGGCCGGCGCGACCGGCGAGTCCCTCGGAAGCGCCAGCAGCCGAGCCCATATCAAGATGATGCGCTGGGCGACTTTGGGCGCCACTCTCGTCAGCAGCCGCGTCTCCAGGAAAACCCGGAGGCGGCCGCTGTCGCCAAAGGACGTGCCGGGAGGGAGCCCAAGGAAAGCCTTCGTCACATCATAGTACGCGCGGCTGAGCTGCGCCGCGGCCGTACAGCAACTCCGTGCCGTACAGCGCGGCGGACTCGACGCATGGGCAGGCCGAACCCCCCGTCGGTCAGGGCAGCCGTTAACCGCGCGCCGTCCCGCAGCAAGGCGCAGGCGCGGTTCGGGAGCGGCTCCAAGGTGAGTTCTGTGTCTACGAGGATGCCAAGGCTCTCGCGGCTTCAGAAGCCCGCTCAAATAAGACTCCGCCTCGCCGAGGGACGACGCCGACAGTTCCGAATCACGGTCCAGCGCCCAGGCCAGGCTGGCGGCGCGCGCGCTGGCCAAGTCATGCGGTCTCCGCCAGCTCCGCCACCTCCGTCGCGTCGCTCCCTGGTCGCCTCGAGGGACGGGCCGCGTTCGCGTGGGGTGGCCGCCTTGCTATAAGCGCCAGCCCGCCGAAACGACCTGCCAGGGTGTACACCACCGCCCGATACCACACGGCTCGATCCAAGAGGCCCTGTCTGGCCACGCGCTTGGCCCTGCGAGCCGTCCACCTCCGGAATTCGGCACTCCGCATGTCGGCTCCTATCTCGCGGTGAAGCGGACTGCAGCCGCGACGCGCGTTGTCCCATTCGTCCCCATACCATGCCCCCACCGACTGGACCCGATAATTATTTATGTCGTGGTTGGCGGAGAGCTCCAGCAGGGGGTCAACGCCAAGCCTCGCATGGTCACCCGGGGCCCCTGGGGACCCGCGCCACACGACAACCACGCGCACGGTGAAGTCAACTGAAGAGGCCACTACGTCTATGACGGTCCCTGACCGGCGTGTGCCCACGCCCACGGGATTGCAGAGCACCATGCCGAAGCCCGTGGGACGGAGCAATTGTTCGAGGATCTCCCGATCAAGCAACGATTCGGCCTGCCGACAGGCCAGTCCCAGGCACGCAAAGTGCAATTCGAAGCCGCCCACGAGGAGAAGCCGCCAGCCCCGAAACCTCGGGCGGGTTCGCAAGGCGACCCACTCCTCCAATCGTTGCCGCCAGAACTGCCGCCTGACCTCCGCTCCATGGTGCGGCGGTGGCGCATAAACGCCCAACAGCAATATCCTGGGCCCAGTTTCGACAGGCAGCTCGAGCCAGATAGCGCGGGGGCCGCAGACCCCACATCACCGGCAGGAACTTAGTGACCACCGGGGTGGCTACCAGGGTACTCACAGTCAGGGCCTGCGCACCGTTCGCCGTGGAAGGTAAAGCCTGCCCATTCAGGCTCAGGGACCCCCGGCGCCAGCCTGGGCTCCGAGATGGCCGCCACGATGATGCCGGCAGCGTGCAACCCGGCACATATGGACGCATTGCGGCCCTCACCAGTTTCCGCGCCTGCCCCCAAGCTGAAGGCCCCCGCGACGTGCAGCGCTGCGACCCCGCCGGGCAAACGCGGCAAGGGCCCTTCACGCTGCACGCTGGCAAAGCCGCCCTCCCACGGACCGAACATGGAGTTCATTGGAAGGCCTTCCGCCAGTTTGCCCATGCGCTCCTCCAGCCGAGTCAGCACCGTGCGCAGTCCCGCGTCGAACTCCCGAAACCCCTGCAGACCAGGGGGAAGTAATGGAGGCCATGGGGCGGCCGCTGCGCCAAGAGTGCGTGCGCGTCCCGACGCAAGCACAATGCTCCCCAACGGTGCACCGCCCCCGGCGGGCCAGGCAGCTCGCTCTCCGTCAAGGCGACGAGCTCGCGGACAGCCTCTGCAGCCGCGGCGCGGGTTCCCAATGCCACCAAGTCACTTGTGGCCGGGCACGACATGCGGCAGCGCGCCCGTGTTCCCCCTTGAACCAGTCGCGGTCGGCTCAGGCCAAAACTGCTACAGAGGGGGAAACCGGTGGCGGACCCCAGCCCCCCACCACTCCAAACAGCCGCGCCGGGCTGTTTCGGGGCAGTCGGGCTGGCAGGGCAGGCAGGGCAGGAAGCCTCGGCGCGAGGGACCCATGCCCATCCCCCAAGCCCCCCCAGCCCCCCACTACCCCTAAACAACCGCCTCACCACTCCAAACAACCGCGTCGGGCTGTTTCACTCGGCGCGAGGGGCCCCGTCCCATCCCCCCAGCCCCCCACAACCCCAAACAAACGCGCCGGGCTGTTTCGGAGCAGTCGGGCGGGCAGGGCAGGCAGAGCAGGCGGCCTCGGCGCGAGGGGCCCTGGCCCGTCCCCCCAGCCTCCCACTACCCCGAACAACCGCGCCGGGCTGTACCGGGCAGTCGGGCTGGCAGGGCAGGCAGGGCAGGAAGCCTCGGCGCGAGGGGCCACGGTCCATCCCCCCAGTCCCCCCAGCCCCCCACTGCCCCAAACAACCGCCCCGCCACCCCGAACAACCGCGCCGGGCTGTTTCGGAGCAGTCGGGCGGGCAGGGCAGGCAGAGCAGGCGGCCTCGGCGCGAGGGGCCCCGCCCCATCCCCCCAGCCCCCCACCACCCCAAACAACCGCGCGGGGCAGTTTCGGGACAGTCGGTCGGGGGAGGAACAGATTTAGGCAGAGCTGGGTTCGTTCCTCTTGCCCGTCGCCCGGAGGCGTGTTCGTGCCTTGGGACTCGGAGTGCGCTCCAGGAAAATCAGGAGGTGGAGCAGGACAGGAGGAGGAGGAGGAGGAGGAGGGGAAGGACGAGCAGGGAAGGGGAGGCGGAGTAAGCTGCCGAGGGCGCACTCGAATGTCATCGGGAGGAGGGGGAGAAGGATGGCATCGAGACGAGGTGGAGGAGGAGGAGGAGGAGGAGGAGGAGGAGGAGGAGGAGGAGGAGGAGGAGTGAGGAGGAGGAGGAGGAGGAGGAGGAGGAGGAGGAGGAGAAGGAGGAGGAGAGGGATGAGGATGCGGAGGGCGATGAGAGGAGGGAGTGGGAGCCCAGTGAAGAAGACGCACGGCCTCCCGGGGCTCTCCGAGGGCCTCCGACAGGGGCCCCCGAGGGCTTCCTTCGGCCTGCCCAGGGGCCTCTCGAGGGCGGCGACCCAGGCATCCGACGTCGTATCTGTTTGCGCCCTGCGATCCTGGCCGCGCAAACTGCTTCGCAACGGGCGTTTCCGCCAGTTTCGGGCCACGGGACCCTCACAGATTGGTCCGCCTCGGAGAACGACGCAGGGCTCAGGTGTGATTCTTGACGCCCGACATGGGTACGGAAAGAATGGGCACAGTGCCCAACAGCAGTTCCTGCTCATTTTGAACAGGACTCGCTGTCCGCGCCGCCGCGGCCTGTGTCCATTCGAGGCAGAAGGCCGCCTGCCCAACAGCGGCCGCTGTTGGCTTGGGACAACACTTGTTGTTGGGCATTGTACCCATTTTTCCGTACCCATTGCGGGCGTCCAAAGTGGTGTTTAACGGTGTTGTATGTTGGTTCGCTGCGTCGGATCTCAGGGCAGGGCGCGGCGATGCAGATGTACGGATCCCTTCCTGGGGGCCGGTCTCCATCCCGAGTCGATCACCGTTTGGTTGACGTATTGGGAGCCCGTCAGGAGCCAAGCAGGGGCCCCCAGGAGCCGAACACTGGAAACAGAAAGCAGAGTTTTGTCACCGAGCGTGTTCCACTGCTCGTAAAGTGCCCACTCGCAATTTTCCGAAGGACACATGCTTGCCTCGAGGTACTGTACCGCAGATCCCCCGCTGCGGACCCAGGCCATTTGCGAGTAGCCACTCTGCGAGAAGTGGAACGCGCTCGTCTCTTGTGGCGCGGCGCGGGGAGGTCGGGGTCAGTGGGAGGGAGTGGTACACCGATACCGGGGCCGGTCCAAGAGGGGACGCCCACCGTGGACCCAACACCGGGTGAGGGATACCCGTCAGTCGTTGAAATCGGGCCAAACAGAAGGGGGGGATAGGGAAAGGGGGGGTTGCAAAATCTGCTGCATGCAGCTGGTTTCGGCCCCGCCGCCGGGCCCATTCCTCGATGCATGGCCGTCTCCCGGCGCCAGGAGGCGCCGGGAAAATCGGCTGCGTGAGCTAATTCTCACCCCCCCCTTTGCTATCCCCCCCTTTCGCCAGGCCCGATGAAAAGCAGGTCATTTCGGATTCCCAGTTCCCAATCTACTTTAGTCGCCTTCCTACTTCAATCATCGAGTGCTTGTTCCTTTTCCTTCCTCTTCAGAGGTCGGGCGGATACCCAACCTACTTCCAACGCCTTCCTCCTTCACGTTTCTACCTACTTCTTCCGACCGCCGTGAAAGGATAAAAGGCGGATTGGCTCAGGGCGAGGAACATCGCGGCCACGCGCTGAGGGGGGTAGCCAGGGGGAGGGGGGAGGGTTTCTGAGAAGCACCCCTGGTTCTTGGATTGCACTGGCCGTGTCTGCCAATGTAAGGTCGGAGGCTTCTAAGAAGCAGCCTCCTTCCAGGAAGTCTTCTCCCCTCCCCCCCCGCGCCCCTCCTGCGCGCCGCCAAATGTTGGCGCATTGGCGTGGGATCGGCGATGCATCGCGTAGGCCCGCCGAGCTGCCGGCCCGAGCTGCCGGCCCGAGGAGCCGCCCGAGGCGGCCGCCATCACGGAGGCAGCGGCCGTGCCCGAGAATGCCGCCGGCTGGCTGCTCGGGCGCTCCCCGAGGCTTCCCTCTGTCCGCCGCGCGCGCGGGGGCGCGCGCGCGCGTTCCGGGGTCGAAGGGGCAGCGGGGGCGCGCGCGCGCGTTCCGGGGTCGAAGGGGCAACGTTGGGGGGCGTAGGACGTGGGCTCAGGGACGAGGAGGAGGAGGAGAAGGAGGAGGAGGAGGAGGAGGAGGAGGAGGAGGAGGAGGGGAGTGATCGAGATTCGAGGCTTTCGGGTGCTTTCCTCTGTTCTCGGCGGCCTTCCGGCCCCGGGGCGCCGTCCAGCGGCCGCGCCCCGCCGAGAGAACTTTTCCAGGGGTGGAGATGTGTCGTCCCGAGTGGTCGCCAGAGAGAGGCTATGGCTACGAGCTGGAGGCCACAGGGCCACGCTGCTAGGTGGGGGCATGCGATCGTGTCCACCACCTCCTCCTCCTCCTCCTCCTCCTCCTCCTCCTCCTCCTTCCCCTCCTTCTCCTCCTCCTCCTCCTCCTCCTCCTCCTCCTCCTCCTAACGCTTGGAGGAGGAGGAGGAGGAGGGGGCGCCTCGACCCCAAATCGACCCCTGATCGCCGCGAAGGGCCCCGCGAGCCACACCCCGCCCGGGAGCCTGCGGTTTCTCCACCGGGGGGCCCCTCGCCGGTCGTGGTCGTTCGGCGCTGCATCGCCGCTGCAAGCTCGAGGCTCCCTCCCGTGGGCCAGTCCCCTCCCGTCGTTGGGTCTCGCGGTGGCGCTCGGCGCGCGCGCGCGGTGCCGCGCAGCTCGGGGGGACGCCGCTGGTCCTGTGTCGCCCTCCTCGCCCTCCTCGGCCTCGCCCTCTTTGCCGTTCTCATTCTTCCCCTCGCGGGAGGGAACAAAAACACACAGACACACTGAATCGTCGATTCCCAGGAAAATATGGGAAACTATGGGAAGTGGGGGAAGACAAAAGCTTAGAACATATGGGAAATATGGGGGATATGTTTATGTGTGTATCTACTTGCGTGTCCCAGGGCCCCTTCACCCTCGCCCTGCTCGCCCTCGCCCTCCTCTCCAGGGGTCCGAGGGGGTGGTGTCGGAGCATAGGCGATGCGGCGCGATGTTGAGCCCGATGGTCTCGCCTTCCTCGCCATCGCCCTCCTCTCAAAGAGAACAACAACAGCATACGCATGAGCTTTCCGAGGTACGGGCGGATTTCTTGCATCGGCGTTGTGTTCACATCCGCGAGGTCGAGAGTTGGGCGCCCAGGGGGTTCTCGAGCCAACCCTTCGGCCAGACAGGGAGTACGGCACTCTCGGCCAAGACTTTCGACTTGTCGGCGTGGCTCATCTCTGGCATCGCCAGGCTTTCGAGCCACGTGGCTCAGCCTCCAGCGCTCGCGCTGCAGGAAAGGGGTCCGGAGGGAAACGGGCCCTGAGGTCTTTGATAGTATTCGGGGCCGCGGGGCCCTCCTGCGGGCCCCAGGATCCTTCCAAGATGTGCTCAGGACGACGAGCTGGCCTCGGAGGGAGGCTCCAGGGCCCAAGACCCGCTGACGTCAGAGCCCGTGGCCTTCGTGCATGCACGCCGACGGGGTCGGCGAATTTTATGACAATGAACTTCCGAAGTTCCACGCGGATGTCTGGGGTTGGCGCAGGCCCCCCCTGGCGTCGATTCCGGCGCCGCCCCTGGCGCGCTCCGCGCGCCAGTGAGGGCGTCTGGCACCGATCCAGGAAATTTGGTCGGAGCTCTGACCGTGGATGGTCATGCAGTTGTTGTGCTTTCCTCTGACGCAGTCCGCCAGCACCCTGCTCAGTGGGCGCACTTCTCACCTCACATGGGAGGCCACGGGTTCACTTGTCGTCAACCTTCAGGACACCCACGCCTCCGCTCAGAATTCTACCCTTATCCATCTCATCGCTCTCCTCCTCATCCTCCCATTCCCCCTCCTTCTCCTCCCCCTCCTCCCATCTCGTCCTTCTCTACTTCTCATCTTCCTCCCCTCCTCCCATTACCGTCGCGCCCCGCCCCGAGAGAGGCGAGCTGCGCACCGTCTTCGCCGTCCTCGTCGGCCTCCCCTCTCCCTTCCTCGTTCCCGCCTCCCCTCCGTTGCGACTCCCGGGAGGTCGAGGCTGGCATTCGCGCTGGCACACGGTCGGAGCGAGGTGTATGAGCGAGGTCGGTTCGGGGAGGGTACCTTGATGTTCTTCGTGCTTGCTGGATATCGTGCATCCTGGGGGAGGGTACCCTCGAAACTTCTTCAGTTTGGCCAGTAGAGGGTCTCATGTGCTTGAAAGGTGTGATTGTGTTCTAAATCCAGCAGCATCCGTGAACCAAAGATCGCAAACATATGGTTCGATGCTTCCTCCCCACCTCCCGCCTGTTGTAATGCTTCTTCCCCACCTCCCCCCTGTTGTAAGTCATGGGTGGTTCAGGTTCAGCAGCCGCACTCGTATCGAAGACGCCTACGGCGAATCACCGCCGCCCCCTGCCTTTGTGGAAGCGCCTATGTGGCCGAACGTTGAGGCCAGACCTGCCAAGCCATCGGACCATGTGTTCCCCGAATCGGTTTGGAAAGCCTTCGGGGAACACGTGAGCGTCTTGATGGTCATCGTCGCCGTCTTGGAGGCCTCTTGGGCGATCTTTCGGCGATCTTTGGGGGCTCTTGGGCCGTGTCGGGCCGTCGGAAGGCCGAAAAAAGGGAAATGCCCAAATCCATCAAAAACCTTGGAAAATCAGTGATTTTGGCATCTTTTGGCCTTCCTGGAGGCCCTCTTGGGGGCCTCTTGGGCCCTTTTGGGCCAGCTTCGAGCGAACTTCGGCCATCTTGGTGGGTTCCTGGCACGTCTGACGCCGTCGGGAGCCGTTTTGGGGGCCTTTCTGGGCCAACGGGGGACCCTCTTGGGGCGCTCCAGGGCCGTCTTGGAGGCCATCTTGGGCGTCTTGGAGGCCATCTTGGGCGTGTTGGAGGCCTCTTGGGCCGTCTTGGGGCCCTCTAGGGGCCATCTTGGAGGCCACTTGGGCCATCAGGGGGCTCTCTTGGGGGCCTCTTGGGCGATCTTGGGGGCTTCTTGGGCCGTCTTGAGCCGTCGGAGAGCCGAAAAGGCGCAAATGCCAAAATCCTTCAAAAACCAAGGGAAAATCAATGATTTTGGCCTCTTCGGACTCTCCTGGAGGACCTCTTGGAGGCCTCTTGGGCCGTCTGGGAGGCCTCTGGGGGGCCTCTTGGGCCGTCTTGGGCCGTCTTGGACTCTCTTGGGCCGTTTTGGAGGCCATCTTGGACCATCTCGGGCGGACTTGGAGGCCATCTTGGGCCATCTTCGCGATTTTTTGAGGATGTCCCGAGCGAAATGGCCGTTTTTGGGCACGGTGGCGGGACGGGCCGGAGCCCACTGGGGAGTTCTTTTGGAAAAAGAACCAAAACCAAAACCTGAAACATCCAGCACGCCGTGCACCCCTGCAAGCAGGGGGCGGCGGATTTCTAATGACCTTCGTCCCATCCCGCCACCGTGTCTGGGTGATGGGTCAGAGTTCTCAGGGATGCTTCTTAGGGTCTCTTCAGAGCGCTGTCGGTGGCCTCTTGGGGGCAGGCCTCTTGGGGGCCTCTTAGGGGCCTCTGGGGAGCCTTTTGGGTACCTCTGGGTACTTCCTGGGGGCTTAGTGGCAGGGAAGCAACAAATGACATAAACATAACATCTCGGGGGTCCGCGCGGATTTCTTGGATCGGCGCTGGGCCCCCCTCCCTGGCGCGCGGAGTGCGCCAGTAGCGCCGCCGGAGGCGCCGCCAGGGGACCCCAGCGCCGATCCAAGAAATCTTCGCGGATCTCCGAGTTTTTATGTTTGGGCCATTATTGTTCGTTCCCCTATATTGAGCCGTCGTGGAGCGTCGGGAAGAAGAAGATGCGAGAACGCACACATCTATGAACAACCCAGGGAAGATAGGTGATTGTTGCCTGTTGTGGTCCTCCTTGGAGGCCTCTGCGGGCGGCTTGGGGACATCTTGGGCCGCCTTGAGGCCATAGTGGTCGTCTTGAAGCGACCTTTCGGCGACTCGGGGTCCTCTTCGACCGTCTTCGGGGCCTCTTGGGCAATTTTGGCTACTCTTGGGGCCGTCTTGGACCCGAAGAAGAATCTGACTCGATGCTTTCTCCCCCCCCTGGTTGTAACTCTAGGGGGTTTTGGGTTCAGCATCCGCGCTGGTACACCTATCGGCAGAGGATCGTCGCGACCCGGCGTGGTGCCGCCTCACCCGTCCGGATCCCGCGAGATCCCGTTCGGGTGCAGTCCGCTTCCGAGGGCCCCGCAGTCGGACCTGCCCGCCTCGAACCGCTCCCGCGAGCCCCTCCCCCTCGTGTCCCAGGGGTTTCCTCGTGCCCCTCCCCCTCTTCTGGCATGGATCGTGCCGGACGAAAGGGGGGGGGTACGAAATTCGCTGCTCGCAGCTGCTTACGGCCCCACCGAGAGGCCTGTTCCTCGATACACAGCCGCCTCCAGCGCCGGCGGGCGCCAGGAGAAGCAGCTGCGTGAGCTGATTCTTAAACCCCCCCTTTGCTATCCCCCCCTTTCGCCCGACCCGAGTGGAGAAGGGTGCGGGTAGGGGAGGGGCGCAGGGGGGGCTCCGAGCACTCTCTGTGGGTCCACGGGCCCCCTGGCGCGCGCGAGCCCAGCTGGTCGACGGGCAGGGATCTGGGGGCGATCTGTAGGGCCTCTTGGGCCGTCGCGGGCCGTCGGAAGGCTGGAAGCTAGCAAAAAACAGAATCCTTCGAAAACCCAGGAAAAAAAAACATGACTTTGGGCTATTTGGGCTCTCGCGGAGGACCTCTTGGAGCGTCTTGGAGGCGTCTTGGAGGCCTCTGCCGCTCGGTGCCACGCTGCCGCCGCGTGGCAGCCCCCGCAGCGCGCTCCAGGGGCAGCTGCAGCGCAGCGCCGGCCCCCCCTCCCCCCTTTGGTGCCAGCAGCCTCGGAGCCGGGCCCTGGGCGGGGTAGGCCAAAACGCAGGAGGGAAAGAGACACACAGACACAGTGAATCGTCGATTCCCCCGGAAATGTGGGAATCTATAGGAAGCGGGGGGGGCGACAGAAATCCAGAACATATGAGGAAATACGGGTGATCTGGTTATTAGTGTCTATTTCTTGGTGTGTCCCAGTTCCCCTTCAAAGACCTCCTGGCTCTCTGCGGCAAAACCCATGCTCTGGATCAGATCACCGATTTGCCTTCAGCTTTGTCCTGGCGTCGAGGAACAGGTCATCACCATCTTCTGATTCGAATGGTTCGTCCTCTTCATCCTCCTCCTCCTCCTCCTGTTGTTCTTCCTCATCCTCCTCCTCCTCGTCCTCTACATCCTCCCCCTCCTCCTTCTCATCCTCCTCCTCCTCGTCCTCTTCATCCTCCTCCTCCTCCTCCTCCTCTTCCTCCTGCTTCTCGGCTTCCTCATCCTGCTCCGTGTCCTGATGCCCTCGCCGTCTGGGCGTACAGTGGGGATCTTGAAGAAGGAATCCTTTTCGTTGGGGAGGGGCTCGGTGTTCCTTGATTGTTTCAAAGTTTGCCTCGGGTTTTCCTGAGGTTTTCCATCGGAAATCGAGGTTTAATTTGTTAGAGAAAGGGGCCTCGTTCCTTATATAGGGTTCCTTAGGTCAGCGCCTCGACTGTATCCAATGGGCCCAGGCCGTGACCACCAGCCTTTTTTCCCACTCTGCGATTTTCCCGGGCGCTTCAGATACCATCTCGTCGCCGAATCGCTTCCGCCATGTGGAAGGCTGATTCCGTGGGGGAGCGCTCCGAAGAGCTTTCCGGGGAGCACCAGAATGGCATGCAGCGCAAGGATTCTGTGTTCTCTTCTGATACCAACAACACGAAAATCTCGAAGGGCACGAATCACTCGTCCTCGGCCGTCAGCGTACACTCACGCAGTACGTCGTCCAGCCATACCGAGAAGTGGACGTACCTTTTCAAAGAGGCGGATGTTGCCTTCAAGCCAGTTGACAGCGTCATCGTGCAGGGCGACGATCGCAAGATCTCCATGCATCCGGATGGGGTGGACGTGGTTCCTGGCGAGCTCAACAGGGTCAGAGGGGGCAAGCCGAACACGCTGCGGACCACTCGTTTCACGCTGTTGACTTGGATCCCCCTGAGCCTGATGCAGCAGTTCAAGCGCATCGCGAACATATACTTCCTGTTCATCTGCGTGATCGTGTGCTTCCCGTGGTCACCCAAGTCGTGGCATAGCAAGCTGGGCCCGTTTGTCCTGGTGCTGTTCTGGACCGCCTGCAAGGACATGTACGAGGACCTGCGCCGGCGCCGTGACGACAAGGCCGAGAACTCCCAGACCGTGCAGCGCCTCGTGAAGGGCAAGAACGGCGCCAAGGACTTTCCGACGGCTTGCGAACCCTGACTCATGCGGGTCCGATCGACGCTGGTCAGAGCCCCGAATCATCAGGGGTAACTCGGGTCAGGGCTAACTCGGGTTCGTTTTTCGGGAATCCGAACCCGAGTTGCCCCGGGCCCGAGTTACCCCGGATAACTCGGGCGTCCACTCGGGCGCCTAAGCTGGGGTATCGACCACCCCCGCTGCTTAGTTGCCCTGATACGCCCGTTTTGAAACGCAACACGTACCGTATTCAAAACGCCTGTGTTAACACGTCGCGCGTTGGCTCAGCGTGTTGGCCCACGCTCTGGCGAACCTGTGATGCCAAATGTGCGCCTTCAGTCTCCGTGTTGAGCTCCGTCTGTGGGTTGCGTATTGCATGTCCGGGCGGCTAAGCCCCGCTGGGGGTCACCTGCCTGCAGACATCATCAGGCCAGCCACAATTTGGGGAGCTGTGGTTCTTACCCCCCTGGGGGACCCATCGACTTCGACACCTCTCGAGAGAGATCGTCGATGCGATGGGTCCCCCCAGGGGGTTAAGAGCCACAGCTCCCCCAGTTATGGCTGGTCGGTCATTCGGCTTCCGAGCCTTGGCCGGCGTTTCTGAGGCCTGACCCGCAGGGGCAGGCGGCCCCTCCCCCCCCCTCAACGACCTCGCCTCGCCCGCGGGCGGGGGAGGAGGAGGAGGAGGAGGAGGAGGAGGAGGAGGGGGAGGAGGAGGAGAAGGAGGAGGAGGGGGAGGAGGAGGAGGGGGAGGAGGAGGAGGAGGAGGAGGACACGCGGTTGCCCAAGAGGACTCGTTCGAGTGGGTCACGTGGAAAGACGTCCTGGTGGGGGACGTGCTGTTCATCCTGAACGACACCGCGTTTCCGGCCGACCTGCTCCTGATGCATCCCGCCGGAGGTTCCGAGTGCTTCATATCCACTGTGATGCTGGACGGGGAGACGAGCCTCAAGGAGCGCAACGCGCCCAGCGTCTTCGAGGCGTTCAGCCGCGAGTGCGGCAACAAGAGCTCCAACTGGATGACGATGCAGCAGGCCGAGGAGGAGACGGCGGGGTTCGACCACGCGCCCACCCTGGACATCGCCGAGATCGAGCACGGGGCCAGCACTCGCAACTGGGGGGAGCTGGAGCCCGAGATCCACAGGTACCTGAACATGATCAGCAAGGTCGGCGTGTCCCTCAAGCTGGCGTCACCCACGCCCACGCTCCAGGACGGCTGCGGCACGATCCATGAGGGAAGGGCTGAAGAGAGAGCGGGAGCGAGAGGGTTGAGGGAGCGGGACGGGGGTTTGGGAGGGGAGGAGGGGGAGGGAGAAGGAGGCAGTAATGCGCGACGACGAATCGTGAGGGCGAGGGATTTGAAAAGGATCGACGAAGAAGCAGCTGCATTAACCTTGGAGCTCCACCTGGAACCCCCTGGCGGCCTCGCTGGCGAGCTCCGCACGCCAGGAAGGGGGAGATGCCAGAAATCCGCGCGGACCGTCGAAAGTCTATGTTCATGCAGTTTTGCTGCTCCTTCTGGATACGCGACGACGAAACGTGAGGGCGAGGAAGGTGATCAGGAGGAGGGGCAGGATCATGCGGATGTGGAGCGACAGGGTGAAGGGAGGGAGAGAGGGGATGCGTAAGCTGTCCCGCAGCTGTCAGAACTACTATGCGCGCCATCTTGGGACGAAGCCCAACCGGCACAGGCGAACAGTCTGTCACCTTGGCAGAAGCACGGTTCGACGATCGCCTGGGGGGCTTCTATCCAGCTGCCTACGGCAAGTCCCCCCCCGTGCCTGGGCGGTGGGTTATAAGCCTAGTGGATACTTGTTGGGGTCTGGTGAGAGGCCTCTCGGGGGCCTCTTGGAGGCAGTTTTGAGGCCTCTCGAGGGCCGTTTTGGGAGCGTCTTGGGGGGCCTCTTGGGACGTCCGCGGAGCTCCCAGAGCCCCGACGTTATGATTTTTTCACAGCGTCGACCCTCGGACGTCTCGACCCACTCCCCAGGACTCTGGTTTTTCATCCTGGGCAGTTCTGCGATGGTGCCGAGAGCCGGTGAGGGCCTCCAGGGGCCGAAGATGTGGAAGGACCTCATCTGATTGGCGCAATCGAGTGAAGCGGGAAATGGAGCGAACCAGCTGACAACCGACCCCTGCGACAAGGGTGTCGCAGGGGTCGGTTTTGTTCGTTGCCCGAGGGGCTCTGGATGCCGACCTGCGCCTGCAGCTCGGCCCCCGCGGCCTTCCACCGCGCGCGGAGGGGCTCCGCGCCCGCTGCCGGGGCTCCGCGTGCCGGCTGGCCTTCCCTGGCGCTCACGCTGCGCCTCCTCCTCCTCCTCCTCCTCCTCCTCCTCCTCCTCCTCCTCCTCCTCCTCCTCCTCCTCCTCCTCCCCCCCCCCCCCCCTCCTCCTCCTCCTCCTCCTCCTCCTCTCCTCCTCCCTTCCTCCTTCTCCCCTCCTCCTCCTCCTCCCTTCCCCCTCCTCGTCCTCCTCCTCCTCCTCCTCCTCTTCCTTCTCCCCCCCCTCGTCCTCCTCCTCCTCCTCCTTTCTCCTCCTCCTCCTCCTCCTTCCTCCCCCCCATCCTCCTCCTCCTCCTCCTCCTCCTCCTCCTCCTCCTCCCTCCTCCTCCTCCTCCTCCCCCTCCTCCTCCTCCCTCCTCCTCCTCCTCCTCCTCCTCCTCCTCCCCTCCTCCTCCTCCTCCTCCTCCTCCTCCTCCTCCTCCTCCTCCTCGTCCTCCTCCCCATCCCAGGTCCCCAGGGTCCCAGAAGCACGGCCCATTCATACGGCTTTCGGTGGGGGCGTTGGTTGAGGAACGCGCCCAGGAGGCTCCAGACTCTGGGCCTCCCAGAGGGGGTCGGAGCAGATGGGGTCGGAGGATCGCGCCGCCTCGCCGATGTATCGGCGAGGCATTGCCGATGCGGCTCGATGTGCAGCCCGAGCTGCTTCCCGTCAGCGTCGCCGATGCGTCGCCGACGCCGACGATGCATCGCCGGTGCATCGCAGATGCATCGCCGATGCATCGGCGGTATATGATCCTGGGCTCCGGGCCCACGGGCCCCCCCCCCCTCCCCCCCCAGATGGTATGGTCCCCAGGTATGGTCCCAGAGACGACGACGACGACGACGACGACGACGACGACGACGACGACGACGACGACGACGACGACGACGACGACGACGACGACGACGACGACGACGACGACGACTACGACGACGGCGACGACGACGACGACGACGACCACGACGACGACGACGACGACTGCGGCGGCGACGACGCGGCGGCGGCGGCGACGACGATGACGACGATGACGACGGCGACGACGACGATGACGACGACGACGACGACGACGACGACGACGACGACGAGGACGACGAGGACGACGACGACGACGACGACGACGACGACCTCTGAACCACCACAGCACCACACCACATCCACAGGGGGGGGAGGGGGGCACCGCAGCGCAGCACCACGCCACGCCCACCTCTGAACCACCACAGCACCACACCACATCCACGGGGGGGGAGGGGGGCACCGCAGCGCAGCACCACGCAACGCCCACAGGGGGGGGCGGGGGGGACCATCGCGCGAGGGGGGGGGGCGGGCCCAATGGCATCAGCATTGGGGGGGAGGGGGGGAGGGCCCAAGCCCTGGACCATCTATCGGCGATGCGGCGCGATCCTCCGACCCCATCCACTCGGACACCATCCAGGAGGCCTCTACAGACCCTGGAGCATTCCTTGTCTGAGGAGGGCGGCGGCGTCACCCATGGCCGAGCCACAATTGGAGTTCCACTGGCTTTCAGACCCTGGGATCCTCATCCAAGGCCTCCGCAGTACTTGCCGCAAAAGAGTCCATCCTCCGTTCACAAGCGGGTGACTTCGGCTAGGGGAACGAGGAATGGCTTAAACATAGAAACCCGGAGGTCCTCGCGGATTTCTCGGATCGGCGATTGGGCCCCCTGGCGGCGCCTCCGGCGCCGCCCCTGACGCGCTCCGGGGTCCATTTAATGTTTTGATGCTTATGCCATTTTTCGTTCCCCTATCAACATACCCGAGAACGTCACCAGGTTGCCTGCTTTCCCTGCGTACAATGTATTGAGGCTTCTCCCCACCGGCATTCACGACGTGGCTCCTGACATCGTTCAGTCTCTCGCCAGCTGGCTCAGCCAGGCTGGGCAGCTGGATGTTGCCCCGTGGTCATGAGTTAACAACTCGACTAGACGTCACGAGTCGGCGGAGAGCGAGCGAAGAAGGCCTTCTCAGAAGGCGGCGGGACTTCTCACAAGCCCTCGCGCCTTCTGTGAAGTTTCTGTTGGTTTTCGGGGAAGGTTTAGAACTTCTCAGGGGGCCGGGGACTTCCGAACCTTCTGAGAAGGCCTTCTCCTTCTCATTTCCCCCCCTCGCTCACCGCCGAAAAAGTGACCTTTCGCCAGAGTTACCTATGGTGCGTGCCCAATGGGGTCCCCCGATCGCTGAACGCGAAGCTGTAGCAGCGGCTTGCGCGCCTGGGTTTGGCGCCCCCGCAGCCCCCATTGAGTTGCGTACCCAAGGTCGCTCTTGCATAGGGCCGCTGACACCCATTGCGTGTTTTCGAAGAACTAAACCTCATACGAGTTAATATGCTCCCCAGACCTGGCGTTGCACACGATACAGCACGTTGCAGAATTAATTCAAAGAACCTCCGACCTTGAGTAATATCCGGTGTTTTTAAATGGATTCAAAAACCCCCGACCTTGAATAATATCCGTTTTTTTTTGAATTCATTCAAACCCCCCCGGATCTTACTCAAGACCAGGTTTTTTGAATTCCTTATAAAACCCCCTAATTAATATGCTCCTCAGACCTGGCGTGGCACACGATGCAGCACGCTGCAGGAGCCGTGGCGGAACACACGAACGGCGCCAGGGCCTGGCCAGGCTCGCGCCCCTGCGTTGGGGGCTGGAGCTGCGCAGCGGCCCGCGCGAAGCAGAGCTCGCAGTGCCAGGGCTTGCCCTCGCTAGTAGGAGGAGGAGGAGGACGAGGAGGAGGAGGAGGAGGAGGAGGAGAAGGAGGAGGAGGAGGAGGAGGAGGAGGAAGGAAGCGGGCGGAAGGAAAGCCGCCGTGGGCCCGCTTGCGGAAGGTCGGCGGGAGGCGGTGGAAGTACAGGGGAAGTGCCGATGTTTGGGGGGCCCTGGGCTTCTTAGCCCAGCCATGTCAAGTCGCGCGCGCGTTGGCCACCTCGGCGCGAGCAAGTGTCGATGAGCGAATCTCAGACCTCCGACCTCGCGCCTTCTTCCCAATGCGGTTCTTCAGCCTGGGTCGTTCTTCGACACTTCTCGGGCCCGGTAAGGACCCCCTGTTGGGATGGGCGCCGGGGTTGCTGAGGGGATAGGGGGGGTATCAGTGGATGCTAAAGGGGTTACACCTGGCCTGACCTAGTTCATTATAGTTGGTTGCTAATGCCACCAATGACTTGGGGGGATAGCGATCCAGGCTAAGTGGGCTCCGCCCACTCAGCGGATTTGTCCCATCCCCGTAAGCCCCCTGGGGGCATGTGCAACCCACTTGTCAGCTAGGTTGGGCCAGGTCTAGCCCCTGTGGCGTCCACTGATGACTCCCCCTTGATCCCCCTGGCAACCCCCGCGCCCATCCCAGAGGAGGCCGAAAACCTCCCCCCGTCCTGCCGAGCGAGCGCGCGCGCGCGAGCAGGCACCGAGGGCCCCAGGCGCCGGGGAGGCGGGCGGGAGCAGGTTGGCGAAGGGGCGCGCTCCGCTGAGGAGGAGGAGGAGGAGGAGGAGGAGGAGGAGGAGGAGGAGGACTTGGTATCGCTCGAACGTGTGCACGTTTTCTCGGCGGGGGTTATTCAGGAGCATCCTGGATCATGCTGCGAAAAAAACACCACGCACAAGGCCGACAAAAAGCACAGGGAATCGACGTCCGAGCGACGGGGAGAGGAGGTGGAGGAGGAGCGAAAAACCTCCCGTCGTGCTTTTTGTCGCAGCGCGAGGGGGTCCTGGGGCATGCTCCTGCTCCCGGCCGGGCGGCGGGGCCGACGGAGTCCGGCGGGGGGGGGCTTCGCGCGGCCTCGCGGGTAGGCCGTGTGGCTGGGGGGGGGGGGGGAGGGGCGGGCTCCGACCGAGAGGGGGGGGGGGGGGCGCGGCCCGGCGGGGGCTCCGGGGAGGGGGGCCTTGGGCCAGGGCCCCGAACCCAGACCCCCTCGGGCAAGACGGGAGGTTTTGTCTAATTTTCGGCTTCTGGACACCCTTACAGGCCCTCGGGGCCGTCAAAAAACGACGCAGGATGGAAAACTGGTCCAGGGGAGCGGGCCGAGACCTCAGAGGGTCGACGTTCTGAAACAAATGTGACGTCGGGGGCGCGCGGCATGGCGGGGGCCCTGGAGATGGGGGCATTTGGGTCAGGGCCCCGAACCGAGGTGAGGATGCGCAATGGTCCCAAGGGTACCCTTGCATCCTTGCCTCCTCGGTCCACCCTTGGCCACGCTCGTTGGCTGCGCCCCGCTCGGAAAGCTTCGAAGCGGCCTGCCAAGGCCCTTGCAGCCTCATCGTGCGTCCTCGTGATACGGGTCGGCTGTAGGCGAGGAGGCTCCGGTGCATGGGCGTCGCCCCGGCAGGTGGCCGATCGCAGGGCCACAGTCCGGGGCCGAGTCATAGCCATTACCACCCTGGAACCGATCCCCATCCCTGTGCTGGGCATCTCCTCATCACTATGCCAATCTTGGGGGTTCCCTTGTTTTTTGAGGGCGCATCCCTAAGATTGGCATCGCTTTTTGGCGTGTCAATCTTAGGGGCAGGGATAAGTTCGAGGCTGGTAAAGATGTCGGGCACGTCCCTCAACAGGAGGGACATTCAAACATAGTCAAAACATAGTATGGGGACTACTTTTTGGAGCGTTTTTTGACCGTTTGGGGGTATGTTGTGGGTATTATGTTTTTTCTCGTCGAAAATCCCCCTGTAGGGGGACACACCAGACTTAAGCCTAATCGTAGCCATGTCCACGCCTTCCTGGGGTCCCGGGCCATCAGCTCCGCAGGCGGCGGACATGTGTGAGTGCCCACCTCGCTGTAATGAGGCACATGGTAAGGGGAGTGGTGTGGATGAGAATGGTGAGGGCAGGTGCGTGCGGCGACAGAGGAGGGGGGTATGATGGGAGGGGAGAAGGAGGGGTATGAGGAGGAGGAGGAGGAGGAGGAGGAGAAGGAGAAAAGTAGGGCTGAGTAACTGACACTAGTCCCCGCATCGTCGAGGCGGAGGAGGAAGGAGAATGAGAGGGGGATGAAGGCAGGCGGAGGGATGAGAAAGAGGGGGAGGAGGAACGAAGGGGAGGGGAGGGGAGGAGAAGTAGAAGGAGAAAGCGAAGAAGGGAAAGGATAAGAGGATGAGGAGGATTGAAAGCGCCGCATACGCCTTCAACTCCAGGACGTGCGCGGTGGTATCCACACGCGTAGCGAGAGCAAGTCCGCCGACGCGACTGCGGTGTGCCCATTCGGGGAGATCAACTTCTTGCCCCGAGGGTGCATGCTGAGGATCACGCCCCTCTCCCTGCCCAGACTTCTGGTCGTCGTCAAAAAGATAGGGCAGGAGGTTCTTAGCCATTCTCGGCATCCGGGGCCCGCAGTGAGTCATGGGCCGTCTGAAGGCGGCTCGGGATCGACACCCCGTCCTGGGGAAGGGGTCCAGGCTTCTGGGGTTCCCCCCCACCCCCTTGTCCATGCAGACTTCCGACGACATGTTGTTTAATCGTGGTGAGTTGTTCGCTTGTTTTAGCCTCTGTGTGTCGTTTTCGGCCCTGGGCCATCAGAATTGCAACAGGGGCGCACAGCTATCCCTGGGGGGAGGGGTCGGATGTTCTCGGACCGAACGAAACATCAGAGGATATATGTGGTTCCCTTCCTCGTGTCCTTTGTCTTCTCCTCCTCTTCCTTCTCCGCTCACCCTTCCTCGTTTCCCTAAGCCCCTGCTTGTCGAAACCGCTCAGCGCAAAGCCGCCGTGTGGTAAGCCTGCCCTCCCTCCCTCCCTCTCTTCCTCGTCCTTCCCGTCCTTCCTCCTCTCCTCATCCCTTCGATCGACGACGAGGGCGACGACGGCTCGAAGGGTCGACCACGACAAGTGTCTAAGAGCGACGACGACGACGACGACGAAGACACCACGAAAACGACGGTGGCTGCAACGACGACGAGTACCCTCCTCCACCCTCTGAGGAACACGCCCTGGGTGATCGGCATCGCCACCTACGTGGGGGATGACACCAAGTGCCGGCAGAACGCGATGCGGAGGGGCAGGGGCGGGGGAGCAATGGGGGGTGGTGGCGGAGGGGGAAGGAGGGGAGGGTAGGAGGAGAGGAGTTGGATGCCTCCTGTATTGTGTGGCTCTCTCAGGGGACCCTCGGGTACACGGCGCCACATGCTGGTCAGAACGCGGTTGAGGACAGGGTGTCGGGGGAGCGGTTTTGAAGATGGGTTGATAGTGTTGTTGTTGACGATGATGACGATGATCATGATCATGATCATGATCATGATTATGGTGATGGCGATGGTGCGGGTGGTGGTGATGATGATGATGATGATGAGGGTGAGGGAGAGGGAGAGGGAGAGGATGTGGATCAAGATGGTTATGATGGCAATGGCGATTGTGATGGTGATGGTGATGATCGTGATGATGATGATGTTGATGCTGATGCTGATGCTGATTATGATGATGATGATGTCGATGATGACGATGATGATGATGATGATGATGATGATGATGATGATGATGATGATGATGATGGTAATGGTGATGGTGGTGGTTAAGGTGAGGAGGAGGAGGAGGAGAAGGAGGAGGAGGAGGAGGAGGAGGAGGACAAGGCGGCGGCGGAGTGGGCATGGAGAGAAGGGGAAAGAGCGGGATTGTGAGGGGCCGTGTGAACAAGTTCTCCAACATGCAGAGTCACCTAAACCAGGTCATCGTCGGGTTGCTCGTTTTTCTATTCACCTTATGCATCGCGTCAACAATCGTGTACGAGGCAGGTGATGGGACCATCTCCGAGCACACTGGCGACAACGACCACCCCTTCATCATGTTCTTCAAGTTCACCATCATTTTCTACCACATAGTGCCGCTCAGCCTGTACGTGGTGTACGAGATGCTGAAGCTGTTCCTCGGCTACCTCCTGGCGTCCGATAAGCAGATGATCGACCCCGACACCGGCGAGGGCGCGGTCCCGCGGACCGCGGACCTCATGGAGGAGATGGGGCAGATCAGCTTCATATTCTCCGACAAGACCGGCACCCTGACCCGCAATGAAATGGTCTTCGCGCAATGCGACATCAACGGCCTCAACATGGGCGAGTTCCGGGGCGACTCCGCGGAGGGGCTTGAGAGGGTGAGGCTCGTGGGCGGCCACGAAGGGGCCGATGGCCACCTATCGGTTGCTCGGACTCCCAGATCCCAATCTACTTCAGGCACCTTCCTACCTACTTCAAGGATGGAGTATCTTTCCCTCCTCCCTCCTCATCGGGGTGCGGGTGGAAACCCGATCTACACGCAACGCCTTCTTATGTCATGTTTGTACCCACTCCTTCCGACCGATGTGCGGGGGAGGGATACCACGGCCACGGCCATGAGCCCTCCCCTGATGTCATGGCCCTCTCTTCTTCCGTCACTGCGTTCCCCAGTCTCCCCCCCCTCGTCCGCGCACATGCCCTGGGCCACGCTTTGCGAGCCCCCCTTTTGGGGACGTCCGCGAGAGGCGCGTGATCGACACAGGTCTGGTGGAGGGGTCGCCGCGCACCCAGATGCAGAAGAAGCTGACGGGCATGGGGAGCGAGGCCAGTGCAGGTGCAGGGCCCACTTGGATCCAACCGGCCCGATCCGATACCGAGTTCCTGCCAGCCCGATGCGAGTCGATCCCGAGATCTCGGGCGATCCAGTGCCGCTCGACGCTTGCACGGGGCGCTTGTGCAGCCTGGATCCGGTCCCCGCTCCGTTCCGATGCGGCGTGATCCGACGCACGTCCCGATTCGATCCGACTTCCCGCTGCGGTGCTGGCTGATCCCGTGAAGGTGTAGACATTGACGAAGCGGCCGAGATGGTCAGTCGGGGACCAGGAGCTGAAGAACAGACTTTCACCAACGTGGTGGACTTCTTCACCTGTCTCGCGGTCTGCCACAGCGTCGTGAAGCAGCGGGTGAATCCCAAACCGGCCGCGGAGCCCGCCAGCACGGGAGAGGCTCCCGCGGCGGATTGTCTCGGACCCACTGAGCAATATTCTGGGGCATCGCCAGACGAGGTGGCGCTGGTGTACGCGGCCGCCAAGGTGGGGATCGTGTTCAAGGGGCGCAAGCGCAAGTACGCGGGCTCCTCGTCCGAGCTGGTCGTGCACGGGCCGGGAGACAGGCGTCGAAGAAGGGCAGTTGTGCAGACATACGTTGTCAGAGGCCCGCGCGGATTTCTCGGATCCGTCCCCCTCTCCCTGGGGCGCGGAGGATCAAACGAAGATATGAAACTCCGCCGCGGGTTTTCGACGGCTTGTACTTATACGCTGCATGTCCTTCAGAGGCAGCGCACCTTCGTGCAGCTCTTCGAGTTGCCCTTCAGCTCGGACCGCAAGCGTAGCTCTGTGATCGTAAGGCCGACTGCACTTAAAAGTGATCGTTCGCAAGAGTGGCCTGTGGTGCGGGCCCACTGGCGTCCCCGATCGCCGAGAAACTTTTCAGCGTCGGCGGCTAGGCAGGGGACGTCTGCGCGGGCAGAGGGCTGTACAAACTGGGATACCGTTGTAGCGAAGTGTGCCACCATGCAGGAGGTAGGGGGAAAACACAGGAGGCGGCCGAAAGAGGAGGCGCAGGGAGCGAGCCGCTCAGGGGGACGGGTCACGCTCGAAATGTTCTTAGAACATGTCTGGCTGAGGTTGTTTTGTTTTCACACATCGGGCTTATGGTCTAAGGACATTGTTCTTGTTATTCGAACATTATCCGGGGCATCTGCCCTGCGCAATTGGGTCTTGCCCCCCCGCGCTTTTCCGAAAGCCGCGCACCAGAGGCCACGCCTGCCCCGGTCTACGGTCGCCCCTCGGTCGTTGAACGTAGGCATCTCCCCTTTTCCGAAGTGGGGTTTTTCTTTTCTCTGGGCACCCTCCGCGCCGGAACACCTCCCTCCCACCCACCGCCTCACTCGCGCACTCACCCCATCATCGGTCGTCATCACTACCGGTCATCCTCATCACCACCATCATCATCATCTTCATCCTACGCAGTCACTCACCATCGATCACCAGCAGCACCGGCCATCGACCATCATCATCATCTTCATCACCAGCATCATCATCATCATCATCATCATCATCATCATCATCATCATCATACCGCATCCATTTTGGCTCAAGGTTCTAACTTGCCCTGAAGCTAGAGCCTTGGTCGCAGCCGACAGGGAGGCCCCAGGGATTGCCAGGGAGGCGCCTGGCCTGTGCCCCCCCCGTTCGGAGCAGCGGCTCACCAGACAAGTCAGATCTTCGCGATGGCGTCCATCACTGGTGATGAGTTGAAGGCGCTGCTGGCGAAAATGTGACAATAATTGGGTGCCAAGATGAACTCCGCCAAGGCGGACACGGATGCGAAGCTTGACAATCTCACGCGGATGCAAGCTAGCCTGGAAGGCGACGTGCAGCAGATTGAGTGCATATTTGACAAGAAAGTGGCTGAGTTTGACGCCTCATTCGGGTCTCTCCAGTCGCAGGTCAATGAGAGTCGTGCAGCAGCGAGTTGGTATGCTCCATCGAGCATTGGTTCCGCAGCTGGCTACACACGCATGGCAGGCGCGGACGGCAAGTTGAGGCGTGGAGAGGCCCGACCGAGCGACCCATGCAAGCGGTTCATTGGCACCTTCCCGAGGACGCTGCTCGGCAAGGAGATGGAAGAACACTGGCGGACCAACGTACTGCCACACCTACCGCAGGAAGTGGTCGACGGATGCAACACAAAGTTCACTGGCTCGGCGAAGAGCTACCAGCTGATCTTCACCAGCGAGCGCTTGGCGAAGAGGCACCAGGACCTGATCGCCAGCGCCGACATCGTTTGGATCGACAAGCGCACGAGGGTGTCGCACAACATTCGCAGCAGATCGGATCTTTCATTGGATGTACGTGCCAAGCAACGAGCGGCGTCGACGATCTACACGAAGACACTCGAGCTCTTGAAGGGCGGCCCTCCTGGTACTTTGGGCAGCAGCCGTCTTGGCGTCAACGGCTACCAGGGCCTCATCAATCTCTTTACGGACGATGAAGTATGGGAATTGTTCACCATCCGTGGCAATGAGCAGTTTGGTTTCAGCTTCGACCCGAATATGCAGAACCTGGAGGCGCGGGGTATCCCAAGTGCCAAGGTAGAAGAGATGCGATCGGCGGTTGCGAAGGATCCGCGGCTTTTTGGCATCTAGGAGAGGCTGCTACTGCACATCGCACTACAGAAGATCATCGCGGCCATTTTGGCCAGAGCACCGGGTCCGGAGCTACTGGGAGCTCGGCAAGGTGTTCTACTCCTCCCCCTTCGGCGGCGGCCTCGTCCTCGGCTACGAGTAGTCCTGAGACCAACAGTTGCAGGCATGTGTGTTCTCCCCAGTCTGTTCCTCTTGCCCCCGCCTCTTCTCCATCCCTTGCGACCTGGAACTCCCGGGCTCTTTTTGGCAGCGTGCATGGCGAGCGCAGGATTATGTTTAGCAAGTTACACAAGTATGTAAATCAACATGATATTATGCTTATACAAGAATCTCATGGTGATGAAACTGATACCGGTACCCTCATGCGTAAACTCCCCCACCATCGTGTCTATGAGTCCTACTGTCCGAGTGCTGCCGCTGGCGGTTATCTCACTATTGTGCACGAGCGGGTCTGCAACCAGTTTGAGCAGATCTGGTTGGAGAATGTGATCCTCGGCGGGCTCACGATTGTTCACCTGCGAAAGCAGGGGCAGGCTATGGCAGTTGCAAATATCCACCTCGGCCCTACCATCCCCTTCTCGCACAAGAAGGCTTTCCTCCAACATCTGAACCGCCGTCCTCCTCCTCTACCACAGTGTGCGAATTGTATCTGTTTTTTTTTCTTTTTAAAACAAACTTGTCGGAGGTTGGTTAGGTCCGCCACAGGCTTGATGGCAATACTGTGAAAGCAATCCTGGACTGGCTCGGTTTTTCGCTGAACAATTTCCTTGGCACGCCGAACTGTTCCAAACTGATCCGACACATAGGGCCTACTGCAGCCATGGGCAAAGTGATTCTGCGGCTAGGCTCGGTAGAATATTGCTCCTGTATGCCGAGGAGATCCTCGACTTATGTCCGCTTGCAGGTGTCGGGCGCAGCGTGTTCGACGGCCACTTGCCGAGCGATCATGCTCCAGTATTCTGTGCATTGCGGCATCCAGAAGTTAGATGTGCTCCCCGAATTCCTTCGCGGGCAAGCCAGTCGCCTCTGTTTGCCGCGTGGCTGGATGCTGAGCTTCGAGAAGTGGAGCTGTTCACGCACCCGCCGACCCGTCTGGCTGAGGTCACAACCTTGCTGTTCTCTGTTTCCAAGAAAGTCCAGCGGGAGAAGGAGGTCCTGGGGCCTGAGACCAACCTGGAAAAAAACAAAAACTTGGCGTTTAGCTTTGGTTCGAGGGGTTCGACGCGGCCAGTCTCGCCTCGCCCAGAGGGCGGTGGCTGCGTAACAGGTGTTGACCGAATTTTCCTCTACGGAATCGTGGAGGCGGCTTGATAGGAACGGGCTTCATCGGCATCTTGCTTCCCCCCATGCCACGCGCTACGAGAGATTGGAAGCGGAAATGCAGCAGGAGCGTGTTCCTTGCAGTGTTCGCGACGGGCGGTCTGCCCGCGTTCGGGATCGCGCAGCTGCGTGAGCCCGACGCACAAACGCATCACTCTTCAGACAATTACAGATCAATGTGGCGCACAACATCATGATCCCGAAGTGTGCACACGTATTCTTGCGAAGTATTGGGGTGAGGTGTCTGCGCGCAAACCGGTTGTACACGCGATTTTTTCGGTATCTCAGGCATGCGCAGAAGGCCCTTGATGATATCCAGCGGCAGATCCCGCCCACGGCGACCCTTGAGCTCCTCGCGCGCAGCCCAGATTCATCGCCCGGAGGAGATGGGGCCCATGCAGCGCACGGCAGAATGGAGGTCATCTTGCCCAGCTAGCGCTTTATGATATGCACCTTTTTGCATGCGAGGGGGAGTGGGGCCCTGGGGAGTTTGTCGCAAGCATTGCTGCGTTCTTGCCTAAGGGAGACATGGGGGGGGCAACTTGAACAAAACCGCGTGCCTGGAGCTACCCGACCCCTAGCGTTGTCAAACACGGATTGCAAGATCATAGCTTCCTGTCTCGCATCGCCGATGTCGGACTGCGCTGCTAGAAGTGTTCACCAGTGCCAGCGCGGCTGTGTCAGAGGCCATCAGTTGTTGGACATTGTGCTTCACCTTGATGCGCAGCCGCTCCTACGGTCCGTGCTTGACGGGCGCCAGGGCTCTGGGGCAGCGCCCCTGGGCGTGGAAGCCGCGCCCCCGAGCATTTCTCATGAATGGATCTTTGCAGTCGTTGAGGCAGTCTAGGTTCCGCCCTGGCATGCGCGTGCTGTCGGGGGCCTTTACATTGGTATTCGGGTTCGTGTTCGGTTCCGCGGGCGCCGGGACCATTGCTTTGAG
Source organism: Prorocentrum cordatum (assembly GCA_963575745.1). Lineage (NCBI taxonomy): Eukaryota > Dinophyceae > Prorocentrales > Prorocentraceae > Prorocentrum > Prorocentrum cordatum. The sequence goes on from CAUYUJ010020225.1 coordinate 49,761, forward strand.
GTTTCAAGAGGTGTGAAACAGGGCTGCCCTAGGTCAGGTGCCAAATTTGCCGTCGCCACAGACTGCATCAACCGATATGTGCTGAGTTGTTTGAAGCACGACCTCTCCGATTGCCTGGTCTTCGCTGATGACCAGGGAGCGGTCGCACGCGACATCTCCGCTGTTCTTCCGAAAGTTCTTCGCCAGCATGCGTTGGCATCCAGGGTCTCCGGCCTCGTTATCCACCTGGAGAAAACGTGCATTGTGTTCCCCAGGGGCTTCGACCTCTCGTCGGTTCCGGCTAAGTGTCTTGCCCGTGGGCTTCGGGCTGAGCGCTTCAAAATCGCGCAGGCAACGAAGTGCCTCGGAATACATATATATATATATATATATACATATATATATATATATAAATAGGTCTGAACGCTCGTGCTCTATCCTGGCCCAAGCCAATTCAAGAACATCAAAAAACGGTGCTGGCACGCTCCAGGGCTTCAGCTTGGTTTAAGCATGGGCATGCTGACGTATAACACGTTTACACAGCCTGTCCCAAGCTTTGTCGCGCAGTGCCACACTGCGACGGATGAAGCGCTGAAGGCGGAGCGCGATGGCCCCCAGCTGCTCGCCGGCAGCCCGCGGCGCTCCCATGGCCCCGAGATGATGCATCAGCTGAAGGCATCGGTCGCTCCCGCCAGCGGAGACCGTTCAGTGCCGCCGCTCGTTCTGCATTGCGCCGCGCTGGTCTCCGGAGCGAGGCCGCCCAGGTGCGGCGGGAGCAGTTTGAGGAGATCTTGGCTGGAACCGATTGGGTTGTGGCTTATAAGTGGATGCCCTTTTTTCTGCATTCTGTGTTTTTTCCAGGTAATGAATCAGCTGGAGAATCTTCGCGGCCAGTTTGGTGTGTTCCAGGCGTCTGAATCAGAACTCCGAGCCAAGGTCTATTCCAAGGTAGTCGTGAAAGTGCATCCGACGCCTTCGAGCTTGTTGTTCCTGAGGTTACAGTATTGGAGCAAGCAAGCCACCATGAACCAAGCTGGTGAGCTGACTGAGCGCCTCAAGATCCCCCCCGTCGAAACTGCCCGAGTCGCGCGCGGCTTCCACCCTGAAAGCCCTCGTGAATGCGTGGCCCACCTCTCGTCGTTATCGTCGGGGAGCCCAGGTCTGTCAATTAGGTTGTCATGCTGTGGGAAGTGATTCAGTAGAACACTATGTGAGTTGCCTAGTAATTCGTCCTGTGCTCGCTCGCTGATTGCCTTGTCTCCCTGCTGAAGGGGGCGATGGGGGTCGTTTGTCTGCGCTGTTGTTTTCTGCCACCCCTCATCTTACCAAATCTCGCTGATGCTCCATTGCGACCGCGTTCGATTTTATTTTTTTCCTCTTTCAACTCCCTCCGCACTCGCCATCTGGTCTCGGCGGAGGTAGGAGTCTTAGCGTTGTCGAGCAGGCTCGGAGCTCTGCGTGCGACATCCAGGGTAGTGCGGCTGCTGGCGCAAGGACGGGGCCCATTCCGGCCTGCCACGCAGCTCTCGCCGCGCTGCTGCCGCCACTGTCAGCTGCCGCACGCCCAGTGCTGCTCATCATAACCATCATCATCATCATCATCATCATTACCATCATCACCATCAAAGGCCGCCGCGCGTTCAGGCCTTTGCAGGAACAGCGGCCCTTCAGCAGCGCCCCCCCGCCCCCCGCGGCCCCGCTCAGCACGCCATGTCGCGCGCATGGTGCTCCAGTGCGCGGGCGCCGCGCGCCTGAGGCGCGCCAGGGGATGCAGGAAGACGGCCCAAAACGCGATGACCACCAGCCCGCTGCACATGTGTCTGTCGGACCAGCTGCGCGAGATTTACTCGCAACCCTCGATGGCGCGCCCGCTGGTCCTGAGCCGATCCCCACCGCCCATGCCGAACATCTTCGACACGAACCTAGAGGTTATCGCGTTGGACGTCGTTTCCCCGAACCCTCCGCACGTGAATTTCTGTTTCGAATCTCACCATGCTCGAGCTGCCAGTTACGAGCGCCAGGGACTACAAATTCAAGCAGCGCGGGGATCCAGACGAGCCCCAGACCACAACGACTTCCACCGCGGCCGGGGCCCAACCACCACTCCGACTTCAGCATGCGATCCACGGCGAGTTCGCGTCGGCCAAGCCGTCCGCGAACCCAGAGGTTCCCGACGCCCACGCGCCCAGCGCGACGCCCACGACGGTCGGGGCCCCACGCCCCAGCACCGCTCCACCAAGCCGCTCCACCAGCCCCGGTCGGGGCCCATTTTCCCTCAGGGGCGAGCTTGGCCGCCCGGGCCACATCTCTGACACGCGCCGCCGCATCCAGGTGTTTATTTCTGCCGGCGCCAAGCTCAGACAACGCACCGCAGACGCCCCACGTCACGTTGAGAACTCCATCCGCCATGCATGGGTACACTTCGTCTGGGGGCGTGGCGCCCGCGCGAACAGCTCGGCGGAACGCGGCAATGCGATCGCCGAGCGCCACTTCCGATGCCAGGACATCGTCAATATTCCCCACCCACCTACAGCCGACATGTGGGGCCGAGCGGGCGCCATCGAACTTCGCCGAGGTCAGCTACGCCTTCGCATAGTGGCCGCTTACTTTCCGCCGCGCCCAAGCGGGCATGGTCACCGACCGCAATGGAAGCTGGGGCGCCGACGACTATGGACCTGGGCACAGACTGGCATGACTACTACGCCGACGAGGGTCGCACCATTCCTATTCGCTGACCTCAGCCAGGGCCTCGGACGCCGCGCGCGACGCCTCCGCGCCGACGACGCCGTCGGGTACCACCAGGCCCACGACGAGGCCGAGTTCGGCCGCTACGTCCACGATCAGCTGCTCCACCACGAACTCCCCGCCATCAATGCGCACACCGACGTGGGCTATACGTACTACGGCCCGAAACACTCCTGCTCCCGCATCGATTGATTCACCGGCCACCACGCCATCCTCGAGATCGTCAAGTACGTCCGCCTGCACTGGGAGATCCACAGCCGCCTTCGCGCCCTCCTCCACACACCCGGCCACGTTCCGATGCGCGCGCAGATCAAGATACCCAGAGCCCCATCATATGGGGTCACGGCATCATGGCCGCATGCTTGCGTTGCAGACAGGCGAGAAGCGCGAAGAGTTCATCCGTGCTCACCACATCAACCACCACCGCAAGCTCTTCCGCGTCGTCAAGATGGACCAGTTCCCCACCCGCCACAACGCGCTTCTCAACCACGCCATCAGGACCAGTGCAAGCCGTCACTTCACCATCGAGGGCCACCAACCACAGTGGCATCAGCAGGCTCGACGAGATCGGCTTGAACTACTCAAGCGCCGCGCCCACCTACGAGCTCAACGCTTGCCCTTCAACCGCGTCGTCCTCCGCGACGTCCAGCTCCAGCTACGGAATCACCGACGATGGATGGGCCGCTGATGGGCGGTGAGCATAGACCAGGACATGCGCGACGCATGGGCCTGCCGCGACCTTGCGCGAGTGGCTTGCCTTACCTACCTACGCGCGGGTCGCCGCACTGCACCGCGACGACGGCCCCACCTGTCGCCCCCCTCTACGCGCCCCACCGCTGCCGAGCGCACTGCCGCACTCACCGCCGACGCCGCGAGAGGGGGCCTCGCCGCCGCGTCTGTTCACGTCAGCCTCTACCTCGACGACCCCGAGTCTATCGAGCGCCTCCTCGTGCGCAGCGACGACCAACTGGCGCCAATTGGTTGGGCCACGGGCCCCCCCAGCATCGAGGACATCACGGCCGCGGCCGAGGAGCTGGAGCACATCCAAAAAATAATTGTGGCTGGCGAAGCGCCGACGCTGCAACCCGTCAGGGGGCTGGCCGTTGGAAGTCGCCGTTTTTTTCTTGCATCCGCAGTGCCTGGCGCGACCTGGCGCGCGGCGCTCTGGATTTGGACGCGCGGGCGCAGACTACGAGCATGCCGACCCTCTCGCCCGACGCCCGCTCCAGCCCCGCAGGCGTGAACTCTAGCTCGACTATTACCAGTGCTACGCAATCGCGCAGGCCTTCGTCACTCAACTTGCCCACGTTCACCGCGGCGGATCTCTCCCAGCTCAGGCTTGCACGAGCCCGGCATTGGCGAGAGGAAAAAGGGAACAACCCCCACTGGCGACGTCATCGCCGACGTTCATTCATGCGTACAGCGACTTGATAGTTTGGATAACTTCTGGCGGCTGCATCTCCGTGTCGGACTGCTACAATATGGCGCCGCCCACGCCTTCCCCCCCGACTGGGCCTGCGGAGGGATCCATTCCAGACGCCGTGAGGCCTTCATGCTGATGGCTAAGCTCTTGACCTGGAAGCTCCGGGCTGCGCGTTTGGCAATCCGGGGGAAAGCCGATGACATGCGCCGTGCTTTTGCGACGGGACATCACGAGCATCTCATCGCCGCGCGCACGGTTCGGTGCGAAGGCGATCGCTTCCAGCCGCCCCTCGAGCAGCGTCGCGAGGAGGCGGCAGTGCACCTCCAGGCTTCAGTCTCCCCCCCTGCGCTTCGGCCAGGCACAGGGGGGGGGGTGGGAGATTCGAACGAACCTGAATTATTCATCGGATTTGTTAACCCGTAGGTGACCAGATGGAATGAGGAAATGGCCGAAGTCCAAGGGAACCCTTTTCAAGTAGCGCGCCCCTTCTCGACCGAGAGCTACGACGCGCGCGTTGGCGCGTTCATCGATGACCAGTATAAGATCCTTCTGGTGCCCGACGGCACCGCGCTCCAGGCCCTCCAGTTAGATGCGATCGACAACCGCTCTCTCTCCGAGGCCCTGGACTTCGGAGGCTACGCCTTGAACGTAGGTAGGCAGGACACCCTGGTTTCTCTGGGCACGCACGGGGCCACTCGGGACGTCGAGCGTAACATGTCGGGTAACGCGGTCCAGGACCTTATTCACTTGGGAGGCTGCGTCAATGTGACCCACAATAACCGTCGTGAAATTGAAGCACGAATGCAATCTGGGAGCGTAGGCTGGACACGTCTTGGAGATTTAGGTTTCTCGGGTGGCCCCCCGGAAGGCCAAGCGATTATCGCTTGCGTCCAACGTCGCGGAGCGTCTGTGGTCAGGATTGCACAGCTGCGCCTTTGGCCCGCGGGAACTACATCGTCCAGGCAGCTCGCTAGCACGGAAACTTCGAGCTATGATGGGAGGTGCGGCGCATCACCCCGATGGGCAGGATGTCCACAATTCTCTCGCAACCCATGAGGTGTTTCAAAAGTGGCAGATTGCTCCGTCGGCCATCGAACTATTCGTGCGCAGACTAAGCTGGTGGCAGAGCATTGCGCAGAACCCGAGCCACCACGGCCAGTTCCTTGCTACCTTTTTTTGGACGATGTCGCTTCGAGCAGCAGGCGGCCATAAGCCGCCGCCAAGTCAGTGCTTCTACCCTCAGCGAGCAGGGCGGGATCTCCGCTACTCCGAGTGTTCACCCGTGGGCCAAGCAGCTCGCGGATGACCTGTTGCGCTTGGCGTCGCACCCCATCGGCGAGAGTTTCCGGGTGGTGCGGCGGCCGCCCGCTGTCAGGAACTTGTGGGGAGATGTGAATATGTCCGGGGCGCCTTCCAGCATTGCGACGTTCGTGCATTCAGAGCTTCCTACTGGACCTCACAGTGGGCACCGCCAGGGACCAGCACGTTTGCCCCCCCCCTCCCCCCGACGACCTCGTGCGACGAGACGGGCAGCGACGGCGAAAACAATCGCCCGCTCGCGTGTCAGATTCCTTCTTGTGGGCCTCGGCTTGGGACTCGCAAACAGTTGGTTGCACGTCAGTCGATTTTTTTGTTTGGGGGGGGGGGCGGGCGCGGTATGCCATCGCTACTCACAACATTACAGGTCGACAACACATGTATCGTATACCAGACTACTTTCCCACATCAAGGTCATGTTACACGACGTTCATGGATTGCTGGTAGGTGCATAGCGGAGCTGCCACGTCAGGTATATCCATGGCGCCAGGCTGCATGTGCACTACAGCGCCCCCTTCGTGAATATGAATTCGATTCCGCCTGCCAGCGCGAGTTGCAGGATTACTCTGAGTATCGGGCCCATCTTCTCTCGCATCTTCCGCCGTCGCCAAATGGGGCCGATGCTCGAGCCGACGATCAGGGCCGAGGCCCGCCCGACGAAGTCGGGCCCGGCACAGCTACGAGCAGCCGCCTCGCTCAGATCTGCGCCTCGGCCACCTCGCGCGATCGATGGCGCCCCGGCAGCTAGCGCAGCCCTCCGCCGAGCAGCGGACCTCATTCTGAGCACGCGCGAAGCCCCCCGACATCGGCCACGCGTCGCTCGACCGCCACGTCGGACGGCAGCGCCCCCGACAGCGACTCCCACAGCGGCTCCATCCGCCGCCGCAGCGTCAACGCCCACACTGCCAGCACTGCGACGCGAGCACGACGCCGGCAGCAGCGGCGCTACCAGGGGGGGGCTCCACCGCCAAGGCCGCGCAGCCAGCAGCCGAGCCGAAGCGCGCGAGCTCGCGCCTCCCCCTGGACCCCCAAGGGATCCAAGGCAATTGGCGCCGGCCCCAGGAGCGACGAGGGAGGTTCCCCCCACCCCCCCGCGGCCAAGCCCCGCCTCCAGAAGCCGCCGACGAAGCCAGGTCAATCACCGCGGGCGCCAGTCGACGCGGCGATCGAGGTCGACGAGGACGAGCAAGCAGCCAAGGGCGACATGCGCAGGAAGCGCAGGGGCGGCCGCAGGGCGATGAAGGGGGGCCACGGCGACAAGGTCTGGAGCGACATGGCCTTGCTACGCACCGCGCCCAAGCTGCTGCTCCAGACCACGCGCAGGACGCGCCTCAACAGCAGCATAGACATCGACGCGCGCGCGACGACGACGAAGCACCCACTCGTGGACGGGATCTCCGCCGAGCTGGAGGGCCACGAGAACATGCTCGACAAGCTCCGCAGCGGAGACGCGGAGGACCAGCAGAAGCTCAATGAGATAGGGCCCCCAGCTCCAGAATTGTGGCTTCGTGGGGGCCGCAGAGTGGCCAGGCCGCAAGCTCATCATGAAGGCCGAGGGCGCGGCGCGGCACCACCGCGGGGTGGCGCCAGCGGGATGGCTCGAAGATGAGATGGCGCGCTGGCTGGAAACACTCGAGCAATAGTTTTTGTTAGGGGACCACCGCCCCCTGCCGGCCGCCGCGGCGTGCGCGCACAACGCCAGCGCCCGCCCTCAGAAGACTCAGGGCGGGGGCACGCCACAGGGCGCGCACCGCCAGTCTCAGAAGACTCAGGGCAGGAGCGTGCCGACGGGCGCGCGCCGCCAGTTTCAGCAGCTTCTGTTTTCGCTTCTTAGCCGGACCCCCCAGCAGCTGCCGACTCGGTCGGCAAGACGTGCGCAGCCAGTCTCAGAAGACTCAGGGCTGGAGCATGCCGCAGGTCGCGCGCCGCCAGTCCTGGAAGACTCAGAGCTGGAGCATGCCACCGGGCGTGCGCCGCCAGTCTCAGCAGCATCTGTCTTCTTTTCTGGGCTAGCCGACTCGAGGGTGGCAGGGCGTGCGTTGCCAGTTTCAGCAGTCTCAGAGCAGGAGCATGCCGCAGGGCGCGCGCCGCCAGTCCTGGAATATTCAGAGCTGGAGCATGCCGCAGGGCGTGCCCCGCCAGTCTCAGTTGTTGTTTGTCTTTTTGTCTGGGCCAGCAAACTCGGGGTCGGCAGGGCTGGCACAGCCAGACTCTGCCGACTCGGGGTCACCCCATGTCGAAGGGCCCGAAGGCCGACGCGATCAGCTCGGTACGGTACAGTAGCAGAAGACGAGGCCACAGCTTGTTGCTTGACTAATAAACGCCTCCTCGAAGCGTCTCGTGGCAGCGCGACGCAGCCCCTCTGTGTCAGCGCCCGCGAGACGCGGTCCCAAGAACGGGGAATAACGAGAGATTCGGCTCTCTGCGGCGGACCATCATTTTTGTTTAAGCCGTGCAGGCTCGTTTGGTCCTGATGCCGGGTAAAAAATCCTCCTCCTCCTCATCATCATCATCATCATCATCATCATCATCTTCGCCGCCATCATCATCATACCCAGTCGCACATCACACACACACACACACACTCTCGTTCATCACTCAGAACATTTTCCCGCGGCCTGGACATGGGGGGGGTCTCAGGCGGGAGCCCTCTCCCGATGGGGCCCGAACACCTTTTTTATAAAGAAAAAATGTAAAAATATATAACAAAAACGAGCCATCCTCGAACCTGTACCTGTCGTCACCTTTATGCCCCTGAGACTTGAATAAGGGGAAAGTATGAGGCGCGTCTGTGAGTGAATTTCAAGGAACTCTCAGGCGGGAGCCCTCTCCCTACGAGGCCCGCTTTTTATTTTTTATAGCCCGAGCGCGTCATCCTCGAACCTGTAAATGTCGTCACTTTTTGGCTCCGGAGGCTTGAATGTGGGGGAAGTATCAGGTGGGAGGATCGTCTGTGAGTGAATTGCGAGGACGTCACATGCGGGAGCCATCTCCCTATGGGGCCCGCAGTTTACGTTTCGGATCTAAGCGAGTCATCCTCGAACCTGTAACTGTCGTCATTTTTGGGCTCCTGAGGCTCGTATAGGGGGGAAGTATCAGACAGGAGGCTTGTCTGTGAATGAATTGCTTGGAAGTTGCAGGCGGGAAGTCTTAGGCGGGAACCATTTCTTATAAGGCCCTCATTTTATGTTTTTTAATCCGATTGGGCCATCCGTGAACTTGTAAATGTCGTCACTTTTGGGCTCCGGAGGCTTGAGTATGGGGGGCACTATCAGGCGGGAGGATCGTCTTTGAGTGAATCGGAGGAAGTCTGCGGCGGGAGCCCTCTCCATGTGGGGCCCGCACTTCATGTTCTTAATCCGAACGGGGGGTCATCCTCGAACTTGTAATTGTCGTCACATTTGGGTTCCGAGGCCTGAGCATGGAAAAAGTAGCAGACGGGAGGATCGTATGTGAGTGAACCGCAAGGAAGCCTCAGGTGAGAACCCTCTCCCTGTAGGGCCCACACTTCATGTTTTTAATCCGAGCGGGCCATCTTCGAACCTGTAAATGATGCAACCTTTGGTCTCCGGAGGCTTGAATATGGGGGAAGTATCAAGTGAGAGGCTTGTTTGTCAGTGAGTTGCGAGGAAGTCTCATGCGGGAACCCTCTCCTTATGGGGCCCGCACTTCATGTTTTGTATCCGATCGGGCCATCCTCGAACCTGCAACTGTCGTCACTTTTAGGCCCCTGAGGCTTGAATATGGGGGAAGTATCAGGCGGGAGGATCGTCTGTGAGTGAATTGCGAGGAATTCTCAGGCGGGAGGCATCTCCCTATGGGGCCCGCATTTTACGTTTCGGATCTAAGCGAGTCATCCTCGAACGTGTAATTGCCGTCACTTTTGGGCTCCTGAGGCTTGAATATGGGGGAAGTATCAGGTGGGAGGATCGTCTGTGAGTGAATTGCGAGGAAGTCACAAGCGGGAGCCATCTCCCTATGGGGCCCGAACTTTACGTTTCGGATCTAAGCGAGTCATCCTCGAACCTGTAACTATCGTCATGTTTGGGCTCCTGAGGCTTGAATAGGGGGGAAGTATCAGGCGGCGGCCTCGTCTGTGAATGGATTGCTTGGACTCAGGCGGGAAGTCTCAGGCGGGAGCCCTCTTCTTATAAGTTCCGCATGTTATGGTTTTAATCCGATCGGGCCATCCTTGAACTTGTAAATGTCGTCACTTTTGGGCTCCGGAGGCCTGAGTATGGGGGGAAGTATCAGGCGGCAGGATCGTTTGTGAGTGAATCGGAGGAAGTCTGCGGCGGGAACCCTCTCCATGTGGGGCCCGCACTTCATGTTCTTAATCCGAACGGGTCATCCTCGAACCTATAACTGTCGTCACGTTTGGGCTCCGAGGCCTGAATTTTGGAGAAAGTAGCAGGCGGGAAGATCGTATGTGAGTGAATTGCAAGGAAGCCTCAGGCGAGAACCCTCTCCCTGTAGGGCCCACACTTCATGTTTTTAATCCGAGCGGGCCATCCTCGAACCTGTAAATGTTGCAACTTTTGGGCTCCGGAGGCCTGAATATGGGGGAAGTATCATGTGAGAGGCTTGTTTGTCAGTGAGTTGCGAGGAAGTCTCATGCGGGCGCCCTCTCCTTATGGGGCCCGCACTTCATGTTTTTTATCCGATCGAGCCATCCTCGAACCTATAACTGTCGTCTCTTTTATGCCCCTGAGGCATGAATAAGGGGAAAGTATCAGGCGGGAGGCTCGTCTGTGAGTGAATTTCAAGGAATTCTCAGGCGGGAGCCCTCTCCCTATGAGGCCCGCATTTCATTTTTTATAGCCCGAGCGGGTCATCCTCGAACCTGTAATTGCCGTCACTTTTGGGCTCCGGAGGCTTGAATATGGGGGAAGTATCAGGCGGGAGGATCATTTGTGAGTGAATTGCGAGGAAGTCACAGGCGGGAGCCATCTCCCTATGGGGTTGCATTTCATGTTTTGAATCTAAGCGATTCATTCTCGAACCTGTAACTGTCGTGATTTTTGGGCTCTGGAGGTCTGAGTATGGGGGAAGTATCCGGCGGGAGGATCGTCTGTGAGTGAATTGGAAGGAAGTTACAGGCGGGAGCCCTTTCCCTGTGGGGCCCGCACTTCATATTTTTCATCCGAGCGGTTTACCTTCGAACCTGTAACTGTCGTCACTTTTGGGCTCCGGAGGCGTGAATACGGGGGAAGTATCAGGCGGAGGCTAGTCTGTGAGTGAATTGCTTGGAAGTCTCAGGCGGGAGCCCTCTCCCTATGGGGCCCGCACTTCATGGTTTTATTCCGAGCGGGTCATCCTCGAACTTGTAACTGTCGTCACTCTTGGGCTCTGGAGGCTTAAATTTGGGGGAAGTGCCAGGCGGGAGGTTCGTCTGTGAGTGAATGGCGAGAAAGTCTCAGGCAAGAGCCCTCTCCCTATGGGCCCCCCACGGCAGTGAAGGTTATTTCCAGATTAGCCGAAAGGATTTTCATGTGGGGTTGTTCCGTCGGAGTAATTGTGGACTCCCAGAGCCCAGTCTTTTTTCAGCGCCGTCCTACTTCAAGGATCGAGTGGCTTCACCTCTTCCCTCCTCGCAAAGGGGGCGGGCGTACACCCAATATATGTTCAAAGCCTTTCTACTTCATGGTTCTACCTGCTTTTTTCCCGACCGATGGGTACGTTTAGCCGAGAAGGCACAGGAGCGACATCTGGTGCATCACGAAAGGGGCGGACACGGTCATGGAGCCGCTGTTGCGGGATCCGCTCTCCGCCGGCAGCCAGAGGAACCTGACCGCCTACGCCTCGAAGGGCCTCCGCACGCTCATCGTCGCGATGAAAAAGGCCCAGGGGGGGGACCAAAAGCTTCCCGATACCGATGCGCTTCCCTCCTTCCGGGAGCCTTGGGACAGGGGTCAATGCACACGTTGGTCAGCCAGAGCCCCGCATCGTGCAGAATCTTGAAGAGCCAGGGCTGCAGTGACAGGGGTCAGCTCGCAGGATCCTGCAAGATCCTGCAGGATTTGGCCGGATCTCGCATGGGGCTAGGTCGAGGATAAATCCGTTTCAGGGCGTTCGGGAACGCTCTCAGAGTTTTCCGAAACGCTCTGAGAAGGCCGCGGCGCTCGAGACATCTTCCAGAGTCGCGGAATCTCAAATTCTCGATTCTTTCTCACCCGATGTTGCCTTCGTCCTGGCGTCGTCGAAGGACCTCCCAAAGCCCGACCGGCTGGGGCTCGCATTGACTCGGGGCCCGTGCGTCCCTGAATGTCGGGGGGGGTCGTCGCCCCCGCGGGATTCGCCTTGGAATCCTGGTCAGGACGCGTCCCGTGCGAGCTTACGTTGCATCTTCGGGGGACCTCACCTGTCCCCCAAATTTGGTGTCTTTTCTTGTGCCCGACGCGGGCCTGATGCGGACTCGACGCGGACTTGGCGTGGATCCGACGCGGATTCGACACCGATTCGACAAGGATTCGACACGGATCCGACGAGTCAGACATGGATTCGGCATGGACTCGGCGCGGATAGGACCGCGACGGGACAGACTAGGTCCCCCGAGCATCTTGTGGTTCTTTTCTTTACTATGGAAAGCGTGACGGTCCCACGCCAAAAATCAGTAGACGCCCTAGGGTCCCGGGGTTGGGTTTCTTGTGGACGGTATCCTGTGGTCGAGCTCCTACTGTAGGCAGGGCATGCTTTGGACAACGGTAAATCGCGCTGCCGCGTCCCAGAAACACTCTCTTAGCGTTCTGGAGAATGGCCGTGGCGCCAGATAAGGTCTTCCAAGTCCACCAGTGGTCAAAGGTTTCCGAGCTACTTCGCTCCGAGTTCGTCATCGTCTTGGCTTCATCTGTTGTTTCCCCAGGTGAGTGAGGAGGAGTTTGCCGAGTGGAGCAGGGACTACATCGCGGCCCGGGAGGTTATCGATACCACCAAGGAGCCCTCCTCCCGCACATCATCTCCCTCTTCCTCCTCTTCTTTCCCCCTCCTGTTTCTCTTCTTCCTCGTCATCCCCCTACCTGTTGCCATCCACTTTCCATCCCCTTTCTCCTCCTCCTGCTCCTCCTCCTCCTCCTCCTTCCCCTCCCGTCGTCCTTATCTTCCTCCACATTCCAATTTCCCTCCTCCCCACCTCCTCCTGCTCGTGCTCCTCCTCCTCGTCCTTCTCCTCCTCCTCCTCCTCCTCCTCCTCCCATTCCTCCTCCTATTCCCCCTCCTCCTCCTCCTCCTCCTTCCTCCTCCTCCTCCTCCTCCTCCTCCTCCTCCTCCTCCTCCTCCTCCTCCTCCTCCTCCTCCTCCTCCTCCCCCCCCCAAACCTTTGCCGCCTCCTTCTGGTTCTCCCCCCATCTCCTCTTGCTCTTGCTCCTATCTCGTCTCGGTGCGGGGGCTGCGGGCCTGATTTGGCCTAGCCAGCTCGCGTTGTACGGGCGCGGCGGGCTGTCGGCTATCCCCCCCGTGTCTTCTGGCGCTCGGTCCGCACCGCGAGTGGCGCTGGAGGTGGCGGGCGAAGAACGGACAGTCATGGTACGGTCGCACCCCTTCTCCTGATCCTCCTCCTCCTCCTCCTCCTCGCCTCCTCCGTCTGATCCTCCCTCCTCCCCTCAAGCGTCCCAGAGATGTTGTTATCTGCGTGGCAGGGCACGGACCCTAAAGATCGCCTGTTTCTCTGGACTGGGGCCTTGGAGCTGTCAACACACTGTAGTACTATGGCCGGCCCTTAGTGGGCCTGGTTTTGAACGTGTCTCTTCGGGCGGGGGCTCCCGACGTCGGTTTAAGGCGCCTCTGCGCCCCTAGTTCTTCCTCCTTCGGGCCGGGGCTCTCGAAGTTGGTTTGAGGCACCACTGTGCTCATAGCTCCTCATCCTTCTCCTCCTCCTTCTCCTCGTCCTCGTCCTCCTCCTCCTCTTCCTCCTCCTCCTCCTCCTCCTCCTCCTCCTCCTCCTCCTCCTCCTCCTCCTCCATCCCCATCCCCAAGCCCGTGAGTGACCTCCTGTGCGCGGCTGCGGACGGGGGGCTGAGTGCCCATCCCCATCCCCATCCCCATCCCCAAGCCCGTGAGCCCATCCCCGTCCGGCACATCCTCGAGTGGGGCGCGGACGGGGGGAAGAGGGGGGATGCAAACCTCGGGCGCGCAGGCCGCCAGAGATCGCATCGCACGCAGCGGTCGGCGGGCTGGGCAGCAGCGGCCACTGCCCGCCCAGGGCCGCCACGGCGTGCAGCCGAGGGGGGACCCGGACCGCCCGCACTGCCCGCGAAGGCCTACGCGACTTGAGCGCGCGTCTCTGGTCCGTGCCCGCTTCCGCGGCCGCCCGCCTCGCTGCTGAAGCCTCCGTGCTCCACGCGCGACCCCCCGGCCCAGTTTGCAGCTTCGGCCGCGCTGGGCGTCGGCCAGCGTTGCGACCGAGAAGTAGGCGAGCGGGGCTGGACGACATCGCCGTGGTCCTCGTCCAGAGTAGGTGCAGGAGAGACAAAATCGCACAGACACAATAGATCGTCGATCCCCAAAGAAAGTAAAGGTAAATATTGGGAATTCCTGGGATTTGTATATTTGTTTGTGTGTCCCTGGGCTCCTTCGGACGTCGCAGTCGTCATCGTCCAGAAGAGGAGGAGGAGGAGGAGGAGCAGAAGGGTCAAGGTTTTTGGACGTGAGCCCCCATCGCGCAGGGACAGTTCTTCTCGTCGGTCGTATAACGTAGTTATTTCTAGATTCTAGATGCCCAGATTCTAATCTGATTTAGGCGCCTTCCAATTTCAAGAGTCCAGCGGTTTTCCCTCATCCCTCCTCTTCGGGGGGCGGGTGGAAGCACAATCTATTTCCAACGCCTTCCTACTTCATGGTTCTACCCACTTCCGACCGACGGGTACTTGTAGCCAAACCTTCGGATGAGGGCCAGTTGAGGCAACGGCGGCTCTCTCGCCCAGCCCTTATCCGCTCCAAATCGGCCCCATATCCCTCCCGTGATCCGTCCTGGCCCGTTTGTCGAGGTGGATCAGCCGTGGCGACGAGAAGCTCCCAGGAGGCCCGAAGAGGACGAACACCACCCGGGAGGGAGGCCGGTGTCCCGACTCGCCCTCCTCCAAAGTCCCCCGCCCTCCCGAGGAGTCCGGCATGGCAGAGGTGGCCGCGAGGATGGAGCAGGTCGGACGGGGCTGGGACGAGGATAATCCGTTCCAGAGTGTTCCGAAACGTTCTCGGAGTGCTCGGGCACGCTCTGAGACGGCCGCGGCGCCGGAGATATCTTCCAGAGCCGCCAGATCTCAAGTTTGGGGGGCGCGTCAAGGTGGGGGGCGGTAAGTGACGGGGGGTGGAGGGGGCAGCGAGGGCTGCAGCGAAGGAGCCCTTTCGGGCCACCAATGGGGGCATTTTGGCCCGAAAGGGGTACCTTTCCCCCCCCCCCCATCTATCGCCTCCGATGAATCATTGGTTCGTGCCCGAGAGTTGTCCTCACCAGAATTTGCCCCCGTCGTGGCTTCGCCTTCGCAGGGCATGAAGTTCGTCGGCATCACGGCGGTGGACGACAGGCTCCAGGACCGTGGCAGCCCACTGCCGCCGCCCCCGGGCCGAACCTCGAGTCCTTCAGGGTCGAGGCTCGCCGCTGCTGTGGTCCTCAGCTCGGACGTCGTCGTGGGATCTCGTCGTCGCCGTCGCCGCCTTCTCCGAGCTCCGAGGTGGTGACTCAGGTCCTTGGCACCGCTCGGGCGTGAGCATGCTTTCTTGGCAAGCCACCACTCAGGAGCATCCTGGGCCCCTCGCGCAGAAAGGCGAGCGCACGAGGCCGAACATCCGCGGGGAATTCGCGTCCGAGCGATGGGCGAGGGTCGGAAGAGCGCCAGGTCGAGACAGCGGCGGCGCTCGCCGCCCACTGCCGATTGTCAGCATGGGGCTGTACCTAAGCGCTGTGTTGCTGGACTTCGGTGATGGTCTGTTTTCGTTTTGACGGAGGGGGGTACGGGAGAACAGGTAGAGCAGAGCGACGAACAACACGAGCGCAAAGCGAACAGCAACGTTCAGGCACAGCTGTGATGATGAGGGCTGGCAGCCTGCTGGCGCGGGCCCCGCGAGGCGGCGGCCGTGCGCCGAGCGGGCGAAGTCCGCGAGGCGTCGTGCTCGAGCGGAGCGCCGCGAGCAGCAGCGGGCGGGCGGGGGAGGCCGTGTTTCGCCTCCGCCTGCCCCTTCCACCCTCCCCCTCCTCCCTTCTCCCTCCTCCCTCTTCCTCACCCCTCCTCCCTCCCGCTCCTCCTTCCCCCTCCTGCCCGTTCTCCCTCCGCCCTCCTCCTTCCACCTCCTCCCTCCCTTCCCCTCCTCCTCCTTCTCCACCGCCTCCACCTCTCCCTTTTCTCCTCCCGCCTCCTCCTCTTCCTCCTCCTCCCTCCCTCCCTCCCTGCCTCCCTCCTCCTCCTCCTCCTCCTTCTCCTCTTCCCTCCTCCCCCCTCATCCCCTTCCTGTTCCCCTCCCTCCTCCGTCCCCTCCCTCTCTCCCCCTCCCCCTTCCGAGCTGTTTGCTATTGGATCAATGTGACGCAGCCATCCCTCCCAGGGGTCAAACAAGTGGCCTCCCTCCCCCTGCTCCTTTTCAACCCTCCTCATCTGGCCTCTGGTCAATCCGCCCATTATCAAGGCTGCCTAGGCGAGTCGCTGGGAGAAGGGGGGGACACATACTAGTGAAACGCGGGGGCTGCAAGTAGAAGGCTCATCAAAGGGCTCCGCCTTGGAGGATCGAAGGGTTTGGTATCTCTTCCTCGGCGAAGGGCGGCGGAAAGCTAGCGCATGCTGGCGGAAGTAAATCGTGCACCCCCTAGAGATTTCAATATTGGGGGTTGAGTGCTTCCAGAGCCCACTAGGAGTGAGCACATAGATCTGGAAGCCTCTCGGGGGCTCTCTTGCAACTTTGGGGTGGGGGATGTGGGCGGAGATTTTCGAGGACCTGCCAACTCGTATCCAATCAACTTGCGGCGATCGAGCCAGGTAAATCGCTGCATATCTTTGCAAACAATCGCACACCAATGTACACATATGTAAATCCAGGCATGCACAGGTACATCTGGAAAGTCGTGGAAGCTCCAGCGCGAGTCGAGGGACAGCAGAAGTCGTGAAGCCCTTAGTGCAGAGAACGGGATGCTGGACTCCTAGGGAGGCGCGGGGGACAGATGGATGGGTCAGCTGAGCAACCCACACACTCTGGCGGCCCTGACAAGCGCTTCGCGGCGGACTCTTCTGATTCCTCTGAATCACAGGTCCCCCACACGCTCTGACTGTTCTGTCTTGTGTACGCCTTCTGCTTCTTATCGGATCAATTCCCCCAATCATCGACTTCAGCAGCCCCTGATCCATATGTTGTCTGGCCCACTACACTTCGAATATGTGGCCATGGCCTGGTACTGCTTACGTGCATATCTCACGTAACCTGGGTAAGTTGTTTTACTGAGTTTGTCCATCGCTATGTGTGTACATGTTCTAGCACGTCTAGCTTTTTTTGCACTTCACCCTGCGTGTATTACAGGCTTGGGTACGAACAAACACAGACCGTTCAGCCCAGTCAACTCTTCCTCACTATGTCTGAACGCTCAAGCACGCCTTGTACCCCAACCAGTTCTTGCACTTAGGGGCTCTTGCTTGTCTTCGAAGGAATTGGGCCTGTGCGTTGATCTTGCGGTTCCGTGTTCGCTGTCGCCGCTCCGTCGCCGCCTCGTCGCCGCCAATCGTCTAGGTTTGGGGGTTGGTCTGTCGGCTCCGTGGTCGCCGTCGTCGCCTTGTCGCCGGCTCGTCGCAGAAAAATAGATTGCACCACGTGGATTGCACCACGTAGGTTGTTCAGCACAAATTGCACGACATTGGGTGCACCACATAGGGTGAACCAAATACATCGTGCCACGTAGATTGTGCGACACAGAGTGATTGCACACCATATTTCAGACCACTCGGCCAGAATATACTGCACAACGGCAATTGGACCACACAGGTTGCACCACGTACATTTTCTTTTCGCAGAAGGAACAGGTGCCACACCCTCTGGATTATCTTCTCGCTTTTTTATACTGCTATTCACATAAAGTGATGCCTCCCCGTTCATTTTCCATGAGAGGCCACACCATGCTGCCAGCCAAGCTGGTATCGATTGGCGCCGCCATTTCCTGAAGAAGAACTTTGCGCGCAAATTCGTTTATCGAAAAAAAGCTTCCAATAGGCCTTTTCAGCAAAAACGCAACATCGAAAGGCACACGCGCGCGTCGTCGCGCGCGCATGCCCAAATCTGTCCGGAACCCTAGGTCTCGCAGGGATTTCAAAGTCGAGCGTGCCAACAATATGCAACAACGTTTTATTTTGCAACCAGACTTTTCAAGGACAAGCTCTTGCCTTTTTTGGGGGGGAGAGCCGCGTGCGTTCCAACACTTGCATTGCTTGCGACGCGGGGCCCTTGAAACCGCATGTCGAAATCATTCGAGTGCCCTTGCGCGCGTGCTGGGGGGGGCGCACGTGTCAAATAATCACAAGAGGGCCGCTTGCGCCCGTCGTCCGCGCGCGCATGTAGAAATCCTTCCGGCAATCTTCATCACCGACGCGTGGGCGCCATCGTCGTCATCGTCGTCATTGGCATCGGCGCCGTCATGGGCCTTGCCGTCGCCATCGTAATCGTCATCGTCGCCACCAACATCCCCACAATACTTTTAGTGTCTGCGGTTGCCGACGTCGCCGTGATATCGCGTCCGCCCGAGTCACCGAGAGACGCGCTGGGATATGCCCCACAGCGCTACCGCGGCCGCGCCGGTCGCGCCAGACTAGTTGTCCGCCCTGCGCGGGAGCCTGCGCGCGCTAGCGCGGTCGCGGCGATTCGCCAGCCAGTGCCAAGCAGTGAGCGCAATCGCAGCCGCACTGGTTTCCCAAACCAGCTTGCAGGTGGGTGGGTGGGATGATTACGGGAGGAGCGGCGTTGTCAATTTCAAGTTCGGCAGGGTGAGGTCTGAATTGCCCAAACAAGTTGGGATCTACGCTTTTCGAGCCAGGGATTACCGCTCCATTGGGGATCTGCAATGTATTTATGATTATGCCCCGTCGGCCGTGCTAGTTTCGTACTCCCATCCCAGCCAGGCCGTTATCGACCCGCCCCCACCACCCTTTACAAAAAGCACTATGCGCGCACACTCGTATATCAAGCGTGATAGATCTGTCGTGCCGAGACCCCTTGCAACAAAACGCGGACGAAAGGCGCACGCTTGCGTGGTTGCACGCGCATGCCGAAATGTGTCAACAGAAACCTCAGGCGTCGTACGGATTTTAGAGCCGAGTGTCTTGAACACGCACCAAAACACATAGTCTTGCGACCAAGAGGAAAGGTCAGCGCTCGCAGCGGCGATTTCTTGGAAAGTCGTCGGCGCTCCAACATACTCATCGGATGCGACCATCATGGGGCCTTCGCGCGCGCATGTCGAAATCATTCGAACGCACTTGCGCGAGTGCTGGAGGGCACGGTCCTTGTCGAAGAATTCCGAGCGGGTCACTCGCGCGCGCCTGCCTCGCGCGCATGCCAAGTTTTTTCCAAAACCTTTTTGCCGACGCGAGGGCGCCATCATCCTTCGTCATTGACGTGGTCCTCATCGGCGCCGTCATGCGCATCGCCGTCGCACCATCGCGTCTGCCGTTGCCGGCGTCGCCATGATACCATGCCCGCCACAGCCACCGACTCGCACTGGAGTGCCCTCGCGTCAGCGCGGCCTGCGAGACGCGTTGGGAAGTGCCCAGCGACCAGCGTCACCGCGGCCGCGGCGGTCGGGCCAAAATAGCTGGACGTTTCGCGAGCAAGCGTGCGCGGGCCAGGGCGGCCGCAGAGATGCGCCAGCCAGAACCATGCACTCATCGCATTCGCTGCTGCGTGGGTTTTGCAAACTAAGATGCGGATGGCCGGGCGTGGTGATTGCCCTGGCGCGTCATGCTCGGCCGCAGCTGAGGGGCAGACTCGAGGTGCGCGCCTGCGCGGCGAACGCCCCGCGACACCGAGCGCCCCCGCGCGGCGCGCGCATGCGAGGGCGCGGCCCGCAGAGCCGGGCGCCCGCGGGCGGCGAGCGCCCCGCGCGGGGCGGCCCGCGACGCCGGGGCCGCGGCGTGCGCCCCCGGCGGGGCGACCCGCGCCGACGCGCCAGGCGCGACGGGCGCTGGCCTGGCGGAGGCAGCGCGGGAAAGGGTGGATGCGCAGCGCGGGCGCCAGGTGCGAGCGCCCCCGAGTTGGGGGCGGCCTGCAGCGCCGACTCCTTGGCGGGCGCCCGCGCAGCTGGCGAGGGCGAAGTTGGCGTGGCGCCGTCGGCCGAGGCCGCGCGCCAGGGCCCGCGGCGGGGCTCCATCCGGGAGTCCCTCGCCCTCGGCGGGTGGGTCGCGGCGCGCGCCCTCGCCCGTCACCTGGGCGCCCCGACGCGCGGCCGGTTCGGCGCCGTCCGCCGCGCGCCCGAAGCCGAAGTGGAGGCTCTTGGCCCTTGGCGACGCCGCCTTCCCGGGGGCCCTTTTGACTCGTGATGTTCTAAGGTGCCTTCGCCTTACCAGAAAGAATCTCGAGCACCAAAAAGGTACCGACACTCCTTGGTTTTCACGCGTCGGGCCCTGGGAGACATTCGCTCGACACTGTTTCGACACTTTTCGGCGCTCCTTCGACACAGGTCCGTGCGCTCGAAATTATTATTTTGGGATGTGATCCTTAAGTGCGATGGGAGCAACACAA
This sequence comes from Prorocentrum cordatum, assembly GCA_963575745.1. Lineage (NCBI taxonomy): Eukaryota > Dinophyceae > Prorocentrales > Prorocentraceae > Prorocentrum > Prorocentrum cordatum. The sequence goes on from CAUYUJ010020225.1 coordinate 69,925, forward strand.
GTCAGCCACGCGCAGAAAGGGGGTGGGGGGAGGGGGGAGGGCTCCTTAGAAACGCCCTTGCTTCCTAGAAGGCGCGGGCCGTATCTATAGATGTAAGGACGGCGCCTTCTGAGAAGCCACTTGATTCTAAAAAGCCCTCCCCCCTCCCCCCACCCCCTGGTGCGCGCCGCCAAACAAGCCTTGGCAATTGGTCAGGGCGGCCGCGGCGGAAACTGCCCGGTTGGGCGCGGGGGCGGCCTCGGGCGGGGCGCGGCGTGAGGCCGCCCATCCGGGGCCGCGGGGTCCCCTGAGGGCCCGACGCGCACGCGCGGCGTGCGCCTTCCCCCCTGCTGCCCCCCCTGCGGCGTCGTCGTCGTCGTTTTACTCTATCTATCCCAGTCTCGTTCTCTCTCTCTCTCGTTTCTCTCTCTCTCTCTCTCTCTTTGTTCCTTCCTCTCTCTCTCTCTCTCTCTTCCTCTCTCTCTCTTTCTTTATTTCTCTCTGTTTTTCTCTCTCTCTCTCTCTCTCTTTCTCTCTCTCTCTCTCTTTCTCCCTCTCTCTCTCATTATATTTGTTTGGTTGTATTATTTTGTTTCCTCTCTCTCTCTTTCCACAGGGTCTCTTTCGGATGACAAAAGAAGGGTTGGTCGATTGCGCGAGCAGTGGAGCTGACAACGCCATTTTGTACACTAAGTTCACCGCGTATATTGCATCACGCAGATCGTGTGATTCATAGGATGCACAACATAGGTGGCACCACATACGTTGTTCCACGTTGTTCCACTTAACAGTTCACCCCGCGAGTCGTACATAGCACATGTTCTTGCCTCCTCGCTCGTTTCCCCTACGAAATTATGCCGTCCCAGCCCAACCAGCGTGGACCCACCACGCCCCGGCTATCCCTTGCAAAAGACACCATGCGCGCACTCTCTTTCAACAGATACCGTCAGTTTTCAATTATCCTTTGCGAAAGAAAAACGGGACGAAGTGCACGCGCGCGCATCGTCGCGCGCGCATGCCGAAAAGAAACAAGACACCGTCGGTGTCGTCAGGAATTCAAAATCGAATTCCCCGAAAATATTCAAAACAGCGCGATCGTGCAACATTTGTTTTCCATCGGGTCTGCGCGCGCGTTCATACGATTTTTTGTTCTATTCGTATGTTTTGTCAACACGGTCACCAAATACGACCATGCTGGTCTCTCGCGCGCGCATGTCGAAATCATTCGAACGACCTTGCGCGCGTGTGGGGGGAGGGCACGATCCTTGTCAAATGCGGGCCACTCGCGCGCGTCGGTTGCGCGCGCATGTCGAAGTCTTCCCAAAACCATAATGACCGATACTTGGAAACCATCATTGCCACCGGCGTCATCCGCATCGGCACCGACATTTGCCTTGTCGTCGTCGTCATCACCGCCGTCATCGCTGCTATCATCACTGTGTCTACCGTTTTCGACGTCGCCATGATACCGCACCCGCCGGGGTCAACGACCCGCACTGCAGTGCCCGCGTGTAGTGCCCGCGTGTCAGTGCAGCTTGCGAGGCGCGCTGAAATGTGCCCAACGGCCAGCGCCACCGCGGCCGCGGCGGTCGTGCAAAACTAGCTGGCCGCTCCGCGCTCGAGCTTGCGCGCGCTAGCGCGGCCGCAGCGACGAACAAGCCAGCGCCAATCAGTCATGGCAGTCGCCGCCGCATGGGTTTTGCAAACCAAGCTGCGGGTGCGTGGGTGGGATGGATGCGCGAGTAGTGGGGTTGACAACTCGTTGCGAACAAGAGTTATGCACACCGTATATATTCCACCCAACAGGCGTCACGACGTATAGCGCACAGCATAAGCGTAGATAGACAACACAGCATAATTTGCACCACAGATGCTGCCTTACATAGGTTGCAGAAAGATAGTGCGCAACGTATACCGCACCACCTATATTGCATCACGTCTGTAGGCCCACATAGATCGCACAACATAGACTGGAATGAAACAACAACAGTTCCACTCTGTGGTGGTGACGGAGGGCGAACGGCGGGGGTAGGCGGTCGGTTCGGCTGGGTTTGCCGTCGATTTGCATGGTTGGGTTGATTTCGGTTGGCCGATGGAATGTTTAGGGCGTTTGATGTTCACACACTGGGGACCTAACAAATGACGACACGGTCGACGATGGGCACCTTTCCGTCGCGAGCGCGGACGGGAGAAAGTTGGGAAAGTGACGACCGTCCCTCCCGAACAACTTTTCGGAGCTATCACCGAGCGCGGTAAAGCGCGGCGTGGAGAAATTGTATCGCTGGATCGTGTGATCTTGAAGTTTCTTTGGAACGTTTTGACAAAACGGCGGTTGATGAGCTTCTGCGGGAGATTGCTGGAAACATTGAGCATGCCGAGTATCGATCCTTGGAGCAACGGATGGTGTCCTGTTTCGATCGGGTCTTTCAGGGCCTGGCTGTTCAGGCGCCGGTTGACGACGAAACCATGTTATTCGGCATGGCCAGAGTCAGCAGGAAACAGCGAGGGCAGAGAAGGGTGCGACTGACCCACCGAAGCCTTAAACAGCAAATCTAAAATGGACATGTCGCGTCTCATCCCTAACGGTGCCAAGTGGAATTCACATAGCTTGGATTTCTCAGGCAATTTGACATGTTGCAGGAAGCTATTGTGCACGTCGTCGAGTTGCTTGAGTGCAGAGAAGCGTGACACGCAGCACTCGTTGCACCTCCGAAGTAAGACAACCTATAGATATACATGTCACTTATACCATCGAACCTTCTCGTGTGCAGACTGGAAGCGACTGGTGCGCAACAGCGCCTCTCGTCTCCACAAGATTTCCTTCGATTTTATCGAATTTCGTCACACGTCGGAAGTTCAGTATCCAAGGCAACCCTTAATAGTTTGAAATTCTCGCCGTGCGAGCGAACCTTGTCTAAGATATGCATGACTTCCTCTTCCCGCTTTCTGCATGTCCCTGGGGTCACGGCGTCGGGAAGCGATCCCTCCACCGTTGTTTTGCGATTTGGCCTCCTCGGCTGTGCCACCTGGCCCTGTGAGGTTGATTCACACCCGTGCAGGCGGGAGGTAGGGCTGGGTTTGCTGGCGGTTGGACTGTTAGAGTTTGCTAGGTTCGTTGATGGGATGTCTAGGGGGTGTTTTCGCCCAGCAACTTTTTGAACCGGGTATAATTCAGTTGACACGTCTGAGTATGATAGCGCTTATAATTCGTGTAGCCCTTCGTGCACATTACCCACGATGTACAGCTCTTCGATTGTCTCTCTCGAGCAGCTACTTCGCAGGCGTAGTTCTTTGCCTTTCCGGCTTGTGAAGTCTGGGCGAACCTCAGAATTTCTTCACGATTCACACACTTACGCTATTTGAACACATGATTCGTTTATTGTGTCCCACTCAGCCAATGTATACCCAGTGACTCCTCTATCGAGAACTCGTTGTATAATTCTGCTGTCCCGAACAAGTCCCCTCACATATAGAGCCGTCTGAACATTGTTTCAAGAGCCGCCTGAACATTATGTCAACACTGGTTTGTATGACATTGCTTGTTAGCTTTGTGTGTCTGAGGTTTCAATTATTCCAGCTATTCCAAGTCAGACCGCTCAACAGCTCCTAGTTTTATATCTCTTAAAGCTCATCCCACACTGTCCCTCAGTTCGCACTCCCAATCGTCGTGACACTTCTGGTTATTCTGAACCGTCCACCCCGCCAGGCTGCTATACGCATTCAGTGTTGTGTGTTATCATATTCCCTCTTTATTTCTCTCTCTCTCTCTCTCTCTTTCTCTCTCGATGGATTCATAGATATACCCCTCTTTAAATGCTATCCGCCAGAACTCCCCTAAGGCTCCCGCTTGTCTCACTCTTTTTTCATTCCCTCGCAGCTAGCCCACCACTTCTCTAACCAGGGTGCAACCATCCTTCACGACACACCCTCTGGATACCCGCGGGGCAAACACAGGACAATCACGAGACAGCCACGTCACGACGAGTAGCACCAGGGCGCGCAACCAACGTGATTCGCACGAGCAACACGCGGCGCACAGGACAGCCCAGGTGACGCGCTGTGTGGCACGGGTCGGCTGCAGGACAGGTGCAGGACAATCGAAGTTTGCGGCGCGCACGGGGGTAGCGCGAGGGGTGCGGTCTTCGAAGCAGGAGAATTTCTCAGAAGGCTCCCCCCGCTGCTAAGAGGCCTGCTCGGAAGCCTCCAAGGGTAGGCAGCTGCCTCCAACTGCCTCCTAAGGGCCCGTGTAGACAGGCAAATGCCTCCGTAGGGCCTATGTAGGCAGGCTTGCTGGGCCCATGTAGGCAGGCAACTGCCTCCTAAGGGCCCCCCCGCCTTCTTGGAAAGGTGTCCCACTCGCACCACCCACGTTGTGCGCGCCGTCAACACAGGGCAACCACAGACCAACCACACGGCGACCGCGGCAGCCCCGAAGAGGCAAGCGATATGACGAGAGGTGTGGTTTGCTGACGCAGTATATCGCACAGCTCCGCCGATGGAACACTCAAACGACGAACCTCTCAGCAGTGCACTTGCCCGTCGCCCTTGTATGGGCGAGCTGCGAGTACCCAGGCCCGAGTCGCCATGAGTCGGGGCGCCTCGCATCACCGAGGCCGTCGCGGGAGTTCTGGCGTACCAGCAAGGTCCCTACTTCTGTCCCCCAGCATTTCGACCTCTTTCTCGTTCCTTTTTTTCTCCGCCCCCTTTCCTCTCTGGCCTTCCCCCCCATCCTGTTTCCTACTCATCCGCCTTCCTCACCTCTCTTCCCTCTTACTCCACCTTCTTCCTGTATACCCATCACTCTATCATCGTCCTCCGCTTCCTCTGCTTTCCTCCTATTTCCCCGTTCCTTCCTCCAAGGGAAGAACAACCACCTGGACCCGACAATTGGCTTTTTCTAAGCGGCCTTGCGCGTGTTTGAGTCCTTCTCTGGGTGCGTTAACGCAACGATCTCTCGTGTAGGGGTGGTTAGTATGGAGATGGATGTTCTGGTCTCTATTCCCCCCTGTTCCCTCCTATTGTTAGTTGTCCTCGCCCCCTGCCCTCCATGCAGTCGTCCCGGGAGCAGGACCAGGTCCCTGAGACCATCAGCCTCATGAAGAGCATGGGCATCCGCCTGTGGGTCCTCACTGGCGACAAGACGGAGACGGCGGTCGACATCGCCAAGTCTTCCGGGGGGCCCAAACATCCTCCGGAAAGTATGGGAAGTTATCTGACGTGGGGGGAGAGACGGAAAAAGCAATAAGTATGCGAAACTATGGGGGATCCTGGGATTTGTGTCTATTCATTGGTGTGTCCCTGGGCCCCTTCGCAAAAGGTGGAGGGTCGGGGTGGCCGCACGGCCCTGGGACGTACGGCCGGGGCCTCCCGGGCCCCAGAGCCAGACGGTGACGGAGTGTGCAGTGGTGTCTCCGGGGTTTCCGAGTTCACCGCACGGTGGCACGGCCTGCCACCGCATCGTTCCGGGATCCCCGAGGTCCGCCAGCCTTTTCACCAGCTCCACGACCCTGGCCTACGCCGTGAAGGCAAAGGACGGGAAGGACGCCGAGGACTGGCTGCTCAAGGCGTACTCGGAGCTGGAGGGCAAGACCGATACCGGGGTGGTCCTCGACGGCCAGACTCTCCTGCACGCGCTGCAGAGCTCGGAGTGCCGCAAGGCCTCGGCGGCTTGAAGACCCCCACCGCGAGCGCAGCGTCGTGGAGGGACCACGACGGCAAGGGGCCCGGGGCCGTCGAGCAACGTCAAGGCAAGTCCGTTCGAGGAGCCCAGGGAGGCACCTCGCTCCGCAGGCGGAGGCGGAGGGCGTGAGACACTACGGCAACATAGCGCGAAGGCAAGAGAACCGCAGCGGATAGGGCAACTTTGAATCACACCTACAGTCGGGGCCCTGAAGAAGGAACCCTTTTGGTTGGGGAGGGGCTCCGCGTTCCTTAAGTGTTTCACAGCTTGCCTCAGGTTTTCCTTATGTTTTCGATAGGAAATCGAAGTTCAACTTATGGGAAAAAAGGGGCCTCGTTCCTTATTTGGGGTTCCTTAGGTCAACGCCCCGACTGTATTACACCTCAGTGATTCCGCGCGCAAGTGAAACGTGATGCATTTTCTCCCACCGCTGTCGAGGGAAGCGTTGCCAGCTGCGGCTGAGGTTGGCCCTGGGACGGGCTCGAAGCCCCAGGGGCGTCCACCTTGTGAATGGGGTCGCGACGTCGGAGTTCTGGGGAGGGGTAAGTGGGGAGGGGGGGGGCGCGAGCGGGGCTCCTTCGGATGCGAGGGTTAAGTCGGGCGTGTCTCTCTACAGGGGGAATGTTCAAACATAGTGAAACAATACTCGGGGGACGATGTTTCGAACATGTTTTTGATTATTGTTGGGTAGTCTTGGATCGTGCTGGAATTTGTTGTCCAAAATCCGCCTGCAGGAGGACATGCCCGACCTCATGCGAGGGTCGTGTCGGAGGGGCCCAGAGGCTTCTCGGCAGTCTTCGCGCAACCCGGGGAGGTCTCTCGAGAAGCCCCCCGCCTTCTCAGACGGAGACCTCTGCCTTCTCAGAAGGCCGCCCACTCTGAAGGAGGGGCGTATGCGAGAAGTAGCGAGCTTTTGTCCGCGGCCATTTTGGCCCAACCGGGCGGCCGCCCATATGACCGTGTCGCGCGACGACACGCCACCAAACATCGATACGGAACAGGTTCCGAGGAGTTCGAGACGAGCACCAACTTGCGAACCGCCAGACATGACGATACTATTAACATGGCCGGCACCGAGGACACAATTGACACATGCGTCAAGCTTGTTGAAGATAAATGTGGGAAATGTATATTCATCAAACACACATATACCAATGGCGCTGGGAGTTGCGCCAAGGATAACGGCGGCAGTGTTACTCTTGATCAAGACGAATTTATAAAACAACTCCGTCCGATCCAGCACCACGAACTCAAAGGCGCAGGTTCTGAGGCCGAGGCGCCAAATATTGTCATCGACATGTTCGTCCGCCTCAGAGGCGCTGCGGCGTGCGAACATGGCGAATGATGTATGTTGTATCTTTGCAGCGGGTCCAAGAATCGACTAACATGCAAGCGCAACGACCCAACGCGATCTTCAAGAAAGAACAGGCCTGCCCAAAGAAGATCGCTTGTAAAGCGATGGCACCAATTGGTCAGGTAGACCTGCACAGCGACTCTGGCTATTGACGCTTGAAAGACGATGCCGATGGTGAGTTCAATGGGTATGGCATTCGCAGGGCAGATTTGCTACGGCGTGGGCACACGCCTGCTGGTAGGCCTGTCGTCCATCTTGTCGACGCGCACTGCAAGTCTCACCGCTTGCAGGTCCGTTCCAGATTTTCGGCTGAGTCGCTAGCAGCAGCCCACAACTTGGAGGACTGCTATCCCACCATCGCCACGCTACGCGAACTACATGCAGGGCCGCTGACACCCACTCAGTTGAAACACATGATTGAGATGGGCGGCTCCACCATCAAGGCCACCCTGGCCATTGATGCGGAATCGGTATTCAAGTCCTTGTCAAGCAGCAAAGACCTGAAGAAGCAGACTGACTGCACCCTCCTGGGTCACGTCAGTTGGATACGACAGAGGATGGAGCGCGGTATCGTGCACTGCGTGCAGTGGTCTGACACCCGCGCCATAACCGCATATGTCCACACCAAGAGGAGCATTGATCGAGATATGTTCCTAGAACTCACGAGCGGGATACAATCGTTCAAGCATGACTTCAACCGACATATTCCAGACGAGAACATCTGAGCCGCCCGCGGAGTAATCCGATGCGGGGTAAGCCCGCCGCTGTCTAAAGTCGCTTGCTTCTGCCTTCCCTTGTACTGTAGTTGCTTCATCCAGTTCAGCTGGACGCGGACTCACGCTTCGTCTCCTCCCCCCCAATTCTGAAGGAGGGGCAACGGCGCAAAGTAGGGAACGTTTGTCCGCGGCCACTTTGGCCTAAGTGTCCGGCCGCCCACATGACCGTGTCGCGCCGCGACACGCTACCAAGCATCGATACAGAAAAGGTTCCACCCTTTACCCTTGAGATGCTACCCTCCTGCCGTTTACGCGGTCATCTCTTCTCTCTTGCCTTGTCGCTCCCGCGATACGACAGACCGACTAAGTGGCTACGTCTACGACGGAGTATATGGTCAGGCCGACCATCCCGCTTTAAAGTCGCCCCCCTTTGCACCCGGGAGCTCCGACGCAGCGTTCATGAACAGCGGGGAACCTCAAAGGTCTGTGCCCCTTCGCTCGGACCGGACTGTCCTCCCGAGCTGTTTTCGGCTTGCAATGAGAGGAGGTGCGGGGCTTCGAAAGCCGAGAATGGCCAAAGCACCTCGAGCCGTGTTTTTGTTGTGTTCGAAACAAGAGGAAGTGCGGGTCGCACTTGTGCGCGCCGCCAGAGGTCATCTACGACCTGGGCATGGTGAGCAACTCGTGTATTTGTACGCGCCTGAGCCCGGCGCAGAAGCTGCAGCTCGTCCAGCTCGTGCGTGAGCAAGACCCGAAGACCATCACCCTTTCGATCGGCGACGGGGCCAACGACGTCCCGATGATCTACGGCGCGCACCTGGGCATCGCGATCCGCGGGAAGGATCGACCCCCACCTCTGCTGGTCGCGAAAAAACGCGACAGACGGTGTTTGGCAATTTTCGGCCCCAGGGTGCCCTTGCCGAGCATTGCGAACGTCGAAAAACGATTCGGCATGGAAATCTGGTCCCTGGGAAAGTGGTCCAGATTTCAGGGGACAGTCGCCACGTCGGAGCCTTGCGGGCGGCACCCACTAATTTTGGCGTTTCCGCTCTCTGTAGTTTCCCAGCCTTTTGGGCACTCTCTAGCCATTTGCGCCTCGCCGTCAACGTCCCGGGAGTGGCGGAGTCGTCCCGAACGGCCGCCAGGACCAGAGCCGCCACCCGACAGTGGAGGACATGACGCGAACCAAGAACATCTAGCATCGATGCTGTCGGCGCCTGAATGAGGCCGCTTGTGGGCCCCAGGACCGTGAAAGATCGACCCCGGGTGGACAACTCGCCAGGGTGGACCCTGGGAGAGGCCCAGAGGCCGATTCCGAGCGGATCTCCTTTGCTTAACTCTCAGGGCGGGGGCCTCCTCAGAAGCTTCCTGGAGGCTCTCACGATGCCCGTCCTGTGGAAGCCCTTGGGCCCCTCCCAAGGAGGCCACCTTCCTTCCGTCCAGGAAGACAAGTATCGGGTTGGGAGGATTGGGTTGGGAGAACTGAGGATATCCTCACCCGTAGGCGGCCGAAGGTGTCGTGCAGTGCATCCGGATGTGATTGCTCACGCCCATCATTTTTCCGACCCCTGACTCCGAGCACGATCATTGAATTCTCCCCGTCTGCGAGCCCCCCATCGCCTTCTTGTAGAGTGCCGCCCCACGCGCGCCACCAGAGATCCTGCCGTGGTTCGGACAGCCCCGCCAGACAAGCTCGAGCCCACACAGCTCCGAGGCGGGGAGGACACATCGATAACCGCCGCCGGGGGACCGGTCGTCGGGCTGGGCACTGCGAAGTCTGCCCACGTCCACGCCTAATCACCGAGGCCCCCTGCGATCGACCCCCCGGGCCTCGGTGGTCGATGCGTGCCCGCATCGCACCGCGCCACGGCTCGGGCCGCGCGTCTCTCCGCGAGGAGGGCACGCAGGCGGTGCAGGCCTCCGACATCGCCATCTCGCAGTTCCGCTTCCTGACGCCGCTGCTGCAGTGCCACGGGCGCCGCGCCTACCGGCGCGTCTCGACGTTCCTGTGCTTCTTCTTGTACAAGAACATCGCGCTCATCATGTTGGACATCGTGTGGATGTTCCAGTACAAGTTCAAGGGCATGGTGGCCGTGCCGGAGTGGCTGTCCATCAACTTCAACCCAGTGTTCACCTCGTTGCACATGCTGTTGGTGCTTGGCCTCGACAGGGACATCTCAGACGAGGATGCCAACTCCATGCCACACCTGTACAAGGTCGGACCTGCCTGCAGGCTCTTCAACACGAAGGTGTTTGCCAAATGGGTGGCCATCGCATGCTACCACGGCTTCATCTGCTGGTTCATCCCGTTCAACATCTTCATCAAGCCAGACATATCGGACCTGGACAAGAAGACACCTTCCGAGTTCTGGGTCTCTTCGGTCACCTCGTTCTCGTGCGTCGTCTTCGTGGTGTGTTTCAAGCTGATGCTCGTCGCTCAGAACCCGTTGGGCCTGCACACATGGCTGCCAACGCTCATCACGCTCATGATGCTCTTTCTGGCCATATTCTGCTTCAGCTACGTGCTGTTTGGTCCCAAGATGCAGCCCAACATGAAAGGGATCTTCGGCGACATGTTCGGGAACAACGACGTTTACCTGTCGTTTGCCGTTGTCATCGTGGTTGCGCTGATTCCAGATGTGACACTGCTTCTCCTCCTCCTCCTTCTCCTGCCCCGCTCCCGTGTTCTCATCGAGCCGCTTGGACTTTTTTATGGCCTGGTGAGGGCCCCAAGAGGCCGACTACTGTCCAATGCGGCTCGCAGTTTCTCTTCTGTTGGGAGGCAACGAGAGGAGATGAGATCCGACGGGGCTATGACGAGGAGAATCCGTTGCAGAGCGTTCCGGGGCGCTCTCTGAGCATTCCCGAACGCTCCGAGAAGGGCGCGGCGCCCGAGACAACCGCCAGAGCCGCGGGATCTCAGAGATTCTCGATCTCCTCACCCGATTGTATCCTGGTCCTGGCTTTGTCTTATGGGGGTCCTCCCTCCTCGGGCCCGAAGGTAATCATGGCCGCCGTCGGCAGGGTCCTCTTCCCCTCCGAGCTGGACTTGGCTCGCCGCGAGCCGCGCAAGAAGCAGGCCCCCGCCGAGCAGTGAGCGCGGGGGCGGTTGCGCAGCCTGACGTCGGCGCGGCCGCGGCCCGGCTGGCAACAGTCTGCCCCCGAGTGCTTGGGCTCCCTGCGTTTGCAGCCAACCCTGATCGTAAGAATGACCGATTTCCCATGGGTGCCTCTGCGTCCTTGCCTCCTCGGTCATCTTCGGTCCATCCTCGGCCACTTTCGGTGGCCAGCCCCGCTCGAAGAGCCTCGGCATGGGCGCCCGAGGCCCCTGCACCCTTACCGCGCATCCTTCCTAGGCGGGTTGACTGCATGAGGATTGGCCTGCTGGTTTGTGCTGGCCTCCTCCGAAGAAGAAAAAGCTGCACGGCCTGAACAGCCGGGAGCTCCGCGCAGCTACTTGGCCACAGCCGAGGACGTCAACGGCCTTGCTGGCGACGCTCCCGGCGCAGCCCCACGGCCCATGGCGCGCCACGGAGGATGGGGGGAGATCTTTGCTGGGCCCACGGCGCGGCGCCGCGCTCCCCTGCGCCAGGGAGGGGATCGAGCGCCGATCCCAGAAGGCCCCACGGGCCTCCGACTGTTCGGGCCTGTGCAGCTTTTTCGTGCTCTGCCTGCTGGGGTCGGGCCGGGCGAAAGCGGGGGATTGGGACAGGGGGGTGTACAAGATTTGCTGCATGCAGCTGGTCTCGGCCTCACCGGGGCCCATTCCTCGATACCTAACCGCCTCCGGCGCCGGGAGGCGCCGGGAAAATCGGCTTCGTGAGCTGATTCTCAAGCGCCCCCTTTGCTATCCCCCCCTTTCGCCCGGCCCGATGGGGGGGCGGGGGCTCCATGTTCCAGTGGCCAGGGCGGCGGTGCGGAGCCTACAGCGGGGGCCCTGCCAAAGGGCAGGGGCTTTACCACCCTGCGCCTCCTTCGCGCTCCTTTTGGTCGTGGCTCCGTGAGAAGGAAGAGGAAGAGCAAGAGGAGGAGGAGGAGGAGGAGGAGGAGGAGGAGGAGGAGGAGGAGGAGGAGGAGGGTCGAGAGTCTCAGTAAATCTGGCTCGCGCCATCCTGCTCTTTCTCGCTACCTCATTTGACCTAGCCGCCGACCTTCTAGAGGAGGTGGGTGGAGGAGGAGACGAGAGGATCAGAGTAGCAAGAAGTGCTGAAACAGATGTGTTCCCAGAATTCTTAAACTTCCTGGAAGTCCAAGATCCCCTGCTGTCTCGCATGGGCTCCAGAAACGAGGGCCGCCAGATTCACCAGAATTCCGGGAGCGTGTCCTGAGCCAATCGCCTCATGACTTTATTTTCATCTCAGTGCAGGCACACCTTTATGTTGCCTGCTCCTTCCGTCCTGCTCTACCTCGCCATCATATCCCTTGCGCAGTATGGCCGTCGACCTTCCTGCCTCACGGCCGGCCAGCCGACAGAGTTGGAGGAAGAGAGGGAGGTGTGCCAGCTAGTCTTCGCCTTGTCTCTCGGGTCGGAGAACAATCAAGCAGTGGCGAAGCGTCCTGGCTTACCAAACAATGTCCTGAGAACCTCTTGAGGTTTCCACGAAATGTTCTCAGAACATCATGTCTGGTTGATACTGTCTTGTTTTAACACATCGGCTTCATGTTCTAAGAACCTTGTTTTTGTTCCTAGAACATTTCTGGGTTCTAAGAACATTCCGTGGTAGGACTATAGGAATGCTGGGACGGTCGGCCCCTGCTCAAAACAAGGGGGGGAGGAGGAACAGGAGGGTGCACGAGAGCTGCGCGGCATGCCGCTGGCACTATGTCGGGCGTGTCCCCCTTCAGGGGGATTCTCGACGAAAAATAAAAACACCCCAAGCAAATGCCAAAAAGGTCAACACATATGTTTCAACATCGTCCCCAGACTATGTTTGGAATTTTTGTTTGATTAATTTAAAGGTAGTTTTCATTTTTCGTCGAAACTATTTTCTACGGGCAGACAGTTTTTTTTTAAATATCCCACAAATTTTCACAAAGGTAAACATTATTTTTTTTAAAAAATCGTCCCCAGACTATGTTTGGATTATTGTTTGATTATGTTGGGGGTATGTTACAATTTTTCGCCGAAAATCCCCCTGCAGGGGGACGGGCCCGACGTAATGCTGGCACTGGCCCCGCCGCTGGGCGCCTGCCTCGGATACCCCGGGCGCCGGGAGGCCGCGGGAAGACCCGCTGCGCGAGCTGCCGGCGGGAGAGAGACACTCTTTGGGTCGGCGGGTCGGGCGCGGGCCCCTTCCGGTTATAAGAGCCGGGCGGGGCGCGCGAAGCACTACTGGGGGAGACAGGGCGCGGGCGGGCGGGGCCTCAGGCGGCTGGAGGGCGCGGAGTAAGACCAGGTGGGCGAAGTGCACCAGGTGCCACCGACTGGTAAGGAGAGGCCCAGGAGATGAGGATGACCACGAAGGCGATGCGCAACGTTGTGCCACCGGGTGGTCAGTAGCGGCTTGGGGTGGTAGTCCAATCCACGTCCAGGTAGCAGCCAAGAGGTTCGGCCAGAACAGGCGGGAGAAAAACACAGTCGTCGACCCCCCAGAAAATATAGGAAACTATGGGAAGTGTGGGGGAAGACAAGAACCCAGAAAATGTAGGGAAACATGGGGAATTTGGTGAACTGTGCCTATTCATTTGTGTGTCCCAGGGCCCCTTCAGAGCTGACTGACAACCTCCGTTCTGCTACCCCCCCCCTCCCCGATATCCATCGTTGCGACAACTAGGAAGCCTCACGACACAGAAGCACGACCGGAACCCTGGACCACACCTTGCTGCAGCGCCTCTCGAGCAGGATCGAGGCGTGATGGCCCTGGGATCCCAAGGCGAAGCCCGGCGAAGGCGCCCGGCGATCTCAGGGTTAGTCCGACCCGATCCTCTGGCCACAGACTGCCAATACATTTTGCTACTCCGCGGGCCGCGATTTTCCGAGGCGCGGCTAATTAGGCGTCCAGGAGCCACGGACGGGGGCAAACGCCGAGTCCGCCGAGAGCGTCCGGAGGGTAGGCTGCCACCCTCCCTCGTCCCCACTGCCTCCTGACTTTTCCTGCTGCTCGAAGGGCGGGTTTCTTGATCCGGTCGACCCGGTTCGATGTCGAGTTCGCTCGGGTCGACCTCGCGCCGATGCGGCCCGATGCGATGTACATCCCGACCCGACCCGTGTTTCCGAGCCGGTATGCCGATTGATCTCAGCGTTGTCCGATGCGATGTACATCCCGACCCGACCCGTTTTTCCGAGCCGGTGTGCCGATTGATCTCGGCGATGCAAGGATGGGGCCCTGAGGGATGGATCCTGGGTTGAATTTCCATTGTTTGAGGCCCCTCGTCCTGTACAGGCCCCGTCCCTTGGGGCCCATCTTTGATCCGCCGGTGATCCTGCTCCTTCTGCGCAGCACTTGCCGGCGGCGCGCAGGGAGAACGGCACCGCCGCCGCCTCCCGCCGGGGCATGCCGCGGGCGGGCAGCCCAGAGAGGGGGGAGAGGCGGGGAAATCGTGGCGGGAGGTTAGCTCCGTCTCCTAATCCTCCTGCTCTTTCTGCATTGGCCATGCGAACACTCTCGCAGGCCGCTCCCAGCCCCAACTATTTACTGCAAAGGGAGCGAGAGGGCAAGGACAAGCGGCCCATCTTTGAATATGAGCGACGGAAGAAATCGGGATCCATTGCGCCGGCATTGGCGCATGAGCTGCCCGCCCGCGTAAGGTCGCGAGCAGGAGTCCTCGTTGCCAGTGTGGCGTGCCGCGTAGCCGGCCCGTGTGGGCTGTCAGCGCAATGTCGCGAGACATCTCGCGGGAGAGGAGGAGGAGGAGGAGGAGGAGGCGGAGGAGGAGGAGGAGGAGGGAGGAGGAGGAGGGAGGAGGGAGGAGGAGGGAGGTAGGACGGAGGAGGAGGCGGAGGAGGCAGTAGGAGGAGGAAGAGGTGCAGGAGGAGGAGGAGGAGGAGGAGCAGGAGGAGGAGCAGGAGGAGGAGGACCAGTGTAATCCCAAGGGTCATCAACGATGTTGGAATAGACCGTCCCTCCGAGCTCCCACTTCACAGGCCCCTGCAACGGTTCATTGTTCAACACCGAGAATCAACGTAACTGTTGTACCCCCCATTATCCTGAGTCATTCCAAAGCATAATTTCTGGTACGCTGATCATGGGCATCCGTGAAACGCCTGCAAATGTTCAGCACCAATGTGCGCGGCGCTAAGGCGAGAGCCATATTTTGAAAAGAAGCCGCCCTTCATCCGTGAAGCTCTGGTAAGCTGTTAAGCGAATGTGCGCGGCGCTAAAGCGAGAGCCACATTTTGAAAACGGTCCGCCCCGTGAAACGATTGCAAATGTTCAAAACGAATGTGCGCGGTGCTAAGGCGAGAGCCACAGTCCCGCCCTCCATCTGTGAAGCCGTTCCCAATGTTTACGCTTCAGGGTCATAAGAAGTAAGGTAGTCTCAGGCGAAACGCCCGACCCGCCCAACAAACTGGCTTCAGAGTGCGACAAGGGATGCGTCTTATCAGAAGGAAAAGGAATGGAGGGGTAACAGGATGAGAACGAGAAGGAGGAGGAGGACGAGGAGGACGAGGACAAGGAGGAGGAGAGGAGGAGGTGGACGTGGAGGAGGAGGAGGAGAAGGAGAAGAGTTGGAGGAGGTGGAGGAGGAGGAGGAGGCGGAGGAGGAGGATGCGGGAGGAGGTAGGAGGGAGGAGGGAGGAGGGAGGAGGGAGAGGAGGAGGAGGGAGGAGGGAGGAGGGGGAGGGAGGAGGGAGGAGGGAGGAGGGGGAGGAGGAGGAAGGGAGGTGGAGGAGGAGGAGGAGGACCCTTTTCTGTTCGTCGGCCATTCTACCTCAGATGTTCTGGGCTCCCGCGGGGCCGCGCGGATCTCCTGGGGAGCGGCCTGGGCCACTCCCTTGCTGGCGGCGCGTTCTCCGCGCACGCCCCTCGGGCAACGGGCGCTCGCAGCGCTGACCCGGGAGACCCGCGCGGAGCTCCGAGAATTTCTGCCCATGATGTTAGTGCTTCTCGCGTTCCTCCGCCGCCCGTGTTTTATTGTTATTCCTTTTCTCCGCTGCAAAGATCTGGTGGACCCAAGAGGAGGTCCAGCTGAGAGGGGGCGGTGCAGTCGACTTTTGGTGCAATGCAGGGTTGCAGTAGATCCGAGGCGTGCAGTCCGTTCCGGTGCGCAAGTGTATTGCTGGATATATTTGCGTGCAACACATTGGCTGCAATCAAATGCAAGACAGCGCTCTGGCGCAATACACTCGCAAACAAATACCCCAAACCTATTTCATCGCCCCCTTTCAGCTGGGCCCCCCTTTCTGGGCCAACCAAAAGAGAGACCCCCCAGTGGATCGTAGTTGGGCATCAGGGGAGGGCGGCGGTGTATGCGGTGTAAACTCACAGCCGCGAGCCAACGATATTGCAAACCACCACCCTCCCTGAAGGCACGGGCAGACTTTGTTGGCGGGTGTCTGCGTCTCGATGTTCGTGGCGTATCTTCTCCTTCTCGTGATTGTTTTTTCCTTACACAGGCTCTGCCTAGAAGGGTTCTTACTCGGTGTGCTTAAAGGGCCGGGCAGTGGTCCACTCCCCGGGCGGTTCCCCTGGCATCCGCTCCGCGGTTCCCCCAATGACGTTCCCTTAGCTTAGCGTTGCTCATCTCATCTTATCTTAGCGTATTTCATCTAAGCTTAGTTTAGCTTCATCTTAGTTCAGATGTATCTTACCTTAGCTTACCTTTATTGTAGTGTCGCCGAGCTTCAGCATAGCACAGCACAGCATAGCAGAGCGTAGCACAGCATAGCGCAGCACAGCTTACCATACCATAGCATAACATAGCATAGCATAGCATAGCGCAGCATCGCATAGCATATCATAGCATAGCATATCATAGCATAGCGCAGCACAGCACAGCACAGCATAGCACAGCGCATCATATCATAGCATGGCATAGCATAGCAGAGCATAGTGAATCATATCATAGCATAGCGCAGCATAACATATCATAGCATATCATAGCGCAGCATAGCATTTGCATAGCATAGCATAGCATAGCATAGCAACTAATGCTGGCTTCCTAGGGGCTCCAACTTCTAGGTAGGGTCGCACTGGCGTAATTGTAAACAAGGGCTGCGAGGATCGAGGCTTGCTGGGCGAGGGGCGAGGGAGGGGCGGGGGGAGCGCGTCTGGCCCTTGGAGGCCCGCGCAGGCCTCCTCGAGCGCCCCAGCGGGGCCCCCGGGGAGACGTGCCGCAGAGGCCGCGGCAAGCGTCCAGAGACCTCCAGGGAAGCCGACCCTAAGATCCCAGGCGTGGGTCCCCCATGACAGGTCGGGCAGACCTTGTTACGATGCTTTTCGGGATGCTCGGGACCATTCTTGGGATGTGGCCCTTATGCACGATGGGAGCAGCATAATGATAGGAGAGCAGAGCACGATATATGGTCCAGGGCTTGGGCCCCCCCCCCCCCAATGCTGATGCCATTGGGCCCCCCCCCCCCCTCCGCGCGATGGTCCCCCCCGCCCCCCCCCTGTGGGCGTGGCGTGGTGCTGCGCTGCGGTGCCCCCCCCCTCCCCCCCTTTGTGGATGTGGTGTGGTGCTGTGGTGGTTCAGAAGTGGGCGTGGCGTGGTGCTGCGCTGCGGTGCCCCCCTCCCCCCCCTGTGGTTGTGGTGTGGTGCTGTGGTGGTTCAGAGGTCGTCGTCGTCGTCGTCGTCGTCGTCGTCGTCCTCGTCCTCGTCGTCGTCGTCGTCGTCCCCGTCGTCCTCGTCGTCCTCGTCGTCCTCGTCGTCCTCGTCGTCCTCGTCGTCCTCGTCGTCGTCGTCGTCGTCATCGTCGTCGTCGCCGTCGTCATCGTCGTCATCGTCGTCGTCGCCGCCGCTGGCGTCGTCGCCGCCGCAGCCGTCGTCGTCGTCGTCGTCGTCGTGGTCGTCGTCGTCGTCGTCGCCGTCGTTGTAGTCGTCGCCGTTGTCGTAGATCCGCCGTCGTCGTTGCCGGATTCGCCTCCAGATCTGGTCAGAACGCACCCCCGGAGAGGTCCGGGAGTAGCGGTATTGGTACCTTTTGATTTCACCGGGGGTTCTCCTTGCCTCCGTTTTTGCCTCTGCCCGGGGCCTCTCGACACTTGGCGGCTCCCCTGGCGGCTTGGCCAGGTACAGGTGGCTGCTCGTGCGTTTGGCACTCCCTGGCCGAGGAATGCAGGTGCCTCGCTTGCCTCCTCCTCCCCTGACATCCGACGTGTCCAGACACAGGCAAACATTGCCAGACAGATCGAGACTGGGGCCCTATACCCCGTCTTTCTGCCTCATTGTTCGAGCCGCGTTGAGCTGCAGGGGCCTTGGGGCCTGAAACTGAGCGAAAACGCCCGTCGTGAAAAAGTCGCACCGCCAGGATCTCAGGGTCCTGCCATCGGGGAATGTCCGCTGGCCACGTCCCACCCGCGCCCAGGATGGAAGTCGACGCCTCCCTGGCTGGGCTAGGGCGGGCAGTGCGACTACGGTTTGGATCGAGGCAGAAGGTCGAGGTCGGTTCGGGGAGGGTACCCTTTTCCTCGTGCTTGTTGGATGTCATTGTGCAACCTGGGGAGGGTACCCTTTGATGTTCTCTGTGTGTGCTTTGGCCGGCGGAGGACCTCATGGTCTTGAAGGGTGTTCTTGCCCATCCTCGGTTGTTTGTGTTGGCTCTCGGTGGGGCACTGTCGTGTGCGCACTCACCTGAGCGCACCCAGCATGCATCCAACTGTGCGCACTGGGACGCATGACTTGTCACCACGAGTCGCGCGTCTGTCAGTTGGCTTCGCGGGCTCAACGAGAGCCTTCTGACGGCGCTGCTCCTGGGTCCGACCGTAGGTGCCTCTCTTGCCTCCGACCCCTCCTCCTCCCATCGGGGGACGTCAGCTGGCCACCTCGCTGGTCCTGGCCGGGCCGATATCCCGTTCCCGGATCGGTGGCCGGCGCTTCCGTGGCCAGGGGTCGGGGGCGGGAAGTGTGAAGTTAGGCGCCTCTTTTGCTTCCTCCTCCTCCTCCTCCTTCTACCTCCTCCTCCTCCTCCTCCTCCTCCTCTCCTCCTCCTCCTCTTCCTCCTCCTCCTCATCCTCCCTCCTCTTCCGCCTCACTGCTCTCCCTCCTCCTCCTCCACCTCCTCCTCCTGCACCTCCTCTTCCTCCTGCGGCCAGGAATCGGCGGCGAGCGAGGGGGGGGAATGAGAAGGAGAAGGGCTTGTAAGAAGGGGGCAGGGGTTCTGAGAAGCCCTTGCGTCTTCTGAGAAAGTGTTCTGTGACTCTGGAGAAGGCTTAGAACATTTCTCAGAAGGCCGGGTGACTGCCGAGCCTTCTGAGAAGGCCGGGGCCCGCCCTTTCTCACTCCCCCCGGGCTCGCCGTCGAAAGAGGTGGTTGATGACTGGGGGGGGTGATTTCATGGCGAGGGCCATGGTAACTATCTCCCCAGATGTTATGCCGCCTCTTCTTATTTGAATGCGTCCCAGGCCCCTCTTGGGCCGCGCACATCGCCATGGTTTACGCCCCCCCCTTTTGGACGCCCCCCTCTTGGCCGCCCCCGAATCGGTGTCAGCAGGTCAGCCCCAGAACCTCCGAGCTGAGTGTGTCCATTCGCGGCCCCAGAGGCCCCGACCCCTTCACTCGGAATCGTTTGACGGACCCCATATCCCCAAGGCCACCACGCGAGGATGCGAATTTAGTCGCGCTTCGCGGTCTGGGCGATGTCAGTGCGAGGCGCGAGACCTTCATGCTGTTCCAGGGCGGGGCGGCGCGAAGTCGCGAAGACAATCGCGCTTCGCGGAGCGCGAAGCGCAGAGATAGTTACCCTAACTAGTATCCCCATCCCCATCATCATCCAGATCCCCACCATCCCACCACCCCACCCCAGTTGGGGATATGCCCCTGGAAGCCCGAAGGAAGCAGCCGATGTCCCCATCTAGGGGGTAAATCGGCCAGTGGGACCGAAGCCACGCCCATGAGGATAAGGATCAGTTAAACGATTCTCATTCGCGACCCCTGAGGTTCCCGCTCATTCGCTGAGGGTATATGGTTTTTACCACGGGTCCTTGTTTGATGGTTTTGGAACCCAGTTGCGGGCCTCAGGAGAAGCGCCCGGATTGAAAAACACGGCACCGATGCAGCAGAAGTCTTGCCGCACAGATTCGAGAAGGGGCGCCGATGGGAGGTCACGATGGGGGACCACGGTGGAGGGTCATGATGGGGCGATCGAGAAAGGGATAGGGACAAGGCAGGGGTTTGCGTTTAGGGATACATCGATTTAGGGATTTGGGGATTTAGGGATGGGGATCGGGATCGGGATTCAGATGGGAGGATATGGATACAAGAGATGGGGGTAGGGATAGGGACAGCGATAGGGATAGGGATGGGGACCAGGGCAGGGACGACGACGGGAGGCAACGGGAGGCACCGTCGCCCGGCCGAGTCAGGATCCGGCAGCGCACCCGCAAGTTTTTGAGAAGCGACGTTATGGAACCACATACAGACAGGCTGTTTAGGTCGAAGAAGAACAACGCTATGAACATAAACTTTTGGCGCTCCGCGCGGATATCTTGGATCCGCGCCTGGGCCCCCCCCGGCGGCGCCTCCAGCGCCACCCCTGGCGCATTCCGCGCGCCTGGGTGGGGGGTCCAGCGCAGATCCAAGAAATCCGCGCGGAGCGCCAAGAGTTTATGTTTATGGTGTGTTTTTGTTCTAGCTTAGGGGAAACCATGTCGTCGACGTCCCCCGATGCCGTGCACGCACCCCCATGTGGGCTGCCATAGCTGCGACTTTTTGTTTGAATTCCGCGTCACAAGGGCGCCGCGGTTCCATGCATGGGAGTTTCCCATCGCCTGCCCGCCAGCCATGCGGGTACTATTGGGCCGCAGGAGGTCAGCCAAATCGCATCGAGAGTGCGTCTGAGAGAAAGGTGCTGGCGCTGCTCCGAGACGAAGGGAGGAGGACGAGAATCGGGAGACCCCCAAACGGTGAGGTGGCCACACCGTGCGATGCGTCAGTTGGGGTTGCGGGTGACCGCCCCTTGTGGGGACTCGGGTCGTTCTCCGTGGACGTCTCGGTCGGCTGGAGCCTCCGCGGTCCTGAAACCGTGCGACGACCGACAGTGCGGTGAGGTCTTTCGGAAGTTCGGTGTGATTGCGCGACCTGTCATGGATCGAGGGGGAGGGGTGGATGGAGGATGAGGGAACATGTGGAAGAGAAGAAGGACCTTGACCTCCGACGCAGCCACAAAGATGCGAACAGCGTCAGAAATCACGTTTGGAGCTTTAGACCCCATCTTCTGCGCATTTGTTCGAGCCGCGTCGATCTGTGGGGGCCCCAGGGCCCGAAACTCAGCGAAAGCCCCGTGGAGAAAACTTGCACCGCCAGGGTTTCAGGGCTAGTCCATGGTTCCGTCTTCTCGATCCTCCTCCTCCTCCTCTTCGTCGATCTCCTCGTCCTCCTCCTCCTCCTCTTCCTCCTCATCGATCCTCCTCCTCCTCCTCCGCCTCATCGATCCTCCTCTTCTTCCTCCTCGATCCGCCTCCTCCTCCTCCTCCTGCGCATGTCGTGCCGCGCGGCCTCCAAGTGCGCCAGGGGCGCCGACGTCCCCGTCCAACAGGCGAGAAACGAGGGCCCGGCACCCACCCAGGGCCTTGCTTGCCCCAGGCGGCCCCAAGAGGCGGAGGGTCGGGCGTCGCGAAATGGGGAGGGCGATAAAAATGGGAGGGGGGGGGGGCAGCGAGGGCTGCGGAAAAGGAGGGGCCCGTCAGGCGTTGCTTCTTCGGTGTTCTCACGCTGGCTGCGGGCGAGCGGTGGAGCTGGCGCGCGGCGGCCCCAGAGATCCGACGCCTTCGTTTCTTCAGTGCGGGATCCCTGGAAGTCCCGACCCTTCCCCCTCTTGGGCGTCGCGTAATGGTGCGGGCGATACAGATTGGGGGGGGGGGGCAGCGAGGGCTGCAGAAAAGGGGCCCTTCAGGAACCTTCCAGGGGGACCCCTTGAGGGCCCCAAAGGGGGCCTTCGGGGCCCGACAAGTGCACCTTTGAAAGAGCGCGTTCTTGGCACACTTCTCACTACATGGGGGGCCCAAGCTTCAAGCTACCCCCCTGCCCCCTCCCTTGGAAAAGGGGGGGGCTTCCGAAGTTACCCCCCTTTGTGGGCCTTTTTAGCTGGAGGGACCTAGCTAAAGGGGGGGGGCTTGGAAGCTACCCACGCCTCCTCCCCTCCTTTTCGGGGCCCGGGGTCAGCCTGGAATCCCCTTTCACAGGGGTGGGGGGGGGGGCTTCCGAAGCTACCCCCCCTCTCTTCCTTATGTTTGGATGTTGTTGCTGGGAGGTCCCTGGCGAAAGGGGGGGGGCGTTGGAAGATACCTCCCTGTTCTTTTCGCGGCCTGGGGTAAGCCCGGGCTGCTCTTTCCAAAGGTGCGGGGCGGCTTGCGAAGCTACCCCCCTCCCCTCCTTCTGTTGGCTTTTCCAGCTGGAGGGCCATGGCTGAAGGGGAGGTTTGAAGCTATTGCTCTTCTTTGGTTTTCGGCACCCTGTTGGCTTGCGGCGTGCTTGTGGTTTTCGATGTCTCGCGGAGCTCTCCGACAGATCCCAGAAGCAGGTTGCACGCGCGGTATGATGGATGATGGGATGGTGCAGAGGCTTGGTGTGTCAGCAGGTGGATTGTTTCCCTCGTTGTGTGTCGACCAGCGCGCCGCGCTACGTGCCCGCGTGCTTGCATGCGGCGCCTGTGTTTTGAAAGAGCTCGGGCGCCAACGCACAATCTCGTGAAGTTTTGCTGCGCTGATGGTAAAGACTCCAAGTCGAAAGGCAGGAACCTGCGCTTTGTTTGCAGTCTCCTGTGTTTTCTCGAGCTGGCACCCGTTGTCGATGCGCCAAAGGGGACTTCCTTGCCAAGGCGACAGCAACGACTGCCAGCATCCTTGTTGCCAGTGCCGCAGCTTTGTCTGGCATAGCCTGTCTCGCATAGCCCGTTGCCGAGAGCCGTCCTGATACTGACCTACTTGCCTTTTAATCAGATGCGCAATCCAAACAAAGTTGTGTTATCTTGCCCTCCCTTTCCATACCTTGTCCGATTGACGGCAACAAATCAACATAAGCATAGCAATCATCCAACCCAAAACGCCATGATCAAGTCCGATCCGTCGTTCCGATGTGATATCGCATGCCACCAGCACAAAGTCGATTCGATTCCGGTCTTCGGGATATCCAATGCGGGCAGATGTTTTTAGTGACGTTGTATTGCGTCCTAGCGCCGCGGATTCGATTCGATCCCGACTGTGTGCTGATGCGGTCCGGTCCGATCCGCGTTGCGATCGGATCCGATTTCACGATTCGGTGCCTGCTTCCAGGAACTGGGTCTGGGGCTCAAAAGTCGACCCCTGGACTCATCCTGGGGAGCGTTCTGCTCAGCATTTCGAAGCGCATCCAGCCGTGGCGACGGGGAAACCTGAGGAAGGCGAAAACATCTTGAAAACATCGATGCTCGAACCTTGCGGTTCGACGCGCGTTCCGATGCGATCGGAGCCCCCGCTTCGGCGTCGATCGTCCCCGCCCGTCCCCAGGCCAGCCCCCAGCGGCGTGCCGTTCACGGCCGCGCTGGCCCTGGCAGCGCTCGCAGCCGCCGGGGCGGTCCTCGGCCTGCGCCGGCCCTGCGGCGCGGGAGCCCCCGGCCCGCCGCGCAGCGCCTGCCGGCTCGAGTGCGCCGCCGCCGGCCGCGCCGCCTCCCCGAGGCGGAGAGTTCTCCGTAACAAAAGGCCTGGGGGATGGATATTCGGGGGCCCTGGCTGGCGGCGGATGTGGATAAGGTCGAGCCTCCATGGGGACGCACGCGCGTATGCGTGTACAGACGTATATCGATGGGTGCCTATATGTGTATACCCATATAGACGTAAAGGGCATGAATGTATCTGTGTATGCGTGTGCGCATGTATGTATGTATGCATGCATGCATGCATGCATATAGGTAGGTAGATAGGTAGGTAGGTAGGTAGGTAGGTAGGTATGTATGTATGCATGCATGCATGCATGCATGTATGTATGTGTATATATATATATATATATATATAGATGCGCGTGTGTATTATCAGCCCCCCTCAGCAAACCCAAACGACGGACTGGGGAAGGGGGGCATCCTCATCTTCTTCATCCTCCTCATTTCCCCCCTCGCCTCAGCCTCATCGCCTTATCTCCTCATCTTATATATCCTCCTCCTGCTCCTTATCCTCTGCTCTTCTAGCGGGGAAGTGCAGCCTCGGGCTGAGGGCGTTGGTCGTGGTACCGCTATTGGTCATTGCAAGACGCGCTGCAAATCAATCCCTCTAAACCCAATTGTCGAGGCTGCAAGGTGGAGGGCGTTTCGCCCCGGTTGGAGAGGAAGGGGGGGGGAGGAAGGAGGACGATGAGAAGAGGACGAGGAGGAGTACGAGGAGGACGACGAGGACGAGGACGAGGAGGAGGAGGAGAAGGACGGGGCGAGGAGGAACATGAGGAGGGGGGGCTGATTTTGCAACGTGTCGTAAATCGCTATCTCCAGCGGCTTTCTGGGTCAAGCCGTCACAGGCAGACCGAAGAAAAAACATGGGGCGCTCAAAAGCAGCACGCGCAAGGAGTATAAACAGGCACGGAACAAACAGGCGCAGGCAGGCGCGCTTCGACGGCAAGCGAAAAGAACTCTTTCCCGACTTCTACGGGGTCTACGAGTCTGAGCTCAAGGTGAAGGCTCTCCGGCACCAGAAGGCAGCCGTATCAAAACCCCCACGCACTACGCACCGAGAGCCGGGTCCTTCAAACCCAGGCAGTGGACAACACACATCAACATATATTCCGCCCATCCCCCCACAGGCGCGCGATCGGGCCCTCGAAAATATGGGCCTCACGGCCTGGCTCAAGGCCGGGGTGTCCAAGCACAAGGAGGTCGCCAAGATCGAGGCTAGCGGGGGTGGGAGACCAGCCGCGCAACCACTTCCACCTTTTATTTTTTGTTCGGCCAGCAGTGCTGGTGTACGGTGCCTCAGGTGTTCGGGCGCGCCGTTGGTCTTCCAGCGCTCGCCGGGAGCTAGAACTTGAGCGCGGTGGCTGCGCTCACGAGAGGTTCATGAGGTGTTTCGACGCGCAGCGCGAGATAAATCTCAACGGGGGCCTGAAGCAGGAGAACCAGGAATTCCAGCGACAGAAACGGGCGGTGCATGCCGAGCTGGCGAACATCAAAAAGGAGAAGAAGGCGCAGGCCTGGGGAGGGGCCCGAGCGAAGTGGGCCCCCTCGACCCTCTCCCGATTGGAAATCGCGGTGCCGGTGGCGGTAAGGCCAACTCGTGATCGCCTAAAGAAACCAGCTGACGTGTTCAAGGTTTTCCTCAAACCCCAAGAGGAGGGCGCTCTGCTACGGGCTCGGTGGGGAGGCTGCGCTTTCGCGCAAGGGCCGCGCAGGCAAGCCGTCGCGAACCCTTGCGGCCGCGACGCGGAGAGGGCGGCGCCCGATGCCGCGACGCGCAACAAGTACGATTTGGACCGACTCAAGCGCGCGATCGCCCCGTCGCTTGAGGAGGCCGAGGAGGACTTCGACGCCGCCCTCGCCAGGTCGCGCGTCATCGCGGTCGCGGACCGCGGGGTGCACTGGCGCGCGGCGTACGCCGATATGGAGAACGGCGTCGAGCTCGCGCCGCGCCCGACCCCGGGAACCTCGACCCCTTTGCCAGCGAGGCGGCGGGCACATCATCGCCGTCTATCCGCCCGCCCCATTCCGACTACGCCGAGAAGATGGAAAGGTCCATCGGCTACATGAGCAGTTTGGTGGAGAGCCGCGGCGCGCCCTCGGTTGCGACTGCCCGCGTTGCCTTGTTTTTTTGGCGATGGCCCTGGACGCGCGGTCTCCGTTGTCGGCACCGCTTCGGGGTTCGAGCCCGGCGCGGCAAGCGCTTCGCCCGCCTCCGCTGCCGCTTCGGCGTCTCGCCTCGATGGCGAGGCAGACGCGCCAGCCGCGATCGCTTCGGCGTGTCGCCCCGATGGCGCGGCAGCCGAGCCAGCCGATCAGTCCCAAGATGTGGGCGCGTTTGGTTTCGGCGGCGGGATGGACGAGCCAGAGGAGGGCGCCCCTGAGGAGTGCGCCGCGCAGCCTGACATCGCGCGGCGTCGCGGGGAACTGAAGGAGGACCAGGGCGAGCAGGTCGGCGCCTGATAGATCGGGGGCGGCGCCCCCCGACGGACCGCCCGAGCGGGCGGCCGCGCCCTACGGGCGCGTCGCAGTCGGAGCCCAGGGCCGTCGGCGCGATGCGTGCGCTCACGTGTGAACCAGCATGTGTCGTAGATCGTTTGGCCCGCCGAATGGACGATACCGACCGCCCACCCGATGGGCTTGCGCGGTGGGACAGAACGCTTTCAGGCAAATAAATGTAAGCTATCTACGTGATACAATCTGTGTGATGCAAACTATAGGGTGCAACCTATGTGGCGTGGACCCCAAACAGCGTGCTTTAGCAATCTACGTGATGCAATCTATGTGGTGCAACCTATGTGGCGCAGTGAACGTGGTGCAATATACGTGGTGCAAGTTTTGTGGTGGTATTTGTGTGCTGATATCTACGTGGTGCAATCTATGCGGTGCACTCTTATGCGGCTCAATCCACGTGGTGTGATTTACGCGAGGCGATCTATGTGGTGCAGTCAATCTACGTGGTGCAATTGATTTTGACTGTCGTGGAGCTGTCCTCTCTACTGCTCGCGCAAACATCCCCCCTTCCAGCCCGCAACTTGGTCGCATGACCACTCAAGACCGTGACGGTAGGTGCCGACTTGCATTTGGTAACGACATCGACGACGACAACGACGACGGACGACGACGGACGACGACGAAGACGGAGAGGACGACGAACGACGACGACGGCCATGACGAGTAAGGAGGGAGGATGGCGACGCCGGCGACGACGACGACGATGGAGGAAAGAAGGCGACGACGACGACGACGGCGACAAAGGAGGAGGGACGACGACGACGACGACGACGACGACGACGACGGACGACGACGAGGGTGTGGAGAGCTCTGGCGAACAAGACGTGAGCCGAGGGTTTCTGGACGCCGACGACGACAACGACGAGGGAGGAGGGAGGACGACGACGACAACGACGACGGCGACGACGACGCCAACGACCACGACGCCAACGACGACGACATCGACGACGACGACGAAGGCGACGACGACGACGACGACGAGAACGATTCCGGCATCCGCGCGCGGCGGCCGCGCGCATGAGCCCCGCATGGTGTTTTTTTGTTATCGGCATCGTGGCCCTGGCAAGCGCGCGACCGATGTTAAAGGAGTTCGGCGCTCTCGCAAAAGTTGTTCGTCTAACCGAAATATTGAAAAAAGAACCGTTGTTCTACCGATCGTAAAGCGCGCGTGTAGACATTTTGGTTTTTGTTGCAGATTTGCTTTTCGTTGGAGTACGGTACGGTTCGCGTGAAACTCGTTCTTGAAACGGTTGACAACACGATGTGTTTGGAAGGATTTCGACATGCGCGCGCGGCGGCCGCGCGCATGTGCCCCGCACGGCGTTTGTTACAAAGGGTTGCGGCCCTGGCAGGCGCACGACCGATCTTGAAGGCGTTCGACGCGCGCGCATACGTTGCTCGGTTGAAGAAAATATTGAACACCACCTTTTTTAGGATGTGAAAAGCGCGCGAGCAGAATTGTTTAATTTGTTTGCAGATTTGTTTTGGGGATGTATGGTGCGATTCGTGTGTTTTCATGAAGCTCGGCCTTGGAGTTTTTGAAACCACACTGTGTTTGGAAGGATTTCAACCTGCGCGCACGGCGGCCGCGCGCATGTGCACCGCGTGGTAAATGTTGCAAAAGGGTTGTGGTCCTGGAAGGCGCGCGACCGTTGTTGAATGAGATCGACGTGCGCGCAAAAGTTGCCCAAGAAGCCCGATTTGGAAATCAATTCGAAAAAACCATAGGTGTTTGATCGCGAGGGCAGATGTATCATGATTTGTGGGTGAGAAAATCATTGTTGTCATAGGTTTCTTCAAGTGGGATGTTGAAAATGTTGAAAATCTGTGTGTTTGAAAGTATGTGGAAGGATTTTGACATGCGCGCGCAGCGGCCGCGCGCGTTTGCCCCGCATTCTATGGTTTACAAGTGATTCGTGAAAGCGTGCTATGCTAGAACAAAAATGCTACCGTATAGTACTTTTGCAAGGGAGCCGAGAGGGGGGCCGATACCAACCTGGCTGGGATAATGCGAATTCGCACGTAGGATGGACATTGGATCAGAATCATATTTGTTTTGCACCGGTTCCTGGGGGATCGAAGAGTCCAGGGGGGGGGAGGGTGGCAGAATTCTCTTTACAGAAAAGAAAATCTACGTGGGCGGCGAAGGGCGGCGCGGGCGACGCGGGCTGCACGGGGCGTCGCGGGCGGCACGGGCGGCGGCGGTGGGCGGCACGGGCGACAAATTAGGTTGCAATCCAGGAGGAGGAAGAGGAAAGGGAGGAGGAGGAGGACGATGCGAACACGGTTGGGAAAACAATAAGAAAACAGATCAATTTATGACTCCGGCGGGAGACTTGTTGGGGCGAGGGGGGGTGGCAAACTTCTCCCGAAATCATATGTTGTTTCTTGTTTTGTTTGGTTGTCGTGCCGTTTCTTGTTTTGTTTGTTTGGTGTCTGCATGCATGTGTGTGCGTGTGTGCATGCATGTATGTACGTATGCGTGCAGGTGTGTTTGTATTGATGTAAGTAAAGAGGTACATATACACATATATGTCTATGTATGTATGTATGTGCGTGTGTATGGGTGCCTGAATGTATACATGTTTGCATCATGCATTCGGTAACCCCCCAAGCCGTTGTCCAAGCCTCTGCTCGTCTCCTGGAAAAGACCACTGAGCGACTGGAGGAGGGGGAACATGGCTGTAGCTTGCCGTCGGCCGTCTCGATCGCCACCTCGTCCGTCGCGCGAATGTTGTCCCTGGGTTCCCTCCTGGGCGGGGATCGGCCTTACAAGGATGATGCCCTCTTCTCCGCGTTGCCGACCCCCTCTGCCACATTCTTGGGAGAGGTTGGAACTGCAGTGGCCTGAGCTTCCGCCTGTATGGACTGCGCGTGGGACAGCAGCTGAGCCAAAGTACTCGGAGTTGGAGGCGGTAGGCAGAAACTGGAAGTAGGGCCTGGAATGACCTCCTGCGGGTCGGTGTTCAACATGGTCTGCGTCGCTGCTAACTGCGCTGGGTCCACCTGTGGGGTTTCCTGTGACTCCCCATTGGGGCCAACTCCCAGAGTCTTGGTCCAGAACTGTGACGGAGCGAGGAACTGTGACACGAGGGGCTTTCCCTGAATTGGAGTCGGACAAACGGCTGAACCCGAAGCTGTCTGCGTGACCTGTTGCTGTGGCTGCTGCTGCTGCTGCTGCTGCTGCTGCTGTGGCTGCTGGGTCGAGCTGAGGATGGTCTGAAGGGGAGTGGTGCTGTAGGAGGGCTGGCGGCGTCTCTGGGGCCGCTGGCCCCTGCTCACGAAACCCCACGGGTTGAACTGAGGCTCCTGCAGGTTGATGACTCCCGCAGGTTGCATGAATGTCAGAATCTGCTCGATGGTCTCGTCCTGCTTGGCAATATGGTTCTGGATGTTGCAGACCACCTGGACAACAGCGCCGGGGTGTGTGCCATGACATGCCTGCATGGGATGGGGCGGCTGGGAAGGCGGTGACCAACCAGGCGAACGCTGTCGCATAGGCGACTGAACGGTAGCAGCAGCCGATGACGGAGGCTTGGCGCCGATGGAGATATCTGACATGCCTGCCTCGGAATCGGCCTCCTTCAATTGGAATCGTTCTTCTAACACATGCTTGAGTGCGTCTGCGTCGTACGCGATCGTATTGGCTTCGGCCTGGAGGTCTTCTACTTTCTTCTGAATCTCGAAAGGCATGGTAACCTGTTTCTCTATTTTTTTGCGATCGCTATCTGCTTGTCGAGTGGCTCGAGTTGAGAGCTCATGATGATACGCGCTGCAATTCTTCCTAGCTCCATCTCCTGGGCCTTCAGCGCTTTGGCGGTCTCTGGCTTGATGTCTCTGCCTCCGTTGGGTGTTCCTCTGGCTGCAGCCTCTCCCCACTTGGATCCACATGCGCAGAACCACTTGAAGTTAGGAACCTGCTTCTTGCACTGAGAGCACCTCCGTGTAGCTGGCATGGCGGGGACGAAAGACTGGGGCGATGGCTGCGGGAAGAAATCGTGATGAAGCCGCGCGCTTTGGCGCACGACTGGGGGGTGAAAGCACGTCGGGCGTCCCCCTGATGGGTGTCGCACGGCGTCGGACACCTCGGTTCGAAACCCCGCGACTAGGGATTCGAGCCTTGAGCCAAAATGGTTGCGGAGCCTCATCCTCCTCTTTCTTGCGCCCTGGGGTATCCAGAGGCCCCTGGAGCCTGTGTCTACATAAGCGCGTTGTCTGGATGATGATGAGAATGATGCTAGTGATCAGATGATGATACTGATGATGATGCTGATCATGATGATGCTGATGATGATGATGAGGAGGAGTAGGTGAAGGAGGAGGAGGAGGAGGCGGATGGCTGATGATGATACTGGTCACGAAGGGACGAACGTACATTAGCATGTTATGTCATGTTACGCGTGCTACATGGCGTTGTCCCGGGAGTAGCACATGCATGGTATGTGTTGCGTTGCCCAGGCCTTACGAAACACGGCCGTTCGCTCTGGCCGAGGGGCTTTGCAGAAGCACTCTGGGCGCCGCGTGTCTGGCGCCCGAGTGCGTCGCGACCTACCTGGGTGGGAAAGGGTATCAAGGTACCCGTAACAGCACTTTCCGTTGCCGATTCCCATGCCCCTTCTCATCCGTCCTCGTCTTCCCTTCGTATCCTCCTGCTCCCTTTCCCCCCCCCCCCCCCATCCCCTCCTCCTCCTCCTCCTCCGCCTCCTCCTCCTCCTGTTCCTCCTCCTCCTCCTCCTCCTCCGTCAGCCTCCCGGCTGCCCTCGGGTTGTTGCCCCCGCAGCCCCCAGAGATCGCCCACAGCGGCCACCAATCGCTTTCCACCTTCTTTTCAAAACAACGGAAAACCGTATGTTGCATCTTCGGGGAATCTCGCTTGTCCCCCAAATTGGTGTCGTTTCTGGGGCCTGATGCGAGCTCGATGCGGACTCTACGCGGATCTGGCGTGGACTCGACGCGGATCCCGACACGGATTCGACACGGATCCGACGAGGTTGGCATGGATCGGTTGGGGCCGAGACGGGACAGACAAGCCCCCCCGAGGATGCAACATAATGCATCAGGGCACCCATAACAGCATGTTTAAAGAGTCGGCGTTGCGGCGCTGCATTCGATGGTTTGCCCCCCCCCCCAAGGGCGAGGGGCCTTTGGAAGCTGAAACATGCAAAACAGCTCGCGTCGCCAGTATGCCACAACGAAGGGAGGTGAGGGCCCGGAAGATCCCTCCTCCTCCTCCCCCCTGGCCGCCCTCCTCCCATTCCTCTCCTCCGTCCCCACCCCCCCTCGAGGGTCGAAGTTCGTCGATCCCCCTCCTGGAAGGGAATTCCTCCTCCTTCTCCTCCTCCTCCTCCTCCTCCTCCTCCTCCTCCCCGTCCTCCCCCTCCTCCTCCTAGGTAGCGGCTCTTCCTCCTCCTCCTCTTCCTCCTCTTCCTCCTCCTCCTCTTCCTCCTCCTCCGTCTCCTCCTCCTCTGATTGTTCCTCCTCCTCCTCTTTCTCTTCCTCCTCTTTCTCTTCCTCCCCCTCCTCCGTCTGTTTTTCCTCGTCCTCTTCCTCCGCCTCCTTGTTCTTATTCTTCTTCTCCTCCTCCTCCGCCGCCTCCCCCTTATCTTCCTCAATGTCATTCTCCTCCTCCTCGTCCTCCTCCCCCTGAAGTGGCTCATACTTCCCATCCACTGGCGTGGCCAGACGTGGAGCGGAGCCGAGGGCCCAGCGCGCGCGCGGGCCCTGCCCTGCCAGGATCCAGGACGAGCCACGAGGGGTACGAGGCGCTGGACCTGGTGATAGGTGCCGCGCCTTCTCTCACTAGATGCCAAGCCGCCCCAAGCCAACCCGAAGGTCCCAGACTCCCCCGAAGTTTCGGGTTTGGGGGCGTGCGGGTCCCAATGCTGGTTTGTCTCGAAGTTCCAGGACGCCCCCCCCCCCTCTGGAAATGTGCAGGCCCGACGGCGACTTCTGCTGTTGGTTGGGGTGGCTTGGTGGGAAGGGTAGCCCTCCTCCCGATGCGAGATTTGAGGAGGGAGAGGACGAGGAGGAGGATGAGATAGAGGAGGAGGAGGAGGAGGAGGAGGAGGAGGAGGAGGAGGAGGAGGAGGAGGAGGAGGAGAGGGAGGAGGAAGAGGATGATGAGGAGGAGGAGGAGAAGGAGGAGCAGGGCAAGCAGGAAGCGGCAAAAGGGAGCAGGGGGGGGGGGGCAGGATGAGGACCCTCGCCTCTTCCCGTCGTGCAAAATAGCGGTGGGAGTCGTGTCTCCAGTTTCTGCCGCTGCGGGCTCTGCGGGGGGCCGCACCGCGCCCAGGACCGTCCGAACGCGGCCCAGGGAACAGCTTGTCCCGTGGAAAAGGGCACAGATCTCCAGGAAGCCCAGGCTGTGAACAAATGCCGCGTTGGAGTTCAGGGTATGAGAGAACGTACGTAATAAGGCTCGGAAGATGAGGAGGAGGCGCGGAGGAGGAGGAGGGGGGGGAGGAGGGAGGGGGAGGAGGAGGCGAAGGAGGAGAAGGAGGAGGAGGAGGAGAAGGAGGAAAGGAGGGAGAAAGGGAGGGAGTCAAAGCCTACGGGCAGGTACCATATGCACCCTCTCTCTCGTTCATGGGCTGTTGGGTGAGGGGCATGTCCCATGCAAAAGGGAGGGGACAGAGGAGGAGGAGGAGGAGGAGGAGGAGGAGGAGGAGGAGGAGCGGGAGGAGGAGGAAGAGGAGGAGGAGGAGCAGAAGGAAGGGGGGGGTGCAGCATTGCGATGTTGGCCTGGGCACTTTCGTATCCCCCATCTGTTTCTTACCCTTATCGCTGCCTTTGGAAATATGTCTCTTGACAGTCTTGGATGTGCAGGGGTCGTTGTCGTCCCGGTTGCGGGCACCTTGCTCCCCGGACAATTTTCTCCGTCAAGCTTCTCTCGTCCGCTTCTGGCCTCCCTTCCAGCGTCTTGACGACGGCTTCCCAGGCCAGGTCTGAGGGTGCTTCTCCTAAGCCCCATCCCGTCACCCTTTACCTCTCTTGCACATGCATGTCAGGGGAGGGTATTTTTACCACCGTTCTCTCGACTTTCATTCATGGTCGGGCTCCAGATCGATTGGCCTTTTTCGGACTCGAGCAAGAGAGCGAGGAGGAGGAGGAGGCGGAGGACGAGGAGGAGGAGGAGGAGGAGGAGGAGGAGGAGTGGATGAGAGGAGGACGAGGAGTGGATGAGAGGAGGAGGGTGGAGGAGAAGGATGAGGGGGAGAAGGGGGAGGAGGAGGAGGAGGAGGAAGAGAGAGGAGGAGGAGAGGAGGAGGAGGAGGAGGAGGAGGGAGGAGGAGGAGGGAAGGAGGAAACGAGGAGGAGGAGGAGGAGGAGGAGGGAGGGAGGAGGGAGGAGGAGGAGGAGGAGGAGGGGAGGAGAGGAGGAGGAGGAGGAGGAGGAGGAGGAGGAGGAGGAGGAGGAGGAGGAGGAGGAGTGGAGGGAGAAAATGAGCAGGATCCGTAGAAGGAGAAGTGCGCAAGGTGTACGTTTCGGAGGGGCGGTCGGACATGGCATTCGCGGAACCGCTGTGCCTTCCCTGGCGGCACGCACCCCGTGTGCTGGGGGAAGTCATCGGTCGGGTAGTCCGCTGTCCTTCTCGGGCAGGAGGAGAGGCCGGACCCGGAATTCCCGGACGGGGCCAGGAGCCGAGCACGAGACGAGGGGGGGGGCGGCGGCCCGTGCCAGGGCAGAGAGCAGAACGCGAAGCAATGAGGCATCAGGAGCTCGTGCCCAGTCTGCAGTGTGGAAGGCAAGGGGAGGGCAGTCCAGACTCGTGGTAGGGGCGCACGCCTGTCCTCAGGGTACGCTTGCGTCCGTGCCTCTGCGGCCCGTCCTTCGCGCTGTTCACGGGCCGGCCCTTCAGGCTGCTGGCAGTCCGCCGCCCAAAAAGTGCCAATGTCAGCGTTCGAGGCCCTTGCGTCCTCACCGCCCGTTCTTACTATAGATTTCGACTCTGAGGCTTGCATCCTTGGGAAGATGCGGAGGAAACTGCAACAATCGAGAACGCGGACCAACAGCACCAACAACCACACCGCGGCAGGACAGCGAGGCATAGTAGAGCACCGACGTTGGCTTGTCTCTTCGCCCGTAGGTCCAGGCTGAGCGCACTTGCAGAGAACACGGAGATGTTACGCAGGGCCAGCTTTCGCCGCAATCGGTCGCGCACCTTGGGACGTGCAGTGCCAAGCGACAAGAGGCAACGTGGGCAGAGCGGTTGCCGAGCATCGCCCCGGGACTGGGCCAAGCACGCGCCGCCACGCCCAGGGCCAAGACAGCAAAGCAGGCAGTTAGCGTGCCTCACCCAGTGGCCCACCAAGACTGCGACCACCGCCGGCGACGCCGCCTCCTTCCCGGCGCCGTCTCGCCGCCGCCCCCCCCCGCCGCCGTTGCCTCCTCTGCCGGCGCCGCCGCTGCCTCCACCTCGTCCCCCCCCCAACCCGGCGCGGAGCAAGCCGCTGCCCCGCAGCCGAGCTCTACGAGCAGGACCCCCTCGACGCGGCTGGCGTGGACCGGGCGGCGGAGTGATCTCAGGACGTCTGCCGCCCAGGCACTCTCCGAGGCGGGGATTTGTCCATGGCCACCGTCGGGAGGATCGGTCTTCGGGGACCTCGGTAGGCGGCAGGCGGCTGGTACGACACGAGAGCTCTGTCCGTACTCATAATGACAGGCGGGCACGTTGAACTTGAGACGCCTTTGGCAAGCTTGCTCAAGAATGTATTCGGGCCCCCTGGGCCAACATCCACCGCGCGCTGTGGTCCCAGGTTCCAGGACGTCGGTTCCCCAGGGAGGAGACATGGACACATCCCCCCGCCTCGCGCACCCCACAAGAGGACGCCGTCGTTGGCTGAAAGGGAGAAAGAGAGAGGGAGAGAGAACGAGAGAGAGAGAGGGAAAAAGAGAGAGAGAGAGAGGAAGAGAGAGAAGCCTCCTCCTCTTCCTCGATGAATCGAGCATCGAGGATCGGGGATCTTTGATGAAGGAGCGAGGATCGGGCTGGGGTCGGCGTTTTAGGGTCGACGGGGGGATCGAAGGGGGTTTCGAGGATCGAGGGGGGTCGTGTCCTCATGATCGAAGAGCCATCGAGGGTCGAGGTGGGATTCGCGCCCGAGGATCGAGGAGGCATTGAGGCGGGATCGAGGAGCGAGGAGCGAGGGGGGGGGGATCGAGATCCGATCGAGGAGGGATCGGTGGTCGAGGGAGGGCCGAGGAACGAGGAAAGCCCAGACGGCCACCAGAGCAGCCCCTCGCGAGGCCCCGGGGGGGCCCCACCGTGGCGCGCAGGGCTGGGGCACCGACCTCCCCCGGAGGCGGGGCTAGGAAGCGACGAGAGCGACGAGGCCGCCTCCCCCCCCCCACCGGGTGTCCGCGCGTCGGTCGGCGGGCTGCGTCGCCGCCGGCTGCGTTGGGGGCGGTCCGCTCCGGTCGGCATTTGCTCCGCCGCTGCCGCGCCGCCGCGCCATGTTGGGCCGCCTGTGGCGCGTGTTGGATTCGGTGGATCTGGATCTCGCTGTCGGCTGGGGCGCTGTTCGGCCGCGCTGTCGCGATGGATCAGAGAAGGGGAGGTGCCCTCCCTCGTCGCCCACGGTCGGATTCACGTCGAGATTCTGGAGAGAGCCGTGGAGCATCGGTATTCGTATCGGTGCCTTCTTGTTCAACCAATTGACGGCCTTGGGGGAGGCTCGGAGGATCGAGGATTCAGGCTTTTGGAGTATAATCTGCTTTGTGTCTTGTGACACCTCCAGGTGGCTGGTTGTCGCCCCGGCCGAATGCATTTCGAAGTTGTAGCCATAGCACACCCTAGGAAAGGCGTGCATTTTTTGAGGCTGAGAGCCTTCTCGTTCCCGTCCTCCTCCTCCTCCTCCTCCTCCTCCTCCTCCTCCTCCTCATCCTGCTCTGTGAAGGGACACGTCCGCGGCTTGGTGCGTGGAGCACGGTGCACGCTCCTCCTTCCAACGGCTGAGGTTCATCGCGCCAACAGCCTTCCGCCAGTCTTGCGCAACATTCAGGGCCCACCCAGGGCAATTTTGAAGCATCACGTTTAGGTTACGCCAGCCGTATCGCAGCGTGCTGTTCCCATCCCTTGGTGGGATCTGCTCCTCTCCTCGCCATCAGCAGCATCCTCCTCCCCTCCTTCTCCTCCTCGTCCTCCTTCTCCTCCTCCTTCTCAGCGTCACCACCATCATCATCATCATCATCATCATCATCATCATCATCATCATCATCATCAGCATCATCAGCATCAGCATCAGCATCAGCATCAGCATCATCATCATCACCAGTCTGTTCCTCTCTGCGTCACCATGATCATTCACATCTTCAGTATCGTCACCACCACCATGTTCATCACCGCCTATCATCATGAGCAACATCACGATCACCATTATCGCTGTGAGTTCAGCGTGTTAGTATGGGTTGTCGCTAGCCTCGACAGCGTCGTCCTCACCATCATCATCATCATCATCATCATCATCATCAGCATCATCATCACCATTATCATGATCACCATCAACAGCATTATCAGCAGCATCATCATCAACATCGCCATCCTGATCATCATTGTCACCAACACCGTCAACAGTTAGTATCATCATCGTCCGCATCGTCAGCATCAGCTGCTGTAAATACATATTCCTCCACCTCATCCATCTTAAATGTAGCTCCTCCCTCTCCTCAACATCATCGCCAACCTCATCACCACCAGCATCACCACCATTAACGTCATCACCAGCACCTCAGCATCACCACCATCCTGAGCACCATCATTGTCACCACCGCCGTCAACATCACCACCACTACCATCTCAACATGATCATCACCCCCCAACCATCGTCATCACCCATCGTCATCACCACCATGATCGTCATCCCCCCCCACCATCGTCCTCATGTCATCAGATCCATCCCCTCCTCCCCATGCAGCCTCTCCCGTCCCCCTCCCGTCCCCCTCACCCCCGGCGCTCACTCCCCATCCGGCGCCCTCCCCCGCCCGCCCTGCACCCCGCAGAGGAGACCCGCACGGCGGCGCACGCGAGCCCTGGGCGAGCGCGCGAGCCCACGGCGGTCGCGAGCCCTCGGCTGCGAGCCCTCGGCTCCGTGCTCTTTTCTTTCCGCGGCGCCGCCGCAATGCGCTGAATCGGAGGCGAGCGCCCAATGCGCCGCAGGCGCCGCCGTGCCCCCACGCCTGTTCGCCCTCGCCGCCGCCGCCGCTCGCTTGGCTACGATGGAGGCGGGCACAGGCAGCGCGCTGAAAGAAGGACCACCTTGGGCTCTCGAGGGGCTCCCTGCTCCCTGGGCCGGTCATTCCAGTTACGCAGGTCGTGGCCCCTGCTGGTGGCCGAGGTTGGCCAGATCAGTCGCTTCGCTCCTGATCTGGCGTTCCTGATTGTTTAGCACAGGCAGCACGCTGACTGTGTGGAAGGAGTGGTGGCGAACTGACCAGACTGCGCAGGGCTTAAAACAGAGCTAGGATCGGGATAAATCGCTCCAGAGCGATCCGGAGCGCTCTCAGAGCGTTCCGGAACGCTCTGGAGCGGCCGCGGCGCCCAATACATCTTCCAAACCCGTCGATTCTCAGAGATTTCGAATTATCCCGATCCGATGTTCTCCCGATCTTCGCGTCGTTTTAGGGCTCGCCGCCGGCGTCGCCGCAGGGATGGCGAGGAGGACGTTGGGAGCAGAGGGAGGACCCCAGAGCTCCGACGAGGTGACTGTTCCCGTCGCGGCATGTTGTTCACTTTGGCATCCGGGGTCGCGCTCGGGCCCCAGGGCTATGATGCTCCAACCTACTTTAGCCTTGATCGCCAGGAAGAATTTCGAGCGCCCACAAAAGTACCGAAACTCAAGGTTTTTCACGTGTCGGGCCCTGGGAGACTCGCCCGACACTGTTTCGACACTATTTCGACACTCTTTTGACACTGTTCCGAGTGCTCGAAGTTATTTCTGGGATGTGGTCCTTAAGTAGAATGGGAACAACATAGCCCCAGGGGGATCAATAAGGGATCGGGGACGCAGAACTAGCCCTTGGGAAGGGGTCGAAATGTCTGAGGTCTGGTGGTACGGAGTGAAGCAACACAGGTCGGAGGACGTGTGGGGCAGTAGAATGGGAGTGTGGAATTAGCAGACAGTGACGAGCAAGGGGAGGAGTGAGCTTGGTCGGGGCAATACTGGGGAGGAGGACGAACTGGGCAGTGAGGCAGGAATGCGAGAACGATGGTGGGCATGGGAAGGAGGGCAAAAGCAACAGCAGCAGCAGCAGCAGTAGAAGCAGCAACATAATCAGCAGCGGTGTTTGCCGACCAGCGTTTGCACTGTCAGTATGGTCAGAGCGCGAAGCAGTGGGTGCTACCACTCGATCCACATCATCTCGTTGCTCAACCATCGCTCCCCGCTGCAACAGTTAATGTGGCTGCGGCGTCGTGCTGCTGTCCAAGGCCGTCGCGCTGAACAGACGCAGCAGGATGCGGCGGGAGCAGGGGCTGCGATTGATGTGCATCTCTATCTTCCTGGTCCTCTTCTCAACCTCTGCACCCTCCAGGAGGGAAATGGGTGAACGGAGGGAGAGGGGGAAAGAGAGAGAGAGAGAGAGAGAGAGAACGAGATATACGAATCAAACGCGCGCGTATGCGCATGTGCTGTACATGTGGCACATTCAGCAAGCACGTAAACAGGCCTAGAGAGCGAGAGAGAGAGAGATCTGAAGATATTGTTTCGGCGATTGGGTGCGAGGGAGAGAGAGAGAGAGAGATGCAACGATATGATAATAAATCATGAGAGCCTCCGCCGAGTACTGCAGACCCCTGCTCTGAAATGACTATCGCGATCTCTCTGGGACCCCCTGCTGCGCCAGGCCGCAGCGATGTGGTGCCTATCCCATTGGCGTTCGGTTCGGCTCGGCTGATTCCTTGCCGATGCGGCCTCATCCGACTCTCAATCCGATCCGAGTTGGTTCTCCGATCCGACGCTGGTTAATGTTGCCCTTTCGGTGCGGGACCCTTGGAGGTCCCCGTCGTTCGAGGCACGCAGCGTCGTTTCCAGAGCCTGGGCGGGCTCCAGTGGCTCGGTGAGACCCCACGCCCGGCTGAGGAAGCTGAGCTCATTGCCTCCGGGCGGCGTTGGCGCGCCCAGCCGCCTGCCGTAATCCTTTCGTCGTCCTCGGGCCTCCACTTCAAGCTCTTGCACTCTGCCTTCTGGCCGTGGTTGGCTTCGCCCAGAGCGTCAACGGGGCTCGAGCAAAAGCCACTGATTCCTGAGCGCCGCTCGCAAGGGCGCATGGGGGCGAGCGCCTCGAGGGATGAGGAGGGGGACGAGGATGAGGACACGGAGGAGAAAGGGGAGGACGAGGAGGAGGAGGAGGAGGAGGAAGAGGAGGAGGCGCGTTGGACACCGCTCGTACCCATGGATGCCAATGGTCAGTTCGATTCGACGGATGCTTTAGTTGGCCCGCACTGGATGGGCACTCCCAACAGGGCAACGGAGATGCCGAGCGCGGTGCTAAGGGCCCACCCTTTGAGTCTGATTACTACGTGGTGGCCAACAGGAGCAGACTTTTTCTCGTATGGGGTAGGCCGGGTGTTGGCATTGTGGTCCCTTAAAGTAAGCGCCAAGATGTGTTGCGGCGCGAGGTGTTGCAGGAGAACGCGTGGCGTCTGCAGGGCCATGCGCAAGGGACGTTGCGAGAGCATGCCCCAAGAGTTTGTGTGGTTTCGATGAAGTGCGCAGCTGGGCCGTACCACCAGTGGACGGACGACGAGCGTTTGAACCGTGAGGCGATGTCGCTGTTGTTGCAGGGTGGCTGGAGCAGGCTCGGGTTCACAGGCCACGTGAAGGCGCAGATGGGCCAGATCGTGCAGGAGATGCAGGCTGCTGGATGGAATGCTGATTTGCTATCACTTGGTGCGATCAGCGAGAAGTTGTTGATCGGATTGATGCAACCGTGGAAGCAAGTGAGCCTAGAGAGCGTATTGTATACAGGGAACCATCATTCTCAGCCCCACAAGGTGGCGCAGTGATTTCGGGAGTGACGTGACAGACGAGCCACTTTTGAAGAGTTGCAGCACGTGGAGGGCTTCGGGGAGTGGAGGAGCGAGGAACATATCAAAGCTAAGCGACGTGGAGGACTGGGTGAGCCAAGGGAGGATAATCGACCACCAGTACGGCTACCACCAGGCCTCGTGGTCGGAGATGGTGGTATCCCAAAGGCTTCGCCTCCCCGCGTCGCCACGTCACCCCTGGACCCAGGCGCCCAGGACTTGTGCCAGGCAATGCAGGAGGGGCCGCCCGCCCTGGTTCCGAGCATCAGGACACCCCGCCTTTTGGATGCGTCTTTGGGTGGCATGGAAAGTGGGTGCACTGGGAATGCAAATTGCGTTGAACTCGAGGAGGCAGCCGCATATCAAGTGAGTCCAGAGGAAAGCATTGCGGAGCTTGTGACGAGCGAGGATTCGGAGGATCGAGTGATATAGTCTCAGGCTGCAGTGGGGCGCGCGAGTGGTACAATCATGCACAGGATGACGCGCGCGCCGGCTCAGCGGCGTCGAGGAGCGAGAAAGATGCCATTCGGACGGCGCCTTGTGGATGGGCACCAGAGAGAAGCGGGACCAGCGCGCGCAGATGGCGGGATCCGATGGAGGGCGCTCGGCTCTGAAGATGGCGCAGGAGGGGGCGCGGAGGGAATTCGAGGCGAGAAGGCGACCTGAGGCGACGCCTGGGGAGATGGGATTTCAAGGTGATCATGGGCGCGTCCTGGATGGCGAAGTCGGGGAGAGCAGTGCCCGAATGGAGTTGTCTAGCAGAGCTGCCGAGGTCCGCCTTTTGCCCGCGGTGGGCGAGCGAGCGGTCAAGAACATGCGCGGCGCCTGCGCGCAGGTCGAGGCGATCGATCTCTAAACCCCGAAGCCCCCCCCAGGTGGTGGAGGAGCTGCTGAAGGGGATCAGGGCCCAGCCCGCGTCGCCGAGCGCGCGCGCGCGAAGGCGGCCAGGGCCGGCGCGGGCGCGGACAATGAGGGCGCCATGGGCGAGCGCGTGATCACGCTAGTCTGCGCGATGGCCAGGGGGCGCTGCGGCGTCACGGCGAGGGGGTTCACCGCGCTCTCTCGCATCCGTTTGGACGCGCGGAGGGCCGAGGTGGAGATGCCGTGAAAGTGGCCATTCCGACGCAGATGGCGACGGCGTGGAGAATGAGGAAGGCAGGTTTTCAGCTCGCCGGGCGGTCTCGCGATTCTGCACGCGTTTTTTTCTCCGATGGGCGCGGCGGCGTTGGCGAGGGCGGCCATTGCAGTTGGGCGCCCCCTCGATGATGCCATGAGGGCGCGCCCTGGACCTTGCGCAGTCCTAGTTCGATGGCCCCCCTGGGGCGAGGCGTGGACGGTGGGATGGGGGGGGGGGGCGGCCCGGCGGGCCAGCGATCGCGAGGCTGTTCGCGATGGCGCGCTTTTGGCGCGCAGAAGGCGGGGCAGGAGGCGCCGCGACAGGCGGTTGCGCAGTTGGCCTTCGATGTCGGGAGACAGCGGGCTCAGCTGGCGATGGCGCTGTTCGTGGATACCGCCGCGGAGGCCAATAAATAGGGCGAGAAGAAGATCAAGAGTGTCAGCGAGGGGATCGGCGCGATGGGCGCGCAGCAGGACGTGGACAATATGGGGCGCTGTTTTTCCTGCGTTGGGCAGGGCGCTCAGAAAGCGGAGCGCGTGCTCTTTGGCGCGCGGAGGGCGCCGGGGCGGACGATGGCCGGCGCTCGACGCTTGGGATTGCGGCGGTCGCCGAGGTTCGCCGCGCAGGAAGAAGCGAGGTCGGGGTTCATCGCAGGAGAAGTGGCTCGGAATCTGACGGGGCGTTTCGACGCGTTGGTGGCGGAGCAGAAGTGGAGAGGGATTTTTCTCCGCGGGCTGGGCTGGGGCCGGGCTGGGCTGGGGCGCTCGGCCAGAGCGAAGGGGGCCGTTGGAGCGGAGAACTCGCACAGGCTCGAGAGATTCGCAGCGAGGAGGGCCAGAGCCATCTTGAAGGGCGCGGCGCGGGACGGGGGGGGGGCGGCCTGACCGACCGCGGCGCGCTGGAGAAGCTGAGGGGGCAGCGGCGCCACGAGTGGAAACGGGGGTGGGAAGACCGAAGCGGCCGCGGCAGCTCCTGCGACGCCCCGAAGAAGGTCGACGGGCACTGGCAGCAGCATCCGGGGGGATCAACATCAGCGAGTGCGAGATCCCCGGGCAGTCGCGCGCGTCGGCCCGTCCCTGGGCGCGCCAGTGGCTGCGAGATGTAGCCTCGCTGTCTAAGTGTGATGGTGGGCTGGTGCAGATGGAATGGCAAAATGAGTATCCTGCTCGGCTCTTGCACGAAAGAGCCGGGGATTTCTCGGAGTTGGATGTTCGATGTTTGCTGTCGCGTTGTTTCGCGCGTCGAAGTGGGTGCGACAGGGGGCGGTGGGGGGGGAATGGCGATGGGGGGTCTATCGATGTTGCGCCCTGCGGCGCCCCCGACAAAACGCCCATTCGCGCCCCGCTACTTGCGCGCCAGGGGCCGGGGGGAACGCGGGGCGATGATTGTGGCGACGGACGGCATGCTGCACTACGAATCCACGCGCGATATAAGGCGCAACCCTCATGACAATGCCGCGAGCAAAGGAACGCACGACGAATGCGATGCGCGTCGGGCGATGTCTGGCGGATCGAGGGCGGAGCGGCTTCGACGTCAAAATTAGGGGGGGGGGGGGGGCGCGCCGTCGCTGTGTATTTGGCTCGGGGGATGTCCGCGAGCTTCGGGCCCGCGCTGTGAGCGCGCGCAGTTGTATTTGGCGGCGCGCGAGATTGATTTCGAGGCGGCGCCGAGTTGTGCCGAGAGGGTAGATGGCATTGTGGATTCTGACCAGTTTGGCCTCACTAGATATGCTCAACATGTCCCGGCTGCTCGCAGTCGGCAAGGGCGGGCGGCGAGATGGCGGCAGCATCGAAGCCGAAGAAGGCCAAGCAGGAGATGGGCGAGGACGAGGCGACGAGAAGATTGGCGCGCCAGCTCGAGATGCGCACGCGGACAGTGGAGCACCAAATTGCCAGCCAGGCGCGCCTGCCGAAGGACCACCCCGCGCTGCAGAAGGCGAAGGACACGCGCGCGAACTACGAGGAGAAGGCCACGGCGGAGGGAAGCGGCCACAGCCTAAGGCCACCAGGGTTGCATTTTCTGGGAGCAACAGTCGCAGAGGCGTGGAATTGCTTGCGTCGGAAAGGCTGCCCCGCCCAGCTCAACAAGTACCGCGGTGGGTTCAAGCGGCTGTTGCTGATAACGGGGCGCCTGGACGCAGAGGAGACGGTGGCCCGGGTCAACGAGTTTAGGATGAGTCCATGTTTCGGCGCGGGCTGACGACGTGCATCAAGGGCAGCGTGGTCGCCGACAACAACGTGCACAAAACCGCCGAGACCCCCGAGGAGCAGTGGGACGCGTGGGGCGGGGCATCCACGGGCGACAGCTACGAATCTCTCCTGCAGCGGCCCCCTCTGGGGGCAATCGTGACGAAGGAGGCCCGGCAGAGCATCGAGGTCCAGGCCTTGCTGTGCCAGGCGCTTCGCGGGTGGAACGGCACGGCGACGAAGGCGGGGCGCGCCCCCCGGGGCGCCTGGGCGCGCAGTCTGCCGCAGAAGTAGCGGGAGGAGCGAGCGGAGGGGGCGTTTGAAGCGGCGAGCGGAGGGGGCGCCTGCAGCAGAAGTAGCGAGAGGGGCGAGCGAGCGAGAGGAGCGAGCGTAGAGAAGTAGCACGTAGGAAGGGCCCTGGCCCGTTTGGACCATCGGCGGTGCGCGCCGCGGGCGTCCCAACGTCGGTTCGGAGCGGCGCGCTCTCCATCGGTGCTGCGTCGGTCAGGGTGTGTGTGTGTGTGGGCGCCTCGGTTGGAGACTCGACCCGGGTAGCATCGGTAGTCTCGACGTGTGACCCGCGCTCGACGGGGGGTACCGATACAGTAAGAGGAGGAGGAGGAGGAGGAGGAAGAAAAGGAGGAGGAGGAGGAGGAGGAGACCCAGGAGGAGGGATAATGGAGGTGGGCGATGGGACCAATGAGGGAGATGGCCTCGAGGTGGGAGGGGCGCGAGGGAAAGCAGCGGCCCATCGCGCACGGGCTAAGCGTGACGACGAACGTGAGGTCGCCCTCGGAAAAACAGGTCGCCTTCGGAACAAGATGGGGGATCAGCCGGGTCACCCGCGGGGCTGCGAAGATTGTGGGGTTCCGCGCGTCAGTGTCGGGGAAGGCAAATTTGTATAGATCTCCGCTTTCGAGGGTCCGCGCAGATTTCGTGGGCTGGTCAGGCAGGAACCTATAGGAGTTTCGCATGGCCTTGAAACGTCACTTTTAGGGCGCATCGCAATGTAAGCCCACGCCGAGGAGCACCCTGCATGCCGCTACGGTACCCTGGGTTTCTCAGGCTCGGTGAATTTACGATGGGGAACGTGATTTTTCCATATTCAAGGCAAGGTTTCTTGTGCTCGAGCTCTTCCTGTAGCGTGCGCTACCGTCTGGTAGTCGCTGGCTGAGGAAACGCCGACGTGGCATCGATTCAGCGTCGATGTGCGTCGGGCAGTGTCGGCTAGCGTCGACCCGCAAGAGCTGGCAAGATGGCACGAGAGAGCCACGAAGATGACACCGGAGGCTCCCGCGAGCTGCCACTGTCGATTGGCGCTAGAACCTCCTGGCGGCGGTTCTGGCGCCACCATTCGCCAGGGAGAGCG
Source organism: Prorocentrum cordatum (assembly GCA_963575745.1). NCBI lineage: Eukaryota > Dinophyceae > Prorocentrales > Prorocentraceae > Prorocentrum > Prorocentrum cordatum. The sequence continues at coordinate 114,596 of CAUYUJ010020225.1, forward strand.
GTCCATAGCTGCTCAAAGAAAACCATCAGGACCTCCGAAGGTTTATGCTCATGCATTATTTCTTCCTCTGCTCTTCCAGCCTAACCGCCAGAGGCTCGAGGGTAAGCGCGACTCGCGCGTCGAGCGGGGCTGATCGCGACGATAGGCGACCCAGGTCCAAAGTGGACTCCGGTTAACTCTGGTCGATTTCGGTTCGATCGGAGTCTCGATTCCAGCCGCACCGATCCGATTCGATTCCGATGTTCCGACGATATGATACGGCCCGATGCTTGCGTGGCGTTGTTGTGCACCCTGGCGCGGCCCTTCCCTCCCCCCAAGGTTCAGACGTCGCGATTTCCTCACAATGTGGACACACAGAGGTCTAGACCCCTTCACTGGGACCTGCTTCTCATCGCGAGCCATTTCTGTGTACGGCAGGGTAGCCTGGCAATGATTCCCAGAGACGGTAATTGGGCGGCGATAAATGGGGGGCTGCCGAAAAAGGGCTCTGAAGGGCTCCTCTCCGGAGCCTGTAGGGCCCAGACGAGGGCCCTGTGGGCCCGACAACAGCACGTTCCCCCCCCCCATGTATCAAGTCAAGTCAGAACCGTGCCTTGGACGGCACATCGGTTGCAGTGCGCGGCTGCTGCTCGCACTGCCGCTGGCAGAAGGCAGTCGGCTCGCCGCGGCGCGGTCGTAAACAGCCTGGAAAAAACGAGGACAATATATGAACTGAAGTGCTCTCCGCCAGAGAGGAGGTGTAGGAAGAGGAGGAGGAGGAGGAGGAGGACGAGGGGCGAGGAGGCGGGAGGGAGGGAAAAGTGATCCTCAGAAGTTGGTGTCAATGATATACGTACTTGCACACAGCCTTCCGCCATGCTTCGCAATGAAGAGCGACTTGTCCGTGGATCTGCTCAATCGTCTGCGAATGCGCTTGCATGACTCTGGCCCACTGCAGTCTCGGGCGGCCTCGCCCTCGCAGGCCATTGTCGACCAAAGCGGAGCTTCCTTTCTGGAATACGTGTGAACGTGGCAAATTCGTGTCAGCTGCCGATGCCAACTTGTCAAAATACACCAGCTGGTTTGAAAGAACACGTAAGCTGATCTTGTGTTGGTGCGACATATTGCGCACCGCTTCGTTGCTGACCCGAGAGATCATTGAGTGTGGGACGCCGAATATTTTGCGCAAGCATTGTGCTTGGAAAGCGTCGATATTGTCCCTGTCTGCCTGGCGCAAGTATAGTGCCTCCAAACTGTATATCCATTTAGTCACCACGCATGCGTTGAATAGATACACCTTCCTCTGCCTTGTAATGTTGGCGTGTTTCCATACAATCCTCAGAAAGTCGAATGCCCCGCGCGCTTCCCCGACTCTTCGGGCGATCGAGGCTCCAGTGCTTCCATCTGCCCGTAGGAGGCTTCCAGGGTACACCGCCGAACTCACGACCTTTACGGGCGCGCCCTGGGGCGTGAAGATGTCATTGGCGTGCGGGATCTGGAGGTGCACCGTTTTCCCCAAAGTGGGCTCCAAGCCATACATCTGCCTTCGCATGATCCGCCGGTCTGAATAGAATTGCAAACGCCGGATGTCGTTGGAGACCAGGGCCGTGCCATGTGCATACGCGACGTCGGCGCACTGCGTTCCCGCGGGGGGGGTCGCCGAAGTTGACAGTATCGTCCTTTTCTACGTCGTTCATCCAGACGGTCAGCATTCTGATAAAACGGTACGGGCTAAGAGTGGATCCTGCTACGGTACGGGGAGATGCGCCGCAATCTCGACGCGCGCGCCCTTGCCTGTCAGCACTGGCATCACGTTGCCCCCAACTGCCAGCACGGGCCTGGCGAATCGCTGGAATCCCGCGATAAGGACGCCGCCGAGGCTGGCCCGCCTGGATCTCCACGGCGACGCGCACGCTGCGCGCCGACAGTTTGGGTCATTGTGCGCATTCATCCAGACGGTCAGCATTATGATAAACAGGTACGGGCTAAGAGGGCATCCCTGTGCTATTCCTGGTCCTTGGCCGCGAATCCTGCTTTTGCCATCGCTGCTTCTGACTTCAGAGGTTCTCCCGTCATCAATGGCGCTGGTCATGTCAATGTAGCAGTTCCAGCAGCTCATCTCGGAGATCCAGCAGCTCGCTCTCATAGGGTCGAGCAGCACTCTGAGGCCTGTAAGGCCCCATGTGTCGCCCCCATTGATTCGCGCCAAACCGTTGACGACGAACAATCTCCCGTTTGGAAGTGTTCGCGACGAGAGTCGGGGAGCAGGAGCAGTGTAAATGACGCGCCGTCCGGGGGAAACCCATCAGCGTGTGCCTTCTGCCGACACCAGGCCTCCGGGCAGAAACCAAGGAGCAACACGCCGACGGGCTGCCATCGGCTGCGAGCCATTACCCTTGGCATCGCTCCGTTGTTTGCGCATTTTCTCGGCAAGGACCGTCGAGGAGCATTGCGGATCATCTTGCGAAGAACAACACGAACGAAATCGAACAATTCACGGGGATTGGACATCTGAGCGATGGCAAGTACCACTCCTGCTCCCGTCAGAGAGAGGAGGTCTGGACCTTGCCGTTCGGGTGCAACTCCCGGGAGGTTGAAGTCAGCATCCGTGCTGGTATTCCGCGGCTCAAAACATGCCAAAAAATAACAATTCGGCAAAGTCCCGACGAGTTCCGCGCAATCTTGCTTAATCCGGAGCCCACGCCGGCTTAAGTTGGCTTAGCGGCCCTTTAATCGAGTTCAATGGCGTTTAATCGTTATCACGAAGATTTTCAGAAGTTGCCTCCTAAGTTTCGCCTCCCAGAGGACCCGACCGCGGCCAATGCGCGATAGTGACGGAGGACGATCTCGGCCTCAAGGGCCGGCGGAGCGGCCTCGAGCAAAAGAGTTCTTCCCTTCGTGCCCCTTGCTGCCAACAGCCGCTAGTGCTCCTCCCTGTGCTCCTCGTCCACTTCCGCCTCTCATCCTCGGCCTCCCTGTCTTCTTATTATTGCCCTCCCCCTCCTCGTCCCCCTCTTTTTCTCGGTGGGGAAAAAAAACATGACGCAGTGGTTTTACAAGTTTTCGGTTGCCAGGGGCCCTCGCAGGGCCGCGTGTGACCGTCAAGAAACGGGCCGGGATGACAAGAAAATGCGGTCCCAGAAAAAGGGTTCAGACCTCCCTCCCTCGAGGTCGGAGTTCCTGTCCTCCCTGCACTCCACCTCCACCTCCTCCTTCTCACGTGCTGCTCCTCGTCCTCCACGTCGTCGCCAGCCCTTCTCCGACCTGCTCCTCCTCCATCCTCCCTCTCCGCCCTCCTCCGACCTGCTCCTCCGCCGCGGACAGGCGTGGTGATGATGGTGATCGATTTGGAGTCAACGGGATGAGGTGGAGTCCTCCGACGCCGCTGCCTGTTCCAGGCCTTCGGGCGCCGATTCCGACGTCGTGGCCGCTCTCCTCGAGCCCTCGAGCTCCCGGAGCCAGCTTCGGGCCCCGAGGCCATCAAGACACGACCCGGGATCAGAACAACGGCCCCGTGGAGGGAGGAGGAAGAGGAGGAGGAGGAGGAGGAGGAGAAGGAGGAGGAGGAAGGGGATAAGAGGAAGAGGAGAAGGATGAGGCGGAAGAGGGGGAGCAGGCGTTGCCAATCTTAGCTCGAAGATGTTGCGCAACCCGCCTGTTGAGCCACTGAGAGGGGGCAGAAGAAGGAGTTGGGGCAGGATCAGGAGGAGGAGTGAAGGAAAAGAAGGGAGGAGTAGAAGGAGCAGGAGGGAGGAATAGGCGGAGAAGGAGGAAGAGCAAGACCAGGCGGAGGAGGAGAAGGATGAGGAGGAGGAGGAGGAGAGGCTGGAGGGAGGAAGCAGGAGAAGGAGGAGGAGGAGAAGGAGGAGGAGGGAGCAGAAAAAGTGAGGAGTGAGGAGGAGGGGCAGGAAGGAGGGAGCACGAGGAGGAGAAGGGGGTAGGAAGGAGGGAGGGTTCGAGGCGGGAAGCTAGGGTTCGGAACGAGGGTTCGCCGCGCAGCGGGCGAAGGCCCTGTGGCTCAACAGGGGCCGCGGGGTCTTGCCCGGGGAGGCGCCGCGGCGCGGTGAGGCCCCAGCGCGCAGGCGGCGGCGGCGGGTCGGGCATTGCTGAGGGGGGGGGTCCACACGGTGGGGGGTCACCAGTTTCTCCTGACCGCAAACTGGAACATATACATTACCAGTGGCGGGCTGTTTTTCAATCCCACGACTTCTGAAGGGTCAGAGACGACGTCGGGGTGGTGTGGTGTATACTGTTCCCCCGTTTCCCAAGGGAGACAACGAAACATGTATACACCAGGGTCCCGTATACACAAGAATCCGCGTTCCTGAGAGAATTTCAGCGCAGGGTTGGCAAACGCGTCGGTGTATAGAGTTCGTTTCCCTACCTGAGGATCGGCAAGGGTGCAGTGGAAACCCATGCCAGGAAGCACCCCGCTTGCCTCCAGGGTGCCCCGGGTTTCTTGGGCTTCGATGGTTTTGCTATGGAGAGCGTAGCGTTCCCACACCAAAAGAGAATGGACGTCCGGGATTCTCAGAGTTGTTTCTTGTGCAAGGTTTCTTGCGGACTGGTCTCCACTATATCCCGGTTTTCACAATAGAAGGGAGAGGGGGTTGATTTGTGCTGGTCTGATTTGGAGGGTTCCAGGGGGGTCTGGGCAAAAGGCTGCCCTTCTGGTTTGGAGGGGTCTAGAACTGCCCGGGGGGGTCCCCACAGGGGCTCGGCATCGCTCGGACGTGTGCACTTTTTCCTCGGCCAGGACCATTTAGGAGCATCCTGGATCATCTGGCAAAGAAAGCATGCACGGAACCGACATATGCAGCAGGCGTGGACGTCCGAGCAATGGTAAGCCTGAGGGGCGACAAGGGCATTCGTCACCTTAGAGGAAAGGTCTCAGCCTTGGCAGAGATGCGACGACGCGGTGCATCATTGTCTAACACCTCAACCGTACAAACAATGTTCAATTAATTGAGGAACCAAGGAACCAAGGCCATGTAACCACGAAGCCAAGACCAAGGAACCCGAGGAACGCCGAACGGCGCATGCCTACGGACAACCTGAGCTACAAAACTTTAGGCAAGTTTGGAGACATGAGAAATCAGCAAACATCCTTGAATGTTCTGCTGCTGCCTGTCCTGTAGCATCGGGGAACTGTCAGACGCGAGTTCGCCGAAACTCGGATTTGCCTCAGCTTTTTGGCGGGCCTCGCGTGAATTTGGACGGCCCGGTTTCGTGAGCTGTTTGCAGCGGGAGTTCCCCGATGCCATATCATGTGTCATGTTTGTTCTGTCGGCCGGCTAGGAGTGTGTGTGTGTGTGTGCGCGCGTGTGGATCCCCAAGATCTCGCGGCCCTCGCATGCCACACGCTCTTCCCCCCCCTCCTCCTCCTCCTCCTCCTCCTCCTCCTCCTCCTCCTCCTCCTCCTGCTCTTCCTCCTCCCTCCTCCTCCCCCCTCCTCTTCCTCCTCCTCCTCCTCCTCCTGCCTCCTCCTCCTCCTCCACCTCCTCCTCTACCTCCTCCTCCCTCCTCCTCCTCCTCCTCCTCCTCCTCCTCCTCCTCCGCCTCCTCCTCCTCGTCCTCCTCCTTCTCCTCCTCCTCCTCCTCCTTCCCGTCCTCCTCCTCCTCCTCCTCGTCCTCCTCCCTCTTCCCTTCGCTCTGTCCCGCCCCCCTCCGGGGGGCGCACCCGACCCCTGACGGGGCGCCAGGATCAAGGATCAAAGATCGAGGATCGAGGATCAAGGATCAAGGATCGAGGATCGAGGATCAAGGATCAAGGATCGAGGATCAAGGATCAAGGATCAAAGATCGAGGATCAAGGATCAAGGATCGAGGATCGAGGATCGAGGATCAAGGATCGGGGATCGAAGACACAGCCCGAGCTGCTCGAGCTCTCACGTTCCCAGAACTCGGGCGGAGGAGGAACTCAGGAGAAGGAGGGAGGGAGGGAGGGAGGGAGTGAGGGAGGGAGGGAGGGAAGGAGGGAGGAGGAGGAGGAGGAGGAGGAGGAGGAGGAGGAGGCGGAGGAGGAGGAGGAGGAGAGGAGGAGGAGGAGGAGGAGGAGGAGGAGGAGGAGGTGGAGGTGGAGGAGGAGGAGGAGAAGGGGGGGAGGCGGAGGCTGAGGAGGAGGCGGGGGAGGAGGAGGAGGAGGAGGAGGAGGAGGAGGAGGTAGAACCCTTCCTCAGGACCGTATGTCCACCCCCAGCCGCTTTTTGAGGGCCCCGTTGCCTGACACGAGCCCTCGGAGCAGAACGTTTGCAAGAGCATCCCGCTGGGCCCATTTCCGTGGCATACAATTGCGGTCTCCGGCGGTTGTCTGGAACTCTCTGGACACCCCCGGAGCGCCCTCGGCGAGGCGCAGCTGCTGGAAGGCATCCAGAGGCTCAAAAACCGCCTGGCACCAGCACAGCGCAGCGTCCGAGAGCGTCGGCCCCCGAACCCCGAACGTTTGGTGCGGGTTCGCCTCGGACGGGAGTGTAGGACGAGGAGAAGTTCGTTCCAGATGATTCCGGCACGCTCTCAGAGCGCTCCAGAACGCTCTGAGAAGGCCGCGGCGCTGGAGACATTTTCCAGAGCCGCCAGGATCTCAGAGATTCTCGATTGATCCCCAAATAAGTGTATCCTCCTCCTCCTCCTCCTCCTCCTCCTCCTCATCATCATCATCATCATGGCTTCGTCTGGGGAAAAGCCGGCTGAGCTGGTTGAGCAGCGCCACGAGGGAAGACGTCGGCGAGCGAAAGAACCCGTCCATCCTGGCAATATGATAGTTTCGTAGCGCACTACATGCTATACCCTATTCACCTCACGCGTGTGTGGCCCCGATGGTATGAGTCTCAGATAGGCATAGTGATCCCAGAGTAGTGGGTCGTATGGCCGCACGTCTCCGTACCTTGCCCCCCTCGTGTGTCGCGTTTTGCGGGTTCGTCCCAATCGGGACGCCCCTGGGGAGGAGGAGGAGGAGGAGGAGGTGGAGGAGGAGCAGGAAGAAGAGAGGCAGGAGGAGGAGGAGGAGGAGGAGGAGGAGGAAAAGAGGAGGCAGGAGGAGGACCTCCCCCTCCTCCCTGCTTCCCCGTCCGGCCTGTGGCAGCGGTGGTGACGACTTGGCCCGCCCTTTTTCGTTGCGGGCTCGTCCCCGTGCGGACGCCCCCGTGGAGGGCTCCGCCGCCGCTTCTCCTGCGCGCCGGGCGCCGGGCGGCCCGCGCCGTGCGGGGGGGCGCCGGTCATCCGCGCCGCCCCGCGGGGGAGCGGTCGCCGCGGGGGCTTGCGCGGGGTCCATGAGGACGCGCCCGCCGGCTCCTGGGAGGGGAGGGGGGAGGAGAGGGAGGAGAGGAGGGGCGAGGGAGAGGAGGCGAGTGGCGAGCGCTGCGGGGCCCTGCTGTCTCAATGTCGGCGCATCCCTCTCATAATGGTATCTTTTATTTGCTGATCCATCTACACATCGTCGTAGGTACCCCCATCATCATCATCATCATCATCATCATCATCATCATCATCATCATCATCAGCATCATCATCATCATCTTCATCATCCTCATCCTCATCCTCATCCTCATCCTCATCATCATCATCATCATCATCATCACCACCACCATCATCATCATCATCAGCAGCAGCAGTATCATCACCATCACCATTAACATCATCATTATCATCATTACCATCATCATCAGCATCATCATCATCGCCATCATCAGCATCATCATCACCATCATTACCATCATTACCATCATCACCCCTTTCATCACCACCACTACCAACAACAACAACATCATCATCAGCATCATCATCCTCATCCTCATCCTCATCCTGATCCTCCTCATCATTATCAGCATCATCATCCGCAGCAGCAGCATTCTCAGTATCATCAGCAGCATCAGCAGCATCAGCATCAGCATCAGCATCCTCATCATCAACATCATCATCATCATCATCATCATCATCATCACCAGTATCATCATCATCATCATCATCATCATCACCAGCATCAGTATCATCATCAGCCGCAGCACCATCATCAGTATTGTCATCATCATCACCACCATCATCATCATCAGCAGCAGCATCATCATACTCATCAGCATCATCATTGGGAGGTTGAGGTGTCTGTCATAATTGTTTTTGTGCAGGGCAGGTTGTTCCTGAGCCTCCTGGGGGCTTCTTGGAAGCCTTTTTTTTGGCTGTCTTTCGGTGGTCCTGATCCGTCGGGCGCCGTCGAAAGCCATCTTGGGCGCCTCGCTGTGCCGCCTGGGAGCACTCTTAGGGGCGCTTCAGGGGCGTCTTGGAGCCTATCTTGGCCGTCTTGTGGGCCTATGGGGCCATCTTGGAGCCCTCTTGGGGCCCTCTTGGGAGCTTCTCGGGCCGTCATCGGACCATCTTGGAGATTTGTGGGGCGATCTTGGGGGCCTCTGGGGCCGTCGGAAGGCCGAACTGAACGAAGCGCCCAAATCTTGCAGAAGCATATCGAAAGTCAGGGATGTCGGCCTCTTTGGTTCCCTACCTAGGCTCTGCCTAGAAGGGTTCTTACTCGGTATGCTTAAAGGGTCGGGTAGTGCAACTCGCCGCGGGCGGTTCCCCCAGTATCCGGCCCGCGGTTCCCCCAGTTACTTCCCCTTAGCTTAGCGTTTCTTATCTCATCTTAGCTTGGCTTATTTCATCTTAGCTTAGCTTCATCTTAGCTCAGATGTATATTAGCTTAGCTGACCTTCATCTTAGCTTCGCTGAGCTTTAGCATAGCAGAGCACCGCGTAGCAAAGCATAGCGCAGAATCGCATATCATCGCCCACTTAGCTTAGCTTAGCTTAGCTTTGCCTATCTCATCTTACCTTAGCCTAGCTTAGCTTAGCTGAGCCTAGCCTAGCCTAGCCTAGCCTAGCCTCGCTTAGATTGGCTTGGCTTAGCTTAGCTTAGCCTAGCCTAGCTTAGCTTCGCTTGGCTTAGCTTAGCTTAGCCTAGCCTAGCCTAGCTTAGCTTTGCTTTGCTTAGCTTAGTACAGCTTAACTTAGCTTAGCTTAGCTTAGCGCAGCATAGCGCCGCGCAGCAATAGCACAACATAGCATAGCATACCCAGGCATAGCATAGCATATCATAGCATAACATAGTTCAGCATGTCATAGCATAGCATATCCTATCATATCATAGCGCAGCATAACATAGCATATCATAACATGTCATAGCATTGCTTATCATAGCACAGCGCATCATTTCATAGTGTATTACAGTACATCATAGCATATCATAGCATAGCATAGCGCAGTATATCATAGTATAGCATAACATATAACAGCATAGCATAGCATAGCGCAGCATAGCATATCATAGCATAGCCTGGCCTAGCATAGCATAGCATAGCGCAGCCTACCATAGGATAGCAGTGTATAGCTCAGCATAAAATAGCATAGCATCGCGACTCATAACATATCATAGCATAGCCAAGCATAACACAGCACAGCCGAGCGTACCCTCGCATAACATAGCATATCATAGCGCAGCATAGCGCAGCATAGCGTAGCATAGCATAGCATAGCATAGCAAAGCGCAGCATGGTATAGCATAGCATAGCATAGCAGCAAAGCAACGGCAAAACAACAGCAGCAGCAGCAAAGCAAAGCGCAAGCAACGCACAGCTGGACCTGCAACGTTGAACAGCCTGCAGCTCTTGCAGGAGCCGCGAGCAGTGCTGAACAGCCTGCAGCTCTTGCAAGCAGTGCTGAACAGCCTGCAGAGTTGATGTAGATGTTGCTGTTGATGTAGATGTAGATGTTGATGCAGGTGTAGATGTTCATGTAGCTGTCGGTGTAGAGGTAGATGTTGCTTTCCTAGATGCTCCAACTGCTAGGTAGGGTCGCACTGGGATATTTTTTTGGGGGGAGGGCATCCTGGGCCATCTTGGGTGCATCTTGAGCTGTCTGAGGAACATCTGGCGAGCATCTTGGGTTCTCTGGCCCCCTGGGTGGGAGTGTGGCAGATCTCTACGCGCCCCGCCCCCGCCCAGAAAAAGCGGAGCACAGGCGGAGCAGGCGCCCCCCCCCCGCCTTCTCCTTCCCCGGCAGAGCCCCCCCCCGCGCCCCCCCCCCCGCAGAGCTGAAGCTCGGGCCCTTTGAATCGGGGTTGGACAGAACCCCCAACAGTGACACGTCGATTAGTGAATTGTCCGTTTTCGGTTCTCGAGAGGGGGCCGTGGCCGTTATTTTCCAGGCTTGCGCCCGCCAGGTTTGGGCCTCAGGTCGTTTTCACTAAACCACGTTTTACTAAAGGGGGGTCTGTCCATCCCCGATTGAAGCTCAAGACGCCGGATCGGCGGATGTACTCATGGTTGTCTGCGCTTCGTTCCCGCGGCGCCCGCCCTCCGCCCCAGGGCGAGACCACCGAACAACAGGGAGCCAGAGGCAACACATTGTAAGCCTTGGCCTGCACACGGACAAGTCCAAAAGCCAAGCTGAGCCTCCAGGGGCCGGGCGAGGAAACAGCAAGAACGATGCACCCTTCTCCAAATTACGAAAATAAACAACTCGATGTCGCGGCGGCTCCCCAAGGGGACTATTTTTGCGGCGGGAGACTTGCGACGGATTACGGAAGGATTCCTTGTGTGGCGGCTTGCAAGAGAATGCCCCCTCTGCTTTTTGTTGCACAGGGATTCCTATTGTGGCGGGTTGAAGCGCGATCCCTTTTTGTTGCGGATCTCTCTTTGTAGCGGGACAAAGTCTTAAACAACGACAGTCGCAGGTTATGGTGGCGTTCTCAGGTTTGCACATGTGAAGCCGTATGTGCTTCATGGCGCTTCCTGTCTGTCTTCTGTCCCCCCCCTTACCAGCCTGGAACATATCCTTATCCCTATGCTGGGCACCTCCTCATCACGATGCGAATCTTAGGGATTCCCTTTTTTTTTGAGGGCGAATCCCTAAGATTGTCATCGCCTTTTGGCGTGTCAATCTTAGGGATAGGGATACGTTCGAGGCTGGTAACCCCTCCCCTCCCTTCGAGTGCCCTGGGCCCTCCGAGCGAACGCAGAGCGCCTTCGCCGAGGAGTACCATGCGATTGCGGTTGGGTCTAAGTCGGGCCTGTCCCTCTACAGGGGGATTAGTCAAAATTAGGCAAAACATAATATGTGGATATTTTTTTGTATTTTTTGTTGACAATTTGGGGGCATTTGTTGTTTATCTTTTATTTGTCGTCGACAATCTCCCTGTAGGAGGACACGCCCGACTTCAGGTTAGGTTTGATCTGCATCCACATTACAGCGAGCGCATCCCTGATCCAGATGCTGTTTTTCGACAGCGCCCCTTGCTCGAGGAGACATGGGGGAGGAGGGAGGATGGAGGGAGAAGAGAGCAGGCTGGCGATGCAGACCGACGACGGCGGCCACGGGGACGACGCCGAGCGAGGAGCGACGGAATCCGACGACGTCGACCGACCGACGGCCTCGGCGACGACCGACGGCGGTGACGACGGACAGCCCGACGACCAGCGACGGACGACGGCGACGGCGACGACGACGACCGTGGACGACGACGACCCGCTGGCCGACGGTGGCGGAAGCGACGGCGGCAGCCCCTCCGCGGGAGGAGCTGCCACGTCCGGCAGGGCGGCGAGGCCTCCCCGCCGCCATGCGAGCACCACGTGTCGTCCGACGGCGCGGGGCTCCTGGCCAGCGTCTGCGAGGGCTCGGGCGTCCTCCGAGGCGGCGCCGCCCGCTGCCGTTCGTCCCCGTCGCTGCCTTTGCTTTCCCGCCCCCCTGGCATCATCCTCATCATCATCCTCATCACCAGCAGCAGCATCAGCATCAGCATCAGCATCATCATCATCGTCATCGCCATCGACCTTGTCATCGTCCTCGTCGTCATCAGCATCAGCATCAACAACAACACTACCGCAACCACCGTCATCATGATCATAAGAACAATCGTCAAACTCATAATCAACGTTAGCATCATCATAGGTTTCATCTGCACCTTACTCATCCTCTTTATTTCCCGTCGTTGTCGATATCATCATCATCACCATCACCATCATCATCACCACCACCTTCACCATCATCAGCATAAGCAAATATTATACTAATCATATGCATCCGTAGCTTGATCAGGCTCTTTGTGTTCACCGTAATCGTTCTCTTGATGTGTGTCGTCGTCGCCATGATCATCATCATCACCACCATCACCATCATCATCCGCAGCATCATCATCACCACCATCAGCGTCGTCGCCTTTAGCGTCATTACTGCCAACATCATATTTACCATCTTTATTATCACCATCATGATCATCATCATGATCATCATCATCAGCATCACCATCATCATCACCACCACCATCATCATCATCATCACCATCATCATCGTCACCGTTGTCTTCACCATCACCACCGTCACCATCTTACTCCTCCCTATTGCTCCCCCCCTCCCGTTCGTTCCTTGTTCTCATCCCCCTTCTCTCCTGCTCCGTCTACTTGTCACCCTCGCCCTCTCACTTCTCCTAGCACTCTGGGCAAATGGACTGGGACTCCCTGAGGTCCAGAATGGACAAAAGAATGGACAAAAGCAACCTCGGATCTTTGGGCCCGCTCCTCCTCCTCCTCCTCCTCCTCCTCCTCCTCCTCCTCCTCCTTCCCTCTGAAGGCCTCCCTTCCCCCCGAACCCAGACCCCCGACGTCAGAATTTCTGAATGACGTCGACCCCCACAGGTCTCGACCCATTTCCCCAGGACCGGTATTTTATCTTGAGCCGTCTCTTGACGTTCCCGAGACACGGTGAGGGCCCCCAGAAACTTTCGCAATCTTTATGACTCGTGTGTGTCTGGAAGGCCCCCGCCCCACAGGCTTGACAAGGGCACGAGTCACTTACGAAATCTCAGTGCCTTGATGCTTCGCTCCCCCCCCTCCCCCTGCCGCCTCTTGCCGCCCCCGCGGAGGCTCGCTGGTATACTTCACCACCGACATGGAGCAGCGCATCGCCGAGGCAGACGCGATCGACGACGTCGACGACGACACCAACCACGATGCCGACGACGACCACGATGGCGACGACGGCGGCAATGACGGCGACAACGACGACGACAACGACAACGACAACGACCAATATGCCGACGACGACGACGACAACGGCGACGAAGACGGCGATCACGCCGGTGCCGGCGGCGCCGGAGACGGCGCCAGCGTAAAGCGCCTGAAACGGAATCTTGCAGGAGCCAACGTCATAATCAACCCCCTTACCAAGTCTCACAGGTCTGTTCCAGGAACTGCCCAGGAGTCTTGTGAAGTTCTCGAGGGTACTTGAGATAGCCCTTCAGAAATTCAAACGAGTAGCATACCCAGACGGGAAGAGACCATAGCAAATTTTGTGCGCTTTCACTTCGTCGTTGATGAACCTTGACAGAAAGCTCATAGTATGTTCACCTGCGAAGCAGTATTGTTTTGGGCGCACGTCCGATCGAATTTTGCCGTGTCTTCGAACATTGCGGAGTTGGATGTCCTAGTCGTGGAATGCGAGTGTCGTGTGCGCATTCATCGGCACCTGTCAGCATCGCCAGTCGCGGAGAGGCTTCTGGGGCTTTCCACCGACACCAACGCAGAACGCTCCAGCATGCGACGCGAAGTGAGGCATGCGACGACAAAGAGCTTTGTTGGAACGCTACCATAGTTTCGGCATCGCGGCAAATGTACAGGCGAGGGCTTCTGGCGGCTCCGGGATGATCCCGAGAGGCCTCCGCAGATTTTCAAAGAAAGGCCGAGGGCGTTCAGAAACCTTCATCCTCCTCCCCATCCCCTTCCTCCCGGGCGACGGCCATAACAACGACCACGACGCCCCCGACGACGACGACGACGACGACGACGACGACGACGGCGACGGCGACGGCGACGGCGACGGCGACGGCGACGGCGACGGCGGCGGCGGCGACGGCGACGGCGACGGCAACGACGACGTTGAAGACGTTGACGACGCCGACGACGACGACGACGGCGTCACGGCGACGACGACGACGACGACGACGACGACGACGACGACGGCGGCTGTGGCGGCGACGTCGACGCCGACGACGACGACGATTCCGCCGACGACGACGACGCTGGCGGCAGCGACTGCGACGGCGACGTCGGCAGCGACGGCGACGGCGACAGCGACGGCGATTGCGACAACGACGGCGACGACGATGGCGACGACGATAATTGGGCCAACCGACAACGACAATGAGGCTGCCGCAGATTTTGCAAGAAAGGCCGAGGGCGTTCAGAAACCTTCATCCTCCTCCCCCTCCCTTTCCTCCCAGGCGACGGCCATAGCGACGACAACGACGCCCTGGACGACGACGATAACGACGACGACGAAGACGACGACGACGACGACGGCGACGGTGACGGCGGCGGCGGCGACGGCGACGGCGACGACGGCGACGGCGACGGCGACGACGACGTTGACGACTTTGACGACGTTGACGACGCCGACGACGGCAACGGCGACGACGACGACGACGACGGATGCTTTGGCGGCGACGTCGACGCCGACGACGACGATTCCGCCGCCGACGACGACGATAACGACGACGACGGCGACGGCGACGGCGACGGCGACGGCGACGGCGACGGCGATGGCGATTGCGTCGGCGACGGCGACGGCGATGGCGACGGAGACGGCGACTGCGTTGACGACGGCTTCGACGATGGCGACGACGACAATGGGGCCGACCGACGACGACAATGAGGCTTTCAGAAACCTTCATCCTCCTTCCCATCCCTTCCTCTTGGGCGAAGGCCCAAGGCGTTCAGAAACCTTTCTCTTTTACAGGTTACAGAAAGGCCGAAGGCGTTCAGAAACCTTTATCCTCCTTCCCATCCCTTCCTCCTGGGCGACGACCATAACGACGATCACGACGCCCCCGACGACGCCGGCGACGACGACGGCGACGACGACGACGACGGCGACGGCGGCAGCGGCGACGGCGACGGCAACGACGACGGCGACGGCGAAGGTGACGGCGACGGCAACGGCGGCGGCGACGACGACGTTGTCGACGATGACGACGACGACGACGACGACGACGACGACGACGACGACAACGGCGACGGCGACGGCGACGACGGCGACGGCGACGGCGACGGCGACGGCGACGGCGACGACGACGGCGGCGACGGCGACGGCGACGGCAACGGCGACGGCAACGACGACGACGACGACGACAACGGCGACGGCGACGGCGACGACGGCGACGGCGACGGCGACGGCGACGGCGACGGCGACGACGACGACGACGGCGACGGCGACGGTGACTGCGACGGCAACGGTGGCGGCGACGACGACGTTGTCGACGATGACGACGACGACGATGACGGCGAAGACGGCAACGGCCACGGCGACGGCGACGGCGACGGTGACGACAACGACGGCGACGGCGGCGACGACGACGACGACGGCGGCAACGGCGACGGCGACGACGGTGACGGCGACGACGGCGACGACGACGACGACGACGACGATTCCGCAGACGACGGCGACGGCGACGGCGAATGCGTCCGCGACGGCGACGGCGACTGCGACGACGACGGCTTGGACGATGGTGACGACGACAATGGGGCCGACCGGCGACGACAATGAGGCCTCCGCAGATTTTTACAGAAAGGCCGAGGGCGTTCAGAAACCTTCATCCTCCTCCCCCTCCCTTTCCTCCTGGGCAACGGCCATAGCGACGACCACGACGCCCCCGACGACGCCGACGACGACGACGGCGACGACGACGCAACGACGACGACGACGACGACGACGCCAACGCCGACGACGACGACGACGACGACGACGACGACGGCGGCGACGGCGACGACAACGGGGCCGACCGACGGCGGCGCCGGCGACGGCGCCCAGGGCACGAGGGCGGCACCGCGGCCGCCGCCCGCGCGACAGCCGCCGCCCCGAGCTGCGCGCGGGCCGCTGCCCACCGTCGTGGGCCGGTCGGCCCGAGTTCGGGGGCCGAGTGGGGCTCCGCCTTCCCTCGTTTTGGAAAGTTCAGATTGTGATGGTCCAACCTACTTTAGCCTCGTTCGCCAAGAAGAATTTCCAGCGCCCAAGGAATTACCGAAACTCAAGGGTTTTCACGTGCCGGGCCCTGGGAGACACTCGCCTGACAGTGTTTCGACACTGTTTCGACACTCTTTTGACACCTTTCCGGGTGCTCGAAATCATTTCTGGGATGTGGTCTTTAAGTAAGATGGGAACATCATAAAATTCAGGACGTGTTCTGGAGAAGTAGAACGAGTCGCGACGTTTTGGTCGGGTGTGGGGGGCCCACCTTCCGTCGTTTCTGGCTGCAGGCAGCCCGCACAGGAAGAAGGAGCGACCATCCGAGGCGGCCCTTGCATCCTTACCCCTTCGGCCCATCCCAGCTCGAACAGACAGGCGACGTGGCGTTCCAGGGCCTTTGCATCCTTACCGCGCGTCCTTACCATACGGGGTTACTGTACTGTCAGCTTCTGGGGGCCCTCGCGATGGAAAGCCCTTTGGCACCGCCCGCCAAAGCGATCCGGCATGAAAATTCAAGGGCGTCGACGTTGTGTCAAAATCACGGCGTCGCAGATGTGGACCAGGGCTCCGAGCTGCCCGCGCCATGCGCTATCCTGGGCCCTGGCGAGGTGTGCCCTGGAGGCCATCAGGGCCGCCCTGGAAGCGCGGGCTCCAGAGCTCCCGAGTCCTTCCTGGGGGCATTTGGTCGACGGGAGAAGACGGGGGCGACTGCTCGGACATTCGCGTGCGAGCTTCCTTTGTCGTCACGTCGTGCGTGAGCGCTCCCTTCTCCACGCGGTGTGCCACGCTAGCTGCCCGCGTAAGCCGCAGCGCAAGGGAGCTCTGTCTTGTGGGGTAAAGCTACCTGCCCCGCTTGCGCTTCCGGGCAAAGCCGAGTCATGCCACGCGCCTCCTCGTCAGGCAGCCTGACCGTTGCGGGCCGCGCCACGGGTCGCTCGGCCTCCCTGGATTCCAGTTTGGAAGGGAGGGGGGGGCGAACGCGAGACAGGCTCGTGTGTCTCTCGGTTCCTCCTCGTCGCTCACTCTGTCGTCCCAGGCCGGCGTCTGGCCGTCGCCGCTCGACGCTGGCCGTCGGCGTCGGCCCTCGGCGTCGGCCGCCTGATGGTCGTCGGCCGCCGCCGCTCGCCGGCCGCCCCTCGGCGCCAGGCGATCCTGAGGGGCGACGCGGAGCAGCCCAGCTCGGCCCGGACGCCCCGGCGCCCGCGGGCCTCCCCAGGGCGCCTCCCCGCGGGGCTGCCGGGGGGCTCCGGAGCGAAAGCAGCGGCTACGCGTCAGAGTGACCTGTCTCCGGAGTGCCCTTGGATGCGGGCCCACGGGGGTCCCCCCCAGCAGTGGCTGGCGCATTGGAACTGCTTGGATTCGGCCCCCCACGCGGCCCCCGGAAGCCCGCGCACCCAGAGCCACTCTTGCCCAGGGTCATTCTTTGCGTGCAGCCGAAAGCAGGACGTATACGCACATGCACATAGCCGCGTTGGATTCGAAAGTACGCGCTGCGCGAACGTTCGGATCACGAGGCTAGTCTCGCGGGCTGAGTGGCCGTATTCAATGTATGCGCGCGCGTCTTTTGTGGGCTCCAGTGGGGGGTTCGGCTACGAGTCAGAGGGACCCTTCGCCGGAGTGACCTCGGTGCGGGCCCACTGGGGCCTCCCAGTCGCCGAGGGTGGTGATGCGGTAACAGCGATTTGCGCGCTTTTGGATGTGGCGGCGCCCTGAAGCCGTGCACCGCAGGTCACTCTTGCCCAGGGTAACTCTTGCGTGCAGCCGACGGTGGGCCCGCGGCATCGGCATGGACTCGGGCGGAGGATATCCATTCATAGACGGCCGGCCCCTAGCACTCCCAATTGGCTTCAAGAGCCCACCGTATGATCCCAAGATGATCTCCAATGGGGCCTTCACAAAAAAACATGATTCAAGGCAGAAGTTTCGCAGAAGAGTGAATTCTTGCCTTTTCGGGCCAGCATGCCTCCAACGAGGCGCCCAGACGGGCCGACGAAGGGGAAGCCGAATAACCGCATACCCTGGATAGTAAAGCATACCCCCCCTTACCCCTGAGACCCTGAGACTCGACTATCCTGGGCCAAGTCAGGGCTGGTTGGGGGTACGGGGCAGCGAGGCCGAACTTCATTACTGCCGGGGAACGTACGGATCGAAGTTGTCACCTTCTTATGTTGAGTAGCAAGGAGGTTTCGCCAGAGCGAGCCGGGTATCGATCGACCCTACTAACATCCCATCCCAACTTGGCACGTGCGAGTTGCCGAGCCGGGAAATTTCCTGATCACCCCCGCTCCCCGCACTCGATTCCCCCCCGTGTGATTCTCAGGGGCGTGCGATGATCCCTGAAAGCCACCTGCCGAGGCTGCGAGCGAGAAGCTCCGCGGCACCTCTTGACTCGGGCACTGCCGGCGCACACCACCGTTTTTCTTCTCGAGGGGCGGTGCGTGGGCTCGGGGGGAGGGGCCGTGCGCAGTGCCGGCGGGGACGGAGGACGCAGGGGGGGAAGGGCATCTCTTGCAGCGCGCGGACGTGTGCAGTTTTTGTTCCCCTCCCTCGTCCTCCCTCCCTCCCTCCCCCCCCTCCCCTCCTCCTCGGCCGCGGGGCTCTCGGCGTGTCTGTAAAAAGTGCGCATGTTTTTTTTCCGGCGGGGACAAACGAGGAGCATCCTGGAGGAGCGAGCGCCAGGAAGTCGCTCCCGAAGCCGGAGCATGCGCGGGGAACGGGCGCCCGAGCGACGGCAAGACGAGGACGAGGGGAGGACCAGGCCGCAGCCGCGACGCCCCAGGCAACAGAGAGTTGGCGCGGGCGGTGCCTGTCGGTGTTCGGCCGCCGGGGCCCTCGCGCCGGGGCTCGGGGCCCTCCGAGAAGGACTCACGGCGAGGGGCCGGCCCCGGGGAAGTGGTCGGCAACGCGCAGAGGGGGGGGTAGGGGGGAGGGGGGGAAGGCTTCTTAGAAAGCACCCCTGCTTCTTAGAAGGCGCGGGCCTTCTCTATAGACGTCACGCAGGGTGTTTCTGAGAAGCCTTCCCCCCTCCCCCTACCCCCTTCTGCGCGCCGCCAATCAGTGGTCGGGACCTCTGGGGGCCCACGCACCGAAAGAGGTGGAGCAGAGGGACGGCTGGGGGGCGGGCAGGGCGGGGAGGAGCGGAGGAGGGAGAGCACGGACCAGCGAGCAGGCGCCCCACGAGCGAAAGCAGGGGAGCTGCCGCAGACGAATCCGTCCGCAGGCGCCGTCCTCAGGAGAGGAGGAGTCACTACCCACCAAACCACCCCAACCCAACCCGAAGGCCTCAAGTTGCCCTCCATTTCCAGTGGGGGGGGGTCGGGGAACATCGAAAGCACACATGTGGAACCCGTACCCCCCCCAACCCGAAATTCGGGTCTTCGGGTTGGGCTGGGGTGGTCTGGCAGGTAGTCAAACATGCAGGGGCGCCCCCGCCCACTCGGTGGAGGCAAGAGGCAGCGTCGGAGGGGGCGTGCGGCCCCTCGGGCGTTGGTCCCGAGCCGCCTCATGGAGGTGTTTGCAGTCAAGGCGCTGAAGCAAGAGCCTGCAACAATCGAAGAGCGTGTCGAATCTGTCTGTGATAGCTCATGATAGTATCCATGACACGAGTATTCGGAAACTGTCGTGATACAACTCATCATGACACCAATGAGCAATACGTATGCCAGATTATCCCCATATCCCCACTAGCCTCCAGGAGGGGCTCGTGTGTCCGGACCGTTCCCTAGATCTCGGTCGCAGCCCCTGACCCAGACCGATGGGGAAGCAAACTTGCGATGGTCGCTCCTGGCCGCCTTCACGCTGCCAGGGCGGCGGGCGCGCGCAAGGCCACGGCGCAGCGCAGACAGGAAGAGGATAGACCACCGGGAGAGGCGCGTGCTTTTGGACCCCCGCGGCCTTATATGGCGAAGGTCTTGCGGCCAGTGCCGCCGACCCTGAATGGCGACGACGACGACGATGACGACGACGAGCGCCCGCGGGCTTCTGTTTGTGGCCGAGGCTCGCCGTGCCCAGAAGAGCCATGCCATGTGCTCTTTCGTGTGCGTTGCCCATGGAAGCACGGCGACTGAACAGGATCAGAGGCTCGGCATGCGGCGCCCGGAGACAGCACCTCGCGCCAGGATCTCGCCACAGAGCGCGCCACGCGCCCACGACGCCCCACGACGGCCCCTAGGCACCCAAAGAAGCCGCCCAGACGGCACCGAGACTCCTGCTCCGTGACTTCTTGAATCCGTCCCCCGCGAATCACAGTTTTTCATACACCCTCTGGCACCTTCCGCTTTCACAGCGGATCATGTGCCTGTGCTTCGCTGGAACCTCGCGCGCGCGCGCGAAGCGCTCGCGTGGCTCCATGTTGTCAGCGTTTTTTGTATATGTCTGTGCCAGTGGATCCAGCCACGATCTCCTGCGAGGCAGGTGGTCTGCGCGTCCTCATATCCCTTGAGTGCTTCGCCTGGCCCTCAGTTCCCCTGCATTTCTCCGTCCCCGCTGCTGTGCCTCCTCCTCCTCCTCCTCCTCCTCCTCCGGTGCGTCCGTTGTGTGATGATATATTTGGTTGGCAAAGCCATCGGGGATGCCAACACAGTGCGTTTGTCCTTCCTCTCATCTTCTCCCTCGCCTCTTCCTCCTACTCCTCCTCGTCCTCCTCCTCGTCCTCCTCCTCGTCCTCCTCCTCCCCCGGTTCCCCTGGACTGGAAGCGACCGAGTAATCATTGTCACGGGTAGGTCGTTGTGCCATTTTGTTAGTGCCCCGCGCGTCTCTCCCAGGCCAAGGATCGTTGCATGAGCTTATTTCTTGCATGTCGGATTTCGCGGAGTTGTTTTTAGCATTGCATGGTTCTTCTCTGGCTCGCACTGTGGGTATACATAGCCGAGGTGCCTCATAGCACATCAACGCTTTGCAATGCATCGCAACGCAATGCAACACAATGCAACGCCATGCAAAGCAATGCATTTCCATGCAACGAAATTCAACGCAATGCAACGCAAGGCAACGCAGCGCAATGCGAAGCAACGCGAAGCAAATCATTGCCATATCTGCAGCAACGCAAGGCATTACGATTCCAACGCATTTGCGATTGCAGTGCAAGGGGTGGTGTGCAACGGGGAGGCGGCGACGATCGGGAACGGGGCTGCCTGGGCTGCGAACTTGTTTCTCATTTCCCAAACAGTGTGTGCATTTAGTTGGCCTTATTTGTGTTCTACGGCACTGGTCCTGAAGGTCGGTCTGGCGGCTGTGTCGTCGCCGTCGCCGCCCCGTCGCCGCCCCATCGCCGCTTCGTCGTCGCCCGTCGTCTGGGCCTGAAGGTCGGTCTGGCGGCTGTGTAGTCGCCGTCGCAGTCCCGTCGCCAACTCGTCGCCGCCCGTCGTCTGGGCCTGGGTGGGGGTCTGGCGGCTATGTTGTCGCCGTCCACGCCCCATCGTCGCCCCGTCTTTTTGCGCCATACAGGTTGCTTCACATGCCCCCTTTTCTAAGAAAAATCGAACCTCCCCCCGCTTCAATCGACATTGTAATCGGACTTTCTCCCATCCGAACTAAAGCGACCAACCCCCACCATCTTCGTAGAAGAAAACTATGAGCGCGCACTCGTTCATCAAATATCAGTATTGAGCAACATTCTTGTGCGAGAAATGGACCGAAGTGCACACGCTCGCGTCGTCGCGCTTGCCGACATCTTTCAACAATGCCAATTTTCGTATGGATGTAAACATCGAGCGTCCCGGAAACATGGTTTTGCAACAAGGTGTTTCAAACAAGGTCTGCGCGCGCGCTCTTAGAAGACCAAGGGGGTCCAAGATGTTCATCAAATCCGATCAAGTGGGCGTTCCGCGCGCACATGTCGGAATCATTCGGAGGCCCTTGCGCGCGTGATAAGGGGGGCACGATCCCTGTCAGATAAAACCATGTGTGCCACGCCACCCGGTCCCGTCGGCCGCGCGCACGTCGAAATCCTTCTAAAGCCCTCAACGCCGACACGTGGACACTGTCATCGTCCTCGGCGTGATCAGCATCGTCGCCGCCAGTGGCATTGACATCGATACTATTATCATCGTGTCTGCCTTTGTCGGCGTCACGATGGTACCGCGCCCGCCCGACGCACCGAATCTCATTAAAATGCCCCCGCGTCAGCGCGGCCTGCGAGGCGCGCAGGGGAATGTCCAGTGGTCTGCGCCACCGCGGCCGCGTCTTTCGTGCCAGACTGGCTGGCCGTTCTGCGCGCGAGCATGCGCGCACCGTCGCGGCCGCAGCGGTGCTCCAGCCAGCGCCAAGCCGTCATCGCAATCGCCGCCGCATGGGTTTTGCGGAGTGGGCGGGTGGGTGAAATGGTTGCGCGAGCATTGGAGCTAACACTGTCAAATTCGACACGGCGAATGGCACCACATCGGTTCTTTTAGCACGAAGGTTATTCGGATCTACCTCCCCCCGGATTTACCGCGTGGTATATTCACATTGCTAGTCATAAGCGTTTCTGCCCCATCGCCCATTGTAGGTATGAGTTCGTACGATCCCAGGCACACCTTCACCCCTCCTCATCCTATGCAACAAAAAGTATGCCCGTTCGCCCCATTATTAACAACCAGCAGTGTTCAAACATCTTTGTAAACCTCGGGACGGAGTGCACACCCGCGCGTCGTCGCGCGCGGATGCCCGAATATGGGAAACAACCGTGGGTTACATAAGGGTTATGAAAAGCGAGGGTCCCGAAACCGTGTAAAAAGCACAGCGTTTTGGTAGCAGGACATTGCAAAACAAATGCGCGCGCGTTCCTGCTAAACCATCTGGTTTCCAACCTATTCATCAACTTCGGCCAAAGGCGTTTTCGCGCGCCTCTGGTGCCGCATGCCGGAAACATAAGCACGCCTTTGCGCGCGGGCTGGGCGGGCACGATCCGTGTCAAATAAAACCATCGGGGCCACCCTCGCGCGTCGGTCGCGCGCGCATGTCGACCTCGTTCCAAAACCTCCATCACCGACGCGACGGCGCCGTCATCGTCGTTGGCGTGATCAGCATCGGCACCCGCACTCGCCGCGCCGTCGTCTTTGTCAACATCGTCACCAACATCGCTACTATAATCATCGTTTCCACCTTCGTCGACGTTGCCATGATACCGCGCCCGCCCCATTCGCCGACTCGCACTGAAGTGCCCGCTGGGATGTGCCCAGCGGTCAGCGCCACCGCGGTCGCGTCGGTCGCGCCAAACGAGCTGGCCGGCCGCGCGTGCTTGGATTGGCGCGGCCGCAGGGATGCACTAGCCAACGCCACGCAGTCATCGCAATCGCCACCGAATGGTTTTGCACACCTAGTTGCGGGTGAGTGGGTAAGATGTTTGCAAGAGCATGGATTGTGTCAACTCGTTTGTAGAAACAGGCGCACCATGCAGACTGCGCCACGCAGATTACACAACTGATATTGCACTATATAAGACGTACACAACATATTACTCCATGTGGGCTGCACAGTATCGATCGCGCCACATAGACTACACAACCCATATCACACCAGTTACACAACATAAATGAGGCAACGCCGATTGCATCACATAGAACGAGGTAGGTCGCACCACCTAGAATGTACTGCGCAGGTTCTCCTTTCTAAAAACAGAATGGACTCTACCCCCCCGGCGTTATCCCCTTTTCCGGGTATGTAAATCATGTATGATTTTGACCACATGTCCATCTTAAAAATGAATTTACACTATTCTAGAGGGGGCGGTAACGCTCCCACTGGGTGTTTTTTTTTTTTTGTACGAAAGACAAACAATTACGCGGGAACATTTTTTGCTTTAGCATAAGATTTGTCCACTAACCTCTTGCAAAACATGGGACGAAGTGCACAGGCGCGCCTCGTCGCGCGCGCATGCCGAAATCCGTCAAAAACCCTCGGAGACGGAAGGTTTTTGCAATCGCGTTTCCAAAAAAACATGCAAAACAGGGTTTCGCAACACTGATTTGCTAAAAGATCTTACGCGCGTTTTTTTTAATAAAAAAAACGGATTTTCAATAATTACACAACATGCTACCAAGGGGGCTTGGCGCGCACGCATGTCGAAATCTGTCGAACGCCTTTGCGCGTGTGCCGTCGCGAGAATCCTCGGCAGAAAGTGGGACGAAGTGCAGACGCGCGCGTCGTCGCGCGCGTCTGCCGAAATCCTTCACAACCCATCGTTTTCGGAAGGATTTCAAAATCATGTGTCCAAACAGCCTACAAAACACAAGGTTTCGCAACACGGATTTTCAACAAAAGCGTGCGCGCGCGCTTTTGCGTCGTCGTCGTCGTCGTCGTCGCCGTCCTCCCTCCTGCTGCATCGTCGTCGTCGTCGCCTACGTCGTCCTCTGTCTTTCCTCGTGTTCGTCGTCGTCGTCCTCTTTGGCGTCGTGGTCGTTTCCGTCGTCGTTGTCGCCGTGGTCGTCCTTCCTCCTCCCTCGTCGTCGTCGTCCCTCCTATTTCGTCGCCGTTGTCGTCGTCGTCGTTGTCGTCGTCGTCGTCTTCCCTCCTCCCTCGTCGTTGTCGTCGTCGGCGTCGCCGTCCTTCCTCCTTCTTCGTCGTTCGCGTCGTCGCCGTCCTCCCTCCTCCCTCGTCGTTGTCATCGTTGTCGCCGTCGTCGTCCTCCCTCCTCCCTCGTCGTCGTCTTCGTTGGCGACGTCGTCGTCGTCTTCGTCGTCTTCGTCGGCGTCGGCGTCGTCGTCGTCTTCGTCGTCGTCGACGTCGGCGTCGTCGTCGCCGCCGTCGTCGGCGTCGTCGTCGTCGTCGTTGACGTCGTCGTCCTCCTCGTCGGTGTCGTCGCTGTCGTCGTCGTCGGCGTCGTCATCGTCGTCGTCGTTGTCATCGTCGTCGGCGTCGGCTTCGTCGTCGTCGTCGGTGTCGTCGTTGTAGTCGTCGTTGTCGGCGTCGTCGAAGTCGTTGGAGACGTCGTCGGTGTCGTCGTAGTCGTTGTCGGCGGCGTCGTCGTCGTCGTCGTTGTCGCTGTCGTCGTCGGCGTCGCTGTCGCTGCCAAGTTCGATTTGGTACCCACCGTCACGGTCTTGAGAGATTTTGCAAACCAAGTTGCGGGTGGGTGGGTGGGATGTTTGCGCGAGCAGTGGAGTGGACAATTCCATGCGAACAGAAATTAATTGCACAACATAGGTTGTACCACCTCGAGTGCGTAACGTGTGTTCGAGTGGTTTAGGCCGTTACCGACCTCACCAAGAGTCAGAGTTTGCGACGGCCGTGGACGGCCCAACCCACCACCGTGCTTGGGCTGCTGGTCAGGAGCCTGTCGGATGAATGCATTGGTCTCCAGCGATGCCTCTCAGGGGCCCGTTGGCGGGTTTTCGGGTTCCTTTGACAAGTGTTTTGGGGGGGCCCCTGGAGGCCTCCTGCGGGCCTCTTGGGGGCGCCTTGGGGGGCCTCTTGGGACCTCGCGCGGGATCCTCGGGGGGGGTCTGGGGGGGCTCTGGGGGGGCCAGCGTGGGGGGGACATGCTCGACGTGTCAGGTCGCATGCCCCTCTTGGGCTGTCTTGGGGCGTTTTGGGGAGCTCTCTTGGGGCGTCTCGGGGGGGCCCTGGGGCCGTCTCAGGGCCCTCTTGGGCCGTCTTGGGGGCCCCTTGGAGGCCTCATGGGCCGTCCTGGGACGATCTTGGGGCCTTTTCGGCCGTCTTGGACGCTGCAATAACGGAAAAGGTGGGCACGCAACGACCGCACGTCTTTTCAAGGGAATCTTGCAGTGTTCGTTTCTTGTTTTTTTTCCGTGGTCCTCCAGCAGCTCTTTTGGGTCGTCTTGGTAGCTCCATTGGCCGTCTCGACGCATCTCTGACCGTCGAGCGGATATCGTTGGCCGTCTCGGCGCTCTTGCTTTGCGCCCTTCTGGAGGCTTCGCAGGCTCCGGGGACTTTGTTGACCAGCTCGTCGGGACCCCTCCCTAGAATCGGATTCTGGGCCCCAGGGGAGGGGAAAGGGGGGAGAGGAGGGGGACGCCAATTCTCTGACACGCCTTCTCAGCCCTTGCAAGTGAGGGCCGGCGAGTTGCACCACATAGGTTGCGCCACATAAATCGCACCCGTATATGGCACAACATCGATTGTACCATGTGTTTTGCACTACATCAACACCCCAAGATAGATGACACTACATGTACTGCACCACGTGGATATCACCACATAGCCACATGATTTGCACGATGTGCGCGACGTAGATCGCACAACGTATACTGGACCACATCGACTCCACGATACACATTGCACCACAGATTCTGCACTAATTTTTGTTAGAAGCCCACTGCTTGGTGCCCACGTGGCCTAACATTTGGACACGTCGTGAGGCGACGGACGCGAACGGGGGCCGCAGTGGCCGCGCACGGGCCCAATCCCTTAGAAGGGAAGCGAGAGCTCCTAAGAGCAAGCATTGTTTGGAATAGCAACCTATCCGCATATGAGTGAGCACATGCACACACATATGATGAATGGTCTGGTCCTGGTATGTGCATGCTCATGTATATATGCACAGTATGTACCTGTTGTGTGCACATATATCTGTACACATACATACACGCAACACGTTGTGTGCACATCCATGGTTCTTGCATTCACAATTACGATCAAGGTTGTGCAGTGCCTGCGCGTTGCCTTCTCCCCCGTCTAGCTCTACCGCCATAGCGGTCAAATTCAAGCCCTGGGGGGTTGAAAGTCAACATCGGGCTGGTACTCCCGTGGTCGATGACTGGTACGCTCTGGCACAATCCAGCTTCATCTAGCGCAATCTCTTTCAAGTCCGCAGAATCCCGGGCTCCTTCTGGCTTCATCTGGCCTAATGGCGCCTTGGTCTGGCTAAATCGACACCAATCCTTCTGACGAGCACCTCCCAGGAGTTGCCCCCAAACCATCGCCCCCTCTCGCGAAGCGGGGGGATCTGGGGGGCGGCGGGGGTGGTTACTCCTCGTTCCCCTGCGTTCCCCTCCTCGTTTTCCTCCCCCGCCTTTCCCCCCCCCCCCCCCCTTCGTCCCTGCTTCCCCGCTCGCCCTCTCTCGGTCGGGGGACTCCCCTGGGGCGGCGGGAGAGGTACTCAGTGGAGAGCCACCACAACAGCCTGGAGGGCCGCGCGGCGGGCGCGGCGTCTCCGCGGGCCGCCGCAGGCCCCCCCTCTCCACCACTGAACGTGTGAGTGAGGGGAGGGAGGGGAGGGGAGAGGGCGGGTCCGCGGAGGGCGCTTGAGGGGAGGAGGAGTAGGAGAAGGAGGAGGATGAGGAGGAGGAGGTGGAGGTGCTGGAGGAGGAGGAGGAGAAGGAGGAGGAGGAGGAGGAGGAGAGGAGGAGGAGGAAGAGGAGGAGGGGAAGGGGGAGGGGGGGGAGGATGAAAGGGAGGAACTCGATCGTGGCCCCCCGGGAGCGCTGACAATCGTCGTTCATTATGTTCGCCGTCCTCTTCGTCTCGCCTGATCCTGCCTTCTCCTGCCGCCCCCTACTCCTCGTCCTCCTCCTCGGCGGGGAGGATGGCCACGACGCTAACGACGACGTTGGAAACGGCGACGACTCCCGCGGCGACGAAGACGACGATGACGAAGACGATGACGACGGCGACGACGACGACAACGTATGGCGACGACGATGACGGCGGCAACGACGACGTCGTCCACGACGGCGACGACGACGTATGGCGACGACTATGGCGGCGCCAACGACGACGATCCTGACGACGCCGGTGACGAACGCCGCCTCCGATGGCGACAACGACTGCGGTGCCGACGCCGACGCCACCGCCGCCGCCTCCGTTGATACCCCTTTTCGCCCTCCTGCTCCTCTTCCATCCCCTCCTCGTCTCCGCTGCTGCCCTCGTGGTCGCCGCCGCCGCCTCGATACGCCCGTTTTCAAACGCAACACGTCCCGTGTTCAAGACGTCCGTGTCAATACGTCGCGTGTTGGCTCCACGTATTGGCCCACGCTTTGGCGAACGTATCGCGTCGGACCTGCGTTTTCAGTCCACGTGTTGAGCTCCGTAGCAATACGCCACGTGTCGCGTGTTGCGCATCGGGGCAGCTACGCGCCGCCGTCGTCGATCGTCGTCGGTCGTTGTCGCCGCTGTCGGCCGTTGCCGCCGCCGCCGCCCGCACGCCAGGTCCCACGGCAGACCGCGGGGCGGCCCCCTCCAGCGCGGCGCGCGCCGCGGCGCGGTCCATCTCGCCGCGCCCGCCGCCGCCGCCGGGCCGGTGGTCCCCGCGCCACGGGGGGGGGGGGGAGATTGGATCCGGGGGAATTGGGTCCCTCCCTTCTTCCTGCGCGTTGGGCCCTCCCTCCCTCGCAGCTCCTCCTCGTCCCGCCTCTTCCTCCTCCTCCTCCTCCTCCTCGCGCTCGGCAGGGGGCGGGGTGAAGAGGGGGTCAGGGGCAAGTCAGGGGGGGGGGTCGGCTCGGGGGGGGACTCCCCCCCCACTGCCCATTGGTCGCCCAGAGGGGCCCGACGGCCGGCCCAGCCAAGGAGCGTTCTTATGCGCTATCGGGGCTCGTCGCCGATCCATCGGCGACGTATCGCCGATTCAGGGCCGGTGTCCCCCACCCCGAGCCGGAGCAGCGGGGGGGAGGAGAGTGGCTCTGAGGGAAGCGGGTCTTTCGAGATGTGGCCCGCCCTACTCCTACTCCCTCCTTCTGCGCGTTGGCCATCCCTACTTCCCTCCCTCCTCCCGCCTCCCGTCTCCTCCGCCCCTTCGCTTCCTTGGCCACTCCGTGCTTTTCCGTCTTCCATCTTCGTTGTTTACTACATATCATTATCTAGCCTTTCTGGTTCTGTCTCGTCGTCTTCCTCCATGACTTTCCCTCCTGCTCCTCCGCACACGTATTGTCTGCCACCTTCTTCATTTCTCACTCCTCCTCCTCTCCCCCTCCCCCTTTCCCCCCTTCTTGCCCCACCCCTCCATGCCTCCCTCTGCCTCCTCCTCCTCTCCGCCTCAATCACACCTCCTTATGAACAGTTCCTTCCTGTCGCCCCCCCAGACGTTCTGGTGGGCGGGCGGGGCGTTTCGCGTAAGTTGTCCTCACCAGGTATTGTCTTGAAGTTTGAACTTTGCAAATGCTTCAAGGATTGAGGGCGGGTGGCTTTTCAAAATGTGGCTATCGTTTCAGCGCCGCGCACCCAGACGCTTCCGAGGATTGCTTGGCCTGACGCGACCTGACCACCTACTCCCCCATCTCCTCCCTCTTCTCCTCCTCCTCCTCCCTCCCTTTCTCCCGCCTCGCCTTGTTTCTCTTCCTCTTCCTCTTCTTCCATTTCGTTTCCTTAAAAGCGGTCTGCCCTGGCCCATCCACAGACGTGTCAGTATCACGGTTCGAGGCGGTTCCTTTTCAACATGCGGTTCTCGTCTCAGCGCCGCGCACAGTCGTTTCAAACATTGAAAATAGCTTCACGGATGGAGGTTGGATCTTGTTCAAAGTGTGGTTCTCGCAGCAGCGCCGCGCGCATACGTCTCATACGGGCGAAGCCCCAGTCATCGCGTTCTAGCACGGCTTAGGGTTGCCAGGACTCAACAGTCACGTTGATTCCCGGCGCTGAGGTCCACTTCGTCGCCTCCACCCGCGGCGTGGGAGTCCCAGCGTTGCTGCCGTGACACGACTGAGTAGTTTCAGGCGGTCGTCATTCAATGGGGAACGCCCCGCAATGGAAACATCTTTTTTCCAGGGACCTGTGGACGGGGCATCTCGAGGAAGGTGTATCTCAGCATCGGTGATATGCCTTGGGTTTACATTGGTCTTCCTCCTCCCTCCGCTTCTCCCCCCTCCAGCCTTAGCGCTTCCTCCGCTTGGTCATCCTCCGCCTCAAGGGTGGAGGGCGGGTTTTTCTCAATATGCGGTTCTCGCATTAAGGCCACGCGTTCGTTTTGAACATTCGCAACAGTTTCGCGGATGGAGGGCGGGCAGTTTGTCAGATTGTGGTTGTCGCTTCATTTCCGCGCACGCTCGAGCCACATTTCTGCAGCATGCTCAAAGCTGGATGGCGCGTCCTTGTCAAACCTCGGCTACTGCCTTAGCGTCGCGCGCATACGTTTTTTAACATTCTATAGCTTCGAGGGTGGATGGCGGGTCATTTTCAGCACGTGGTTATCGCTTCAGCGCCGCGCGAACTTTTCTTATCAGTGTTACGTTCTACCCGAGTCCGGGGCCATTGCTGCTTTTTTCTGCCTCTAGTGCTCCTGGTCGTGTTCGTTCGGGTTCGCGGTATGGAAAGTCCCCTTGAGGGGCAGCGGATTCCTCCTTCTCCCCTGCTTGTTTGCCTTGAAAAAAAATTATCAGTGTGCAGCAGTTTCACTGGCCTGTGAGGAAGAAGCCCCACGCATTGTGCTCTGGTGCGGTTTACGGCTGTCAGGATGCAACCGTTACTGTGATTCGTGGTTCCCATGGTTGGAGCCTTTGGCGCGATTGAGGAACGTCAGGACGCAGAAACGTCAGGACCGCCATGGAGGAGCATCAACGTTTATCCACATGCATGCGGCAAGCCCCGCCACCGCGCCTGCGCAACAGCGTAGCAACAAGGAGGCTGAATGTGGGAACAGCGCAATTCCGACGAGTAGTCTGAATTTGGGCGGTTGGTGATCACGACCTCGTCTTTGTCCGTAGAGCCGCAGAGGATGGGAAGGGAGGAAGGGGAACGGGAGAACATGAGGAATAGAATAGGAGGGGAAGGTTTCTCGGGGCCTTCTCGGGGCTTATTGGGGGACTTCCTGTCTCTGTGTCCCCTTGTGCCCCCATGCGCCAGACGTTCCTCAGAGTACCACAGGGGGCCCTCGGCGGCCCCACAGCTCCCAGTGCATGTGTATACATATATGTATACATATACATACATATATATATATATATATATATATGCTACAGGAAGTATGGCTTAGGGCGACGCGTCACTCAGGGTGTTATGTGCGCGATAAGGTATATTATCATAATCAGCTCAGTTGTTGTTCTTTTGGTCCCCATCCGCCCATGTCCAGCAACAGTGGTGGGCGGAGCGGCGGCTCAGGATCCAGTGGGGTGGCGGACGCGTCCGATGGCGGAGGTGCCGAAGCCACAGGGACGCTAGAGAGTGCAGGGGGGGTCACCCATCCCACCTCCGACAAAGGGGTGGGCACAGACGAAGACGATTGGCAACAGCTCTCGTGGACCACCGAGACTCCCGGCGAGAGTTGGACCCCAGGATGGGTCACTCTGAACGGGGTGCTGGCCGTGATTGGTGGTCACGCTGGAGCTGGGGCCCACGGACGACAGCATCATATCCATGGACGTTCACTTCAGACCCATGAAGCTCACCATCCCAACTGAGCAGGTACCGCGGTGCTGACGACGGGAACTGGCCACAAGAACATGCTGGGCATGCAAAAGATTGGGGCTGGCACGGGCGTGACGATCAGAAGCCCCAGCGGCCAGCCGAGGAAAAGTCGAGGGACTTCTCAGCTCCTCCTCAGTGGAACGGGTCCGAACACTTCCTGCTCGACAAATCAATTTCAGATCATGGACGCTCAGGAAATGCTTCCCGGACTTCGCCTAGGCGAGTAAGGTCTTGGAGGGCTTGTCCCTCGAGCTTCAGACCAAGTTCAGGTCAAGCCGAGTCAAGCTCGACCCGCCCCGTGGCATGAAGCTCCTGGATGATCACCTCATTATCCTTTTCTGGGGGGGCGAGCAGGCGAAGCAGATCGAAAGCTGCATGGCGACGCTTTGTTCGAGTTCATGATAAAGCAGGGCGAGTCTCTCGCAGGGAACGTCGCCCGTCGCGACGCCCAACTGGGCAAGGCGGAGGCACTGGGACTCATACTACCAAACGCAGTCAAAGCACGCTGTTATGAAGAAGGGGCCGCTTGTCACAACAACATCGATCGAGTGAATGTACGTACTCTCTCCTCTGGAAAGAAGGGCCTCCAGTCAAGTCGCCAGGCACTTCTTGATCTCGATGGCACTGACCGGTCAGTGCGTCCCAACCCGTCGTCATCGGGCTCCCGCACCTGTGTCGAGGCTGGCATTGAGATTGCCATTCTTCCGAGAAGAAGAGCCCTCCGACGACCTTCAGGACGATCATCTTCCTGGTGGAGTTCAATCAAGACGAAGCGAATCAGACCTCGCGGAGGACGAGATTTATCACGCACACGCAGGGGCGGCGGAACCACGGCGGAAGAAGACCTGGAAAGAGGCCCGAGACACGAAAGTAGCCGGGAAAGTAGACCGTGACTTTTTCGACCGTCGTCGTTGAGGTCGGCCAGAACAGCATCGACCAGGCCGAAAAGTCATTTCAAGAGATGACCTCAAGAAAAGGCCCCGATGCTTTCACCGCGGCGAATCTGGGCATTGACGCGAGGACTGCAAGAACCCGCGCCGCAGCAAGGCCGACAGGCTCTCAAGGCCGAGATGACTGCCAAGCCGAGCGATTCGCTCTTTCACTTCCTGGCGGACGACCCCAGCGGGACCTGGCTGGAGGCTCGCGGCCCGCCACGCTCGAGCCAGAAGGGGGGCCTGCGGAAAAATAAGATCACTGAGAACGTCGCGTTCACTGATATGGTCCACGACGTGACTCCCTCCAGCACGGGCGACCACGCGCAGGTGGGCACCGCGGCCGGCGCCGCGCTGATCGGGGAGCCCAACCTGCAGAAGTTCGTGGACGCCTTCGCCGCGACGGGGCACCTGGCGCACCTGGCCTCCGACGCCGAGGGCCTCCCGCAGGCCGACGCAGGCCAGAGGGGGAGTGGCGCCCGTCGGGAGAGCCATCGCACCCGTCACCTCCTGCGGCTGCGGCGCGATCGAGTTCGCTATTTTACCGCCCCCGAGGGCCAAGCGCAGCCTGCTCCAGCGCCGAGCGGGGCGGGTCCTTTACGCGTCGGGCCGGAGGGAGCTCCAGTCACACATCCCGCTCCTTATAGTCGGTGATCGAGATGCTGGGCCCCCTGCTGGGCGACGAAAGAAATCCGACGCCCCCCCCGACTGGCCCCGCCCCATCGGTCAGTTCCTCCCTCCGCGCTGCTCCGCCCGCAGCTGCTCTGGCGGTCTCGGACTCTCAGATGCTCTGCCCGCCGGGCGAGGTCACGGGGTCGCCTCCAGAACCGGCGGTCGAGGGCGCGGCTCGCCCGAGCCTAGCTCGGAGACCCTTGGATGATCTCGAGACCCCCCCCCCCCGTCCTAGACCTCGCGCTAGCGGAGGAGATGCCCGGGGGTGGTCGGGCCAGGACCATGGGGTTCTCTCCCCCGCCAGCCCGAGTCACCTGTTGGGCGACGCGCCGGCCTGCAGCCCGAGTTCTCGCCTCAGGGGCGCCCCCGCCGGGCCAGCTGGAGCGGCCCCGGCCCCGAGCGAGCGGGGCCGTCGCGGCGCGTCATTTCCGTTGGAGGAAAAAGAGGAGGGGCGCCCTCAGCCCAGGCTTCCTCCCCGCCCTCGTCCCAACTCTCAGGGCCCAGGCCAGGGCCGCGCCCGCGTTCTGAGGAGAAGATGAGGATGACCTCCAGGATCAGGCGTTGTGGGGCGAGATATGCGTCCGGCACGGCTTCGCCGGGCACGTCTGCGCAGGGGCGGGGCCCCGGAGGGCGCCCGCGCCCAAGAGGGCCGAGGTCAATCCCAGGAAGGTCTCGCCAGGAGAGCGCGAGCTCGTTACGTTTCACGACGCCAAATAAAGAATTGAGGGCCATTCTGGACTCTGGGGCCGCCCGAATCGCCCCTTCTTCCGAGGCGCAGATGCTGGGGCGTTGATTCCCGGATCGGATTCTGGGGGGCCGCGTGGCGCGGCGTTTCGCGGCCGAGGAAGGCGCAGGGGCAGCGCCAGCGCGGCCCTGGCCACCAGGTGTATCCGCCCACGCCCCATAGCGAGTCCGCGATGTTGGCCCTGGAGGCCGTCCGCGCGATGGGGCTGGTCATGGAGGCATCCGATCTTAAGAATGCGTTCTGCCAATCGCAGAAGCTAGAGCGACCGCGGGGGGCGATGCACTGCGAGGCGTGCGACGGGCCCCCTCTCTTTTTTTTATCTTTCTTTCTTTATTTCTTTCTTTCTCTCTCTCTCTCTCTCTTTCTCTCTCTCTGTCTCCCTCTCTCTCTCTCTCTCGAGGGGAGCTAGTAGAAAGGTCGCGACAGTGCGCGGCCTCAACGACGCTTCGCTACTGCGGCACCGCACGTTGACCAATTGGTTGGCTGCGGACGTGTTTCGCCGATCGCTTCTAGGCGCTTGCTTGTGGCCCAAACGCCCCGAGACGGGCGCCCCGGAGGCGCTCGTCGCGATGTGAGTGGACGACCTCGCTACTAGACGCAACCCAAAGGAGTTGCATTTGAAAAGCGGGCGGGCGGGCGCCGCCGCGGTGCGCCGCGCCGCCCCGCCCCTTGGTTTCTGACGCCACGCTGATCAATGAGCCGCGCGCCCAATAAAAAACAAATCGGCGACCCAGAAGATCACCATCTGGTCCTTGGACCCCTTGAGCCTAACTTTTCGTCGCGGCCTCGGACGCGGGCGGGCCCGGGTCAGCGCGCCGAGACGGAGCGCAGGGGGCGCGGTTGATCTCCGCCGCGGACGCCAGCATCAGCCATAATCTCAGGGCGAGGGTCTCTCTGCTCTCGTGGCGATCGCAGAGGATCAGAAGATCCGCGGCCTCCACGGGAGCCGCGGAGAGCCAATGTCCGTCCTCGGCCTTTGCCGAAGCCCAGTGGCTTCAGGTCGCCTGGCGCGACCTGGTGTTCCACGACGTTCAGGTCTCCGATTAGGCATCCTCTCAATCCCCGTTTTCGTCTGTGCTCTCTAAGGACTGCGCGTTGGCCCAGGGCGCCAGAACGCGTCCACCGTCTCCGCGCTGGACGCCAAGTCCACATTCGACACGCTGTCGCGCAACTGCGCGGGATCGCTCGCCGATCGCCGCAATGCGATCGAACTGGCTGCGCCGCGGGGCCTGATGTCGAACGCGGGGTCGCAGATCCGATGGATGCCGCGCGGCCGGATGGCCGCAGACCCCCTCGCCATGGCGGATCCCTGCCAGAGGAACCTAGCCCTGTCAGACGTGCTCAGCCGAGGTATCATGACGCGCGTGGACGAAGAGGGCCACATGCGCGAACGCGCCTTCAACCAGCCCCTCAAGTCACGACCTAGAGGTGCGTCTCGCAAGGCTCTGGATGACCCAGCCTCCCAGGATTCGACGTGGTCCCAGAATCCCCCAGGACCCCAGGCTCACGATCCCAGATTCCTCGTTTTCTTTGGTACATGTGGGGCGGCGGGAAGCAGGGAAAGAAAAGAGCGCTTAGTGGATTATCCGACGTCAGGCCCACGTAAAGTGGCCCCGCTGTCTGCCTTTTTCCTTGTGCCCCATGGCCCTGACGTTCCTCGGAGCACCACGGGGGGGCCCTCGGCGGCCCCCCAGTTCCTAGTGTATATGTGGTACAGCCATTCTGGCTTAGGGCGACGCGCCACTCAGGGTGTCATGTGCGCGATAAGGCATATTGCCCCCATCAGTTATGTTCTTGCCCTTCTGGTCCCCAGTCCGTTCTCTCGTCCGCCCATGTCCAGCGACATTCCTAGGAGTTTTCTGATCGATCCTTGGGCCTCATGGGGCCTCTTTTGGGGCCCTTTAGGCCGTCTTAGGGGATGATTGGCCCGTGTGGCATCAGGGGCCTTCCTAAGCAGTGTTGCTGCCCCCTTGGGGCCGTTCGCGGCCGACTTGGGGCCCTCCTGGGAGTCTCTTGGGTCGCCGTGGAGCTAGATTGGAAGCCTCTCGGAGGCATCTTGGGCCGTCTTGGGCGGCCGGGAATCCGAACGGGCGAGGATGCCATTACCTTTCCAAGGTTTCAACAACATCAACGGTTTTGCCTTCCTCGGGCTCTCCAGGAGTACCTCTGGGGGCCTTCTTGGGCCGTATTGGGGGCTTCGTGATTTGCCTCGAGGCTGTCGTGGGGGCCTCTTGAGCCGACTTGGGCCAGCTTGATGTCATTTTGGCTGCCTTGAAAGCCGTCGCGGAGGCCATGGGGCTCCCGATAAGGCCTCAAGACAGATCAATAGGCCCCAGGGCCGGCCCAAGAGGTTTCCAGGAGGCCTTCCACGAGAGCCCGAAGAGGCCAACATCATTGATTCTCCACAGGTTGTGAAAATATTTGATGTTCTGGTATGTTTGGGGCTCCGACCGCCCGAGACAGCCGAAGAGACATATCTCGGCAGTGTGGTTGTTTTCTTCGGGCGCTTCACGGCCGTTTGGGGGCTTATTGGGAGCCGCTTGGGTAACAGTTGGATCCTCATGGCCCGATTTGGGGCCCTCTTGGGGGTCTCTTGGGCTGTCTTGGAGCTATTTGGGAGGCCTCTTGGGGGCCTTTTGGGCCGCGTTGGGTGATCGGAAAGCCAGCCAAGCGAGAACCTCAACATCCTTCAGAACAGTGCGGGAAACCAGTGGTTTGGGCCCCCGTCGGCCTCTCCAGGAAGGCCCCTTGGAGCTCTCCTGGGCCGCCTTGGGTGCCTCTTGGGCAGATGTGAGGCCATCGTGGGGACCTTCTGGGCAGTTGCAAGGCTGTTTCGGGCGCCATTGAGCCATCTTGGGCCACATTGAACCGTTATGTTATCGTCGTGGCTGTCTTGGTACCCATTTTGGAGGCCGCCTCGGTTGTCTGGAGGTCGAATAGAGCGTTGGGGAGCAACCTCCGGGTGGGCTGTTTGACCTCGCGCGCGATGCAGGGGCGCGGTCGGTCCTGGAGAACCTCGCGACGTGC
Organism: Prorocentrum cordatum; assembly: GCA_963575745.1. Taxonomy (NCBI): domain Eukaryota; class Dinophyceae; order Prorocentrales; family Prorocentraceae; genus Prorocentrum; species Prorocentrum cordatum. The sequence goes on from CAUYUJ010020225.1 coordinate 151,223, forward strand.
TCCCAGGGAGACCAACTCATTCAGACCAAGCACTGTGACCGCTAGGGCGCATCAGTTGATTCTGGGCTTTGGAGCTCCGGCGGGGCACTTCTAACGGTTCTGGATTTCCAGACGGTTGTGTTCCAACGGGGCACGTTCTTCTTTGAAAATGGATCGCGAATCGTTGTAGGGACCTATCTGTAGGGAATGTTGGGGGAGGGTCTATTGCAACATCGCTGATGGGTCTTGGGTTTACAGTGGTCTTCCTCCTCATCCCTCCTCGTCTCCTCCTCGCCCCCTCCTCTCCCCCTCCATTTCCCCCATGCTCCCCCTCTTTCTGAAGAGAGGGGGTGGAGGTGAAGCACCTCAACAGCCACCTGGAGGCGCAGGAAGCAGAGGCCAAGGGCATCCCAAGGGAGGCCTGGGAAGGCAACGGGCAAGCGGACACGCTCGCCGAGGCGGGCGCGCAGCAGCACGCCATCGAGGATAACCAGATGGTCTGCTACGAGTGGGCGAGGGCGACGGCGCACCTGGCGCGCACGCGCATCGCAGACTGCACGAAGGGCGTCATCGTGAGAAGGCCGACAGAACCTCGCGAGCTCTGGATGGCGAGGAAGGAGGATATCAAAGCCAGGAGGGGGCGCCGCCGAAGGAAACAGCACTACCTCGACGCTGACCCGCTGAAGAGGCCGCCCACCAACCACGACCTCGCGAGGCCAAGAAGGGGCAGAGGGTGGAGGTGCCGCTGCTGCTGCCAGTCCATCCCTGCCTCAGCGCCGCTCAGAGGGTTTCAGGAATGGTTCGAGCAGCAATGTGGGGCCCGCCGCCAGCGGAGGGAAGATGCGTCAGCTACTTCGGCGTCGAGTCGCACCCCACGCACCCGCTGGGGTGGCTATGGGGGACAAAGGCGCTGGCTTTGCACGCTGTGCGCGGGCTCGGCGACGGGGATCGTCTCGGGGAAGCTACGGCGTGGGTGTACCAAGGCGCCGAGCTGCAACTCCACGAAGTACAAGCTGGTGCACTGGACCCGCCTCGCTAACGCTGAGGAGTGGGACAAGCTCGTGCGCGACGGACGGCGAGGGGAGGAGGCGACGCCAGCCGCGTCTCAGCAGGGGGGGGCGCCTAGGGAGCCCACGCCGGGCGAGGCTGAGGAGAGCGCCGAGGGAAGAAGAGGGGGGGGATGTTCCGCCAGTGCGGAGCCCCCAGGGGCTGACGCCGCGACCAGTCGAGTCTGCAGGCGTCGGCGAGGAGAAGGAGAGGGAAGCCAAGCACGGCTGCGATGAGTACTCGCAGAGGAAGGCGGAGCTGTTCGCGGACGGAGACGCTGAGAGGAGGATCGAAGTACTGAGGCTCCTCAAGGCGGCGTCGCGCGACGAGGAGTGTAGCGCTGAAGATCGCGATGGGGGCGTCGACGACGCATCCAACGAGGAGGGCGCGGCGAGAAGCGGCCCGACCAGCGCCGAGCGGAGCGAGAGAAGCAGAGGGGGGGGGGGAAGTTCCGCCAGCGCGGAGCCCCCAGGGGCCGACACCGCGGCCAGGAAGGCCAGCAGGTTGAGGCGAGGAGAAGGGGGCCCAGGTCGTCGGAGAGGAGCCGAGGCGGCGGAAGGCGGAGCGATCCGTGGACGAGGACGCAGAGAGGACCGGGCGCCGGCCGCGGCGCCTCCAGAGCGGCCGGCGCAGCCGGCGGCGGGCGAGCGCCTCCCCACAGGCGCCCAAGCCAGGCGGCGCTGGCGTGGATCGCGACCAGCGTCGCGCCGTGGGCCAGCGGGCGCATGCACGCGCCCCGCGCGTGGGCCTCCTGAGGCCCTCACAGAAAAGGCTTGAGCCGTGGCGGTTGCCGACCGCACGGCCCTCCATCGCTCTACGATTACTGTTCGAGAACCTGCCATCCTCTACATAATCATCATCAGCATCAACATCATCGTCATCATCACCACCAAGCGGCGACGGGTGGCATCAGGTGCAAGGAGGCAGAGGACGCGAAGGACCCGAAGGAGGGATGCCTGGCCAACGTCAGGCAGCGGCAGGAAAGCAGAGGGGGGGAATTTCCGCCAGTGCGGAGCCCCCAGGGGCCATCACCGCGACCAGGTGGGTCCGCAGGTGGGGGCGAGGAGAAGAAAGCCATGCGCGACGGAGAGGAGCCACGTCGGCGGAAGGCAGAGCTGGCAGCGGACAAGGACGCTTGGAGGAGGTCCAAAGTGCTGAGGCTCCTCCAGGCAGCGTCGTGCACCGAGAAGAGCAGCGCCGAGGGCCCGCGAGCGCGAGGGAAGGTCGGTGCAGACGCGGAGGCCTCAGTGCGTGGCTGCCCGACCAGAGGCAGGAAGCGAGAGGAAAGCAGAGGGGGGGAAGTTCCGCCAGCGCGGAGCCCCCAGGGGCCGCCACCGCGACCTGAAAGGTCTGCAGGAGGCGGCGAGGAGGCGCCTGCGGGCGCCGAACCTGCCCCGACACCGCCCGCGGAGAGGAAAGCCAAGCTCGACGGAGAGGAGCCGCGACGGCGGAAGGCGGAGCAGGCAGCAGCCGAGGACGCCGAGAGGAGATCCAAAGTGCTGAGGCTCCTCCAGGCGGCGTCGGGCACCGAGAAGCGCAGCGCCGAAGACCCACGAGGGAGAGACGGTGCCGACGCGGAGGTCTCGGTGCGAGGTTGCCCGACCAGCGTCTGGCAATGAGAGGAATGCAGAGGGGGGGGGAGTTCCGCCAGCGCGGAGCCCCCAGTGGCCGCCACCGCGACCTGAGAGGTCTGCGGGTGGCCGCGAGGAGGCGCCTGGGGCCGCTGAGCCTGCCCCGCCAACGCCCGCGGCGCGCCGTAGGCGGACCAAGCGGGGCGGGGATGTGACGAAGTCACCGACCGAAGAGCTCGAAGAGCTCCTCCTCCTCTTCCTCCTCCTCTTCCTCCTCCTCCTCCTCCTCTTCCTCCTCCTCCTACCCCTCCTACCCCTCCTCCTCCTCTTCCTCCTCCTTCTCCTCTTCCTCCTCCTCCTCCTCCTCCTCCTCCTCCTCCTCCTCCTCCTCCTCCTCCTCCTCCTCCCTGTTCCCCCGCAGGTCCCCCGTGCGCGGCGGGAGGGCCGGCGCGGAGGACTCTGCGGGCGGCCGCCGCCGCGCCCGCCGCGGCCCCCGCTCGAGGGGGGGGCAGTGGGGTGGATGGCAGGGAGGAGGCAGCAAGAGCGGAGGTGGATCAGGCGATCGCAAACACGGATCAAGGGGGCGTGGATTTGCGACGGGCCCCGCTTCCACGGGGAAAGTCGCGGGCTTCCGCCGCCGAGGGAGGCGGCACTGGCCGCATTCTGGGGAGGGCACCTCCCCCGATCCATGGATTCGGGGACCGCGCGCCAAATCCATGGATCGCTAGTCCATGTGTGAGCGCCCCCGAGTGGAGGAGGGGAGCAAGGGCGGAAGTGGGGGGGAGCAAGGGCGGGGAGGAGCAACACATCGCACAAGCAGAAGCATCGTGTCTCTGATGTCCGCGCTGATTTCACGGATGGAGGGCGGGTGTTTTTCAAGTTGTGGTCCTCGCTTTAGTAGGCAGAGGGCAAGAGTTCCACTGATTGAAGGCGGGTCGTTTTCGACATGTGTTTCTCGCCTTCGCGCCAAGCACATTGGCTTTGGTCTTGAGAATAAAATCGCAAGAGCTTCACGGACTGAAGGCGGACCGTTTTCGAAATGCGGTTTTGCCGTAGCGCCGCCCACATTAGTTTTCAGAATCCGCAAGACGTTCACGGATCGAGGGCGGGTGGTTTTCAAAATGTGGGTCTTGCCTTCGCACCGCGTAACCTCTCTCCAGACGGCTGCAAGAGCTTTGCGGTTTAAAGACGGGCCGTTTTCAAAATGTGATTCTCGCCGTAGCGCCGCGCACACTCGTCTTAACAAGTGTCAGATTTTCACGGGGTCTCATGGTGAACCCACCAGAAACGTTTTGGAGCAATCAAGGCTTGTCATGGCGCAACAGTTACGTTGATCCGCGGCGTTGAAATTCCACGAATGGCGTTCTTGCGCGAACTTGGACAGTCAAAACGCAGCAGTCAGATCTGACACGCGGTGTTGAATTCAGAAAATTGGTGCTTTGGGGCGCTTCAGGATTTTCGAACGGCTGTCTCCCAACGGGCCACTTTCCCAGTGGAAATGGATCCTTGTATGTAGCCTATAATGATGGAGGGTTGATTGCAGCATCGTTTGTGATTGGGTTGCACAGGTGCTCCTCCTACATCTCCTCGTAGAACAGTGCTGGGACCTCCCGGGAGAGCCCCTCCAGCGGGGGCCCGGCGGACCCCGACGGCGCGGAGCGCGTCGCCGCGACGCCACCGACGCCTCGGACTCGGTGGGCGAACGGCCCCTTTCTCGCGGGGAGCAGGCCCGCCACGAGCGAGGCCTTGGGGATGCCGCCGCCGTCGTCTTCTTCGCCATGATCTGCATCGTCGTCGTGGTCGCCGTCGTCGTCGTCGTTGTCGTCGTCGTCATCGTCGTCGTCGCCGTTGTCGTCGTCGTCGTCGTCGTCGTCGTCGTCGTCGTTGTCGTCGTCATCGTCGTCGTCGTCGTTTCCGTCACAGTCGCCGTCGTCGGTGTCGGTGTCGGGGTCGTCGCTGTTGTCGTCGCCGTCGTCGGCATCGGACGATCAGGAGCAGGAGGACGAGGTGGAGGTAGAGGTGGAGGTGGTAGAGGAGGAGGCGGACGGGGGAGGCGAAGGTGGAGGTGGATGTGGAGGTGGATGAGGGGAAGGGGGGACGGAGGAACAATAGGAAGGGCGGAGGATGTCCGCTCAGGACGAGCTCGGCCCCGGCTGCGTTGCGTTGCGGCACCTCGCCCATCTTCCTCCCTTCCCTCTCCCCCCCCCTCGTTGTCCTTGATCGGGCCACCCACTCCGCTGAGGTTTGTGGCGCGTCTCCGACTTAGCCCGCCCTGGCTGCGCAGCGTTTCATCTCGAGAACGCCCAGGCTGAGCAGCAATCAACGCGCAGATTGAACAAACATGGCATTGTCGGAAGTTTCGTGCCGTCGCCGCCGAAGCGACCCCGCGGAGGCCGACATCGAAGAGGTAATTCCCGGATTGGAGAGATCAGGTCGTCTGAAGTATCTGTGGTTGTTCATGCGCCATCCCGGCTTGACTGTGGGGTCGTATGGGCTGTTGGCATGTGCGCTCGTGTTCTTCACCAGAGTGCGCAGCCCTCGCGGCGCACGCGACACCATATTAAAAGGGGTGCATCGGTCCGTGGGGGTTGGCATGTGTCGGCGGCGAGCGAGGGGAGAAGTGAGAAGGAGAAGTCCTTCTCAGAAGCCCCCAAGCCGTCTGAGAAGCTTTCCGTGTCTTCGGGGAAGGCTCCGAAAACTGTTCAGAAGGCCAGAGGACTTCCGAGCCCTCTGAGAAGACTCGCCACTTCTCGCTTCCCCCCTGGGCTCGCCGCCGAACGTCGAGTGTTACACCGCAGATAGGCCATTTTCTGCAGCCCTGCCGCTGCAGAGGTGGCAATCGGGGCCCCTGCATGCCCATAATCTGCACCTGGTGGCCCCTGCCTGTCGTCCCCATCGCCCCCTCGCCTCCCCAGAACAGAGGGCGGAGGAGTGGGGCGGAGGAGGAGAAGGGGGAGGAGGAGGCGGAGGAGAAGGAGGTAATAATAATAATAATAACAACTCACAAGAGCGATCGTTCGAAGACCTGTCGATTCAGCCTGGCAGAAAGGACTTAAACAGGGGCTCATACGCTCAGAGACGCGCGACTGTAGAGGGGGTGACACGAGCAAGGCCCACCGACGACAGTGCACGCAAGCCCCGAATCAGCACGAAGCGTGAGGGGCCGCGAACGCCGTACACTCGTACCTGTAGCACGAGTGCACCACAAGTCTTATCCCTGTGATCTCGATTTAGATCGCTCATGTTTCAAACGAGCCTCCTGAAACCGTGACGACAGTCGAACTCCGTCGGACACACTCAAAACTGGAAGAGGAGGAGGAGGGGGGGGACGAGGAGGGGATCTGTCTCTCGGCTGGCGGCAGGGGCCTGGAACATCAGGCACAGCACGAGCGTCAGCAGGCCTCACTGCGTGCCGAACTCGATGATCGGCTGATGGGACAGGCACAGCACGAGCGTCCGCAGCAGGATGATCTGCCTGCTGTACTCGTCGAGCGCCTGGGTCAGGCACGGCACGAGCTGCCTCTGAGGGTATCACTGGGCCTCGAACTCGTCGATCGCCTGCTGAATCCTGCGCTCGAGGTCCCCTGGTGGCGCCACTCCTTCGAGCTTCACTGCTTTGTCGCGTAGCCACAACGGAACCAGGATTTGCTGCAATACCTTCTCGCTGTCGCTGTTGGGCTTGACGTTGACCTCCAGGCGCTTGGTCTTGCTGTCGTAGGTCTTGCAGCATCGTGCATATTGAACTTCTTTCAGGAGATTGTGAAGGTATTTGGACGTCTCGGGGCTGCCTTGTTTCATCTTGTCGATGTACTGCTGAAGACTGGTGGCCTTCGGCGGGTCGAGGTCTTTCACTCCAAGAGACGTCTTCGCCACGATGATCCATGCATTCCAGACGTGTACGTGAGGATGAGCGAGGGCTGCGATCTTCTGTTGTTTCTGGTCCTTCCCGTACTGCTTCGCGGCCTCCGCATAGCTCTCGGTAGAATTCTTCCCCTGGACGAAATACTCGGAGCTCTCGCTCACCTGATAGTTTTCCAATACGATGGCCCTGAGAATCCTCGACGACATAGCAGTACTGAGGGTCAACTTTGCTATGAGAAGAACGAGGGCCTGCAGGTCGTGTTGATTGGCTCCTTTGCGTCGCTCCTTCTGTGGCGGTCTGGCGCCGCCTGCTGCTAGGCCGAGATCCATCAGCACTCTCTGAGGGACCAGTAGGATGAAGAATGCTGAGAGTATCGGATGCTGAGAACTCCAATCTTCTTGGACCAGAGAGATGCTTGGTACGGATATGATGATTGTACACGTATATGTCGTCGCACTCGTAATTATTGCCGTAGAGCTTGCATATAGCGCATGAATATGTTGTGTCCGATACAATAGGAGGCGAGGGGATAAAGCTCTGGTCGACAATACATCTACCATAATGCCAACTACGCCTTGCGTGATCTTGTGCAATTTTACGAGTAGAGAAGTGTGTAGAACACCATGGACATACTGCCTCTAACACGATGGAGTCTAACGTAATCATGCCGTGCATGGACTGTTCGCGTGCCCGGTGTAATCTGAGTGCTTTCATGGTGGGGAACGTAAGTGTGCATATGTTACCATCAGTGCGCATGAGACCACAATAATATTCACCTGTAGGTAAAGAACATGATGATGTAGTAGGATTTAGCGTGTCATACTCATGGTGATGAGGAGGTATGTTGACTGAGAGGAACTTAGCACGCAATGCTGAGATATCGATATCGAGAAAGTCTTCCTGCAATGTGCCAGCGTCTAGCAACTGCCGCGGGGATACATCTTCAAGAAAATAAGCACACTCCAGCAACGATAATGCCTGCAAGTCTTCATTCAGCTGCTGCAACCAAGGGTGAGAAATCGCATCTTCTGGGGGGTCGTGAGGAAAGCGACCGAACATAGCGGTGACGTACACTTGATGATGAAGAGGATGACTGCATATCTTCTGAAACCATTTCTATCTCTGTATACGTAACTCTGTAAGTGTGTCTGCCATGCCGATGTTGCGCCACACTTCGATCGATGGAATGGGTCGATACTTAATCGTGCCGTCGTCGAGAAGGGTCTTTTGGGTAGCCTTGCCTTTCATGAGTTTACGTGCCTTGTACAGTATATATTTGTCGAAGATGTTGTAGTCGTGCTGGGTGAGGACGAAAGCTGTGAGCCCTGAGAAAAGTGCTGACCATACTGTGCATCGAAATACGAGAACGCGAAAGCGAAGATCAGTGCGAGTGAACCAAAACCTTTTGAATATAAACCATGCTTTGTTGGCAGCTTGTATCCTTAAGTTTCGCTCGACATAGAAGCAATTGCGGTAGTGTAGATATGGCCCGAGATATCGTGCTGCGCTGAGTACTTTGTATTGTGACTGTTGTGCATGTACTTGTCGTTGATATGTATGCGCAAGCGTGCCGACGAAGTGTACGGTGGACTCGCTCTTGCCTGTGTGCTGCGCGATCGTGTACTCGTCGAATATGGTGTTCAGGACAGTGTCGTGCCGTGCTTGAGTATCGTAGAAGCTCGTAGGTGTAGTAACCGTGTACTGCTTACATAGATCGTCGACGAAGGAGGTGATGGACATGTCGATGACGGCCGCATTGAGAGGAGATACGGCCAGTAGATGATGATCTTTCGTTTTTTCCTCCCATGCGTGAACAGCTTGCCAGTACGGTACGTGAAACTCGTTGGTCGCGACACTGTTGCCTTGGAACGTGCCGCTGCGAGGATAAAATTCTGCGGGAATATCCGATGTCTGTAAAACACACGTGGCATGTCGGTGATGCTGTCGTAGTAGCCGTTCGTCCTGTTCAGCGACGTGAACTGGCGTAGCCTCCTCTTCTTCGGGAAAGTCATCGTCGGGTTGAGGCAGCATCAGAAAGTGAGTAGCTTTGTCCATAATGTCATGAGACGGCGAAGCGAACGCGTTGACCACATCGTAGTGGTGATTGGCGATACTGATACCATGTTTGGAGCACCGATGAGAAACCAACATCTTGACAAGAATAGCTTCTTCTCGACGGCGGCCAGGAACAGCAAACGCGTGATGAGGTGGAGGCCGCGAAGGTTTGCCAGGCCGACGTAAAAGACCTTTGTGATAAGCCTTGGAAAACGATGATATGCTGTGAACGATTCGAACGTCATCTTTTTTGGGAATTTGAAAACCTTGGCTGCGATGAAACTGAAATGGACTGTGACCAGTAGCCCGTGTCATGTCGAGGATGTGCTGAAGGCGTTTGACGAAAAGCTTCGGCTCGTAAAGTGTGGGACCATGACCAACTCCATGTGTCTCCTGCTTGTAGACTGCCTGGGGCCACAATATCATTTTCCAAACTTCGTTGGGGACATCCCAGGAAGGAGGCGTTCTACGATTTGAGCTTTTTCGTATCCACCAGCTGACTTGTTTGAGGTCATATTCACCAAGCAAGTGGCACTGATAACTAACGTGAACTTCGTCATCATGATCGTCGAAGAATTCCTGACGTACTTGTGAGGTAGGTAAACGTATGCAATTCCAGCCGCCTTGAGAACCAGGTTGGGAAAGTTTGGCAAACCAATCGGCTTCTGAGCGCCGTCGAAGTGCAGCTTTGTGATAATTACGAAGTCTTCGTCCGATGCGTCTGCCTGTAAGAAGTCGTGCCAATTGCCATGCTTCAGCCAGTCGTCGTTGTCGCCAGGCGTCTTGAAGCTCGAGACGTCGTTGTTCGTTAAGTTCTTTGAGACGTGAGGCGTGAAGGCGACGAATATTACGATTGACACGAAACAGTGATGCCAGATTATGCCAGTGCTGAAACGAGTAGTAAAGAATGCCATGTTGTGAAACGACAGGCGCTTGTAGGCACTGAACTCGTAGCTCCCGTCGTTGTCGAAGTAGCTCTTGACGTTCATGAGAATGCGGTCCAGCTTGTTGAGCCTGCTTGCCGTAATGTGATGCAGCAAGAGGGAGGAGACCTTTTTCAACAAGCATTTCCCATTGTTCAGATGAGCTCTTGTTGGCGATAGCATCAAGTATGAAACGGTTGTCCTCGGTCCACTTGTCAAGAGCGATGAGAAACTGTTGTCTTTTTGAACCCTGCATAACAGATTGTACAAGTCGGTCGAAATCCCAGCGAACGTGACACTCTGCTTCTTGCCCTTCGTATCTTAGATTGTGCTCAATGAGCGCATAGACTGGGTGATGATCGACTCGACGCGTGTCAGGAACCAGCTGCAAACGATCCCCAAGAGAACGTAAAGTCTGACATTTGCGAACGTGCTGCGCCAAATAGAAACTGCGAGGCACAATGATGAAATCAATGTAACTTGAGGAGCCAGACACTCCATGATAATATGTGGGGAAGGTGGGGTAGAACGTGTTGAGTAAAATCAAGTCATGCTTGAGAAGAAACTCTATGAACTGATGGGTGCGAGGTTGCTGAAGACTCCTGTTAAAAGGCCCAGTGCAGGAATCGTCGGTAGGTGTGGGGCCCGCTGGGGTCCTGATGAGCCCGATATGCTCGTTAGAGTCGATGCCCAGCACAGGTAGTGTACGGGATGGTAGGGAAGAATAAAGTTCTTCAAGCCACGCCAGCGTGTTTTGATAATCTCGTCGGGATCTGGCCGTGTCCGTGTTGGGGGGGA
>CAUYUJ010020226.1:0-36702 GCA_963575745.1 Prorocentrum cordatum
GATGCGGCCGCGACCCATTTTCGGATGGCAGTCGCGACCCATTTCTAAAGATAAAATCGCGTATCTGCGCCCCATCTTTGTGCGCACCACTAGAACTTCAGAAAAACGTCAGGCTGACGTTTCTCTGATTTGTTTCTGAAGTTTAACGTTGTCGACCATTACAAACCTCAAACCACACACCTACACAACGCAAATGTCTTCGTGAACTCAATATGGTGGTTATGGTGATGATGATGTCGATGATGCATATTCATGAGTGTGTTGATGGTGATGACGATGGAAACGAAGACGATGGTGATGGTGATGATGAAGAATGTGATGAATGATGATGATGACGATGATGATGCTGATGAGGATGATGATGGGGATGATGATGATGATGATGATGATGGTGCTGATGCGGATGATGGTGATGATGATGATGATGATAATGTTGACGATGATAATGATGATGCTGATAATGGTGATGATGATGATAATAATGATGACGATGGTGACGATCATGTCGCCCTCTTCCTTTTTATTTCCTCCTCTGCTTCCTCATCACATCCTCCGTACTCTCCCTCATCATCCCCCCTCCCTCCCTCGTTCTACACACCCTTCCTCAATTATATTCATCCACCGTTCCCTTCTTCCACCGTCACTCCGCCCCAACATTTCACTGTGCGTTCCCAACCTTCTGCTATCCGTCCTCATTACGTCCTCATTCCGTCATCACTCATATCTCCCCAATCAATCATTCGTAGCCCCTTTTCCTCCGAGCTCCTCTTTTTAAGACCCTTTTTGGCTCAAGCGTCATGGTTCAGGCGTCGTGCCTGGTCCTGCGATACGGGGTCCGCGGACCCCCTGGCCTCGGCGAGCCATGCATGGGATGTCGTGGAGGTCGGGGACGTGCCTCCCGACGTTCCCCTGGGCCGCGGCTCGCCCAAGAAGCCGCGCAGGTACTGGATCGAGGGCCTTCTGGCTCGAGCCAGTCCCTGCCCTTGGCCAGGCTGCCCCGACACCATCGTGGTGCTCCCTGGCGCGCCTCGGGCGGGTGGGCCATGGCCCTCCGCTTGGTGCGCGGATGGCGGCTGGGCCCCAGGGTAACCTGGGCGCCTCACCATCGCGCCCGTGGTCCACAGGCCACGCCCGTGCTCTGGTCTGCGCATGACCTGGTGCGACAACCAAAACCCCCTCCCCCTCCCCCCCTCTCCCTCCCCCTCCCTCCCCCTCCCTCCCCCTCTCTCCCCCTCTCTCCCCCTCCCTCCCCATTCCCCTTCCCTCCCCCTCCCTCCTCATTCCCCTTCACCCCCCTCCCTCCCCCTCCCCCTCCCAATCCCTCCCCCCTTCCCTACCTGAGTCCTGCTGTCCATCATTGTCATTCCGCCCGTCGATCATCTTCCCCACTCTGTTCTCAAGCATTTGGGCTCGAGCTTCGGCCCCACACAATTGCGTCTCTATTCTTATGTTTGTATGTCAAGTGTTCCCCGTCGTGTCCCTGTGGCCGAGATCGACCCAATGCAGTTGGGCAACGAATTCAAGAAACACGTACTGGCCCAGGGATGCAAAAAAAAATTCGCACTCCATTCTTACAACTTCTTAACTAAACCTCGGGCGGTATGCGCCAGATCGTTCCACAACATGTTCGCGTTGGTGGGCATTCTGAAAATACTCTATTACACCATCCCACCGTCCCTGCTCCGCTCCCCTCCTCGTTCGTCCGTTCCACCGCTTCCCAATGTACTCCGTCCTTTCCGTTCCCTCGTCCCCGTTCCTCCCGTCGCGCACTCATCCGCCACCTCCCCAGGTAGATCTGCTCCTGAAAAACATTCCGAACGCTGAGTGCAAATGGAGCTGTCTGCGAGGCGCTTGCCTCGTGGTCATCGACAAGCACCCCCGTGCACTAATAAACATGAGGAGGCGGATGGGGAGGAGGAGGAGGGAGGATGAACATGACGAGGATGAATGAGGAGGAGGCGGAGGAGTGAGATGAGGTGGATGGGGGAGAATGTATGGGACTGAGGGGTGTGGGAGAAGATGGGGATGGCGGGGGCAAGGACGTGTATACGTGTGAGGTTGTACCTATGCCGATATCGAGAACGCGTATATGACATGATCCTGAATCATGGTTGGCGTTTAGAAAACATAAGTGATAACACCTGTGTATGGCGTTTATCTGAAGTTTATCTGACGTAGTCTGGAAACTTGTTTGGCGTTTTACTGAAGTTTGATATATATATATATATATATATATACATATACACACCAACGTTAGCCAATAATGGCAGTATATGAATCAAACTTCAAGACACCCGCATGCAACCTTCAGGGTAACATCGCATAAACTTCAGACAAACGTCAGACAAACGTCATACAAACGACAGACAAACTTCATACAAACGTCAGACAAACTTCATACAGACGTCAGAAAAACGTCAGACATGATTCAGGGCCGTGTCATGTACACGTTCTCGATATCGCGTTACGCACGATATCATATAGTTCTACATCTAGTTTCCTGACATTCCTCTCATTTCTATACAAGTGTTTCCCTCCCTCTCCACATCAGGTATCCCAAGTGCTGCAAAGAGGACGCGTCGGCGCCATCGTTGTCTCGCGCTGGTTCACTGGCCGAGAAGTTGATGGTCAGCAGGGTCACTCAAACTATGAGTTCGACAAACCAACGCGTCGCCTGATCTGACCGTGGCCCCACAGCCACGGTTGGATCAGACGACGTGCCAGTTTGCTGAAATTGTAGTTTGAGCCACAGGTGATCCTGAAACATCTGCGGCGCATCAGGGACAACAGTATCAGATTGCGCCAGGCCCGTGGCGCACGGGAGGGGGGATGGGTGAATGGTGAGGTGGGCAGGATGGAGGAATGGGATTGATAGGATGACGAGGTGTGGTGGGGACGTTAGGGTAGCGTTGTGGGGCGGAAGTGTAGGAAACGGTGGGTAACGACGTGGAGTACATTTGATGATTGAGGGTGAGAGTTGTAGTCGTCGTTGTCGTCGTCGCCGTCGTTAGTGCCACCGTCGCCGCCGATGTCGTCGCCGCGGTCGGTGTCGCCGTCGCCGCCGTCGTCGACGACGGCGGCGACGCATCTCGCCGTCTCGTCGCCATCGCCGCCGCGCGGCGCAGAGGCGGTCAAGGACTGCACGCCCGCTGAGAAAGATAGCATCAACCACTTCCTCTTCGTCATGGGCCGCCCTGCTGTGCCCATCGACGAGGACTCGTGCGATTTAGCAGTGATGACGATGATGAGGATGAAGGAGGATGCAGGAGGATGGTGATGAGGATGCGGGTGACAGTGCAATGATGAGGAGGACGGGTGGACGACGCGGAGGAAGATGAGGAGGGTGCGGATGGGAAGAAGGGGGTGAGGAGGAGGAGGGTGATGGGGCTACGAGGACGAGTAATGATGGCGACAACGAGGAGGTGGATGAGGATGAGGAGGAGTGAGATAGGGCAGATGGGGGTATGGAGATGGGATATGGTAGTAGGGAGTAGGGGGGGAGGAGGATGAGGATGGGGGTAGGGAGGAGGGGGAGATAGGTGCCGTCTTCGCCCCGACGTCGTTGTTACCGTCATCGTGCGTGGTGCCATTGTCGCAACCGTCGCCAATCGCAATCGCAGTATGTTTTTGGTTTTGCACGTGCCGTCGCCGTTGCAGCCGTCGCCACTATCATCGTATCTGTCATTGTCGTCACCGCGGTCGTTCGTCCTCCGCCAGGACGTCGCCATCGTGGCCGACGCGTCCGAGGAGGAGGATGACCGCGCCGACGCGCCCGTGAAGGATATTTGACCGAATGGAAAGGGAGTGGGTGTTGATGGTATGGATGATGGGTGACATGGCGGAGGCTAGGTGGAGAAATATGAGGGATAGGAGGAGGAGGAGGGATAGGAGGAGGATATGACATATGAGAAATATGAAAAATATCAGGGATAGGATATGTGCGAGAGCAGTCGGACGTCAACCCGACGTCGGAGGAATGTCAGGCAGACGTCAAGCGTCTGGCTGACATCTCTCCGATATCGGTGTGACGTCCGCCTACTCGTGCACGACTATGTTTCACGCGTCGTCGTCGTCGGCCCGATGAGGACGCCGCGGGGGCCGAGGACGCGACCATCTCCGAGTCCGACACCGACGATGACTACGAGGAGACCGACAAGAAGGCCGACAAGACGGTCGACGAGGAGGCCGACGAGGAGACCGACGAGGAGGACGAGGCCGACGCCGAGGAGAACACCTTGGCGAAGGCCTCCCCCCGTTTGGCGTAAGCGACCCTCCCCCTCCCCGTCATTCGGTGCTTCCCCTCACCCTCCTTTCCACAACTTTCCTGTCTCCCCTCCCTCCTCCCCCTCCCCCCATCTCACGTTCCCTCCCCTCTTCCGCACCCCCTCCCGCTCTCCCTCCTCCCGTCATCCTCCCCTCCCCCCTTGCTCGCTCCAAAATTCCTCTCCCAAATCCTCTCCAAAGTTCCTCTAACGACCCGCCTCCATCCCGCCCCCCTCGTCGCCCCCGCCGCAATCCTCCTTCCGTCGTCCTCCATTGCGTCGCCTCATCGTCGCCCCCACCGTCGTCATCCTTCCGTCGTCATCCCTCACGTCGCTCCCTCGTCGCGCCCCATCCCGCTTCCCATGTTCCGCGCCCCCCCTCCCGTCCGCGTCGCCCCACCTCCCGTGTCATCCTGTCGTCGCCCCCCTCATCATCACCTCCAAACTCCATCATCTGTGTTTTTTTTTCCCCGCCCATCCCGTGGTGTTGGGTCCTCGTTTTGAAGGGGCGGCGCCCAGCGTTCCTCTCCTTCTTTCCCGCCCTCATCCCCCTCCTCCCTCCTCCCCCATCATTGCTTCTGCTCTCGGCACACCTCTCGCACGTTTCGTAACCTCATGGGGGGCTCCACCGACGACCCCAGTAAGGGTGTCCACATGCGGTTCCCCCATCCAGGGCAGCGTTTTGTAATCTCATAGTGAGCTCCACCGAATGCCCCAGCGGTGGTGTCCACATGCGGCTCCCCCACCCAGGGCAGCGTTGCGTAGCCCCATAGTGAGCTCCACCGAAGGCCCCAATGGGGGTGTCCACATGCGGTTCCCCCACCCAGGGCAGCGTGCCGTAGCCCCATATGGAGCTCCACCGAAGGCCCCAGTGGGGGCGTCCACATGCGGTTCCCCCACCCAGGACAGCAGCTCGTAGCCCCCATCAGGAGCTCCACCGTAGGCACCAGTGGGGGTGTCCACTTGCGGTTCCCCAACCCAGGGCAGCGCTTCGTAGCCCCATGTGGAGCTCCACCGTAGGCGCCAGTGGGGCTGTTCGCATGCGGTTCCCCCTACCCAGGGCAGCGCTTCGTAGCCACATAGGGAGCTCCACTGTAGGCCCCAGTGGGGGTGTCCACATGCGGTTCCCCCACCCAGGGCAGCGCGTCGTTGCCCCCATCAGGAGCTCCACCGAAGGCCCCAATGGGGGTGTCCACATGCGGTCCCCCCGCCCAGAGCAGCGCGTCGTAGCCTCAGATGGAGCTCCACCGAATGCCTCAGCGGGGGTGTCCACATGCGGTTCCCCCACCCAGGGCAGCGCGCCGTAGCCCCATGGGGAGCTCCACCGAAGGCCCCAATGGGGGCGTCCACATGCGGTTCCCCCACCCAGGACAGCAGTTCGTAGCCCCCAGCAGGAGCTCCACCGTAGGCACCAGTGGGGGTGGCCACTTGCGGTTCCCCAACCCAGGGCAGCGCTTCGTAGCCCCAGGTGGAGCTCCACCGTAGGCGCCAGCGGGGCTGTCCGCATGCGGTTCCCCCTACCCAGGGCAGCGCTTCGTAGCCCCAGAGGGAGCTCCACTGTAGGTCACAGTGGGGGGTGTCCGCATGCGGTTCCCCCACCTAGGGCAGCGTGTGAAGGCCCCAGTTGGGGCGCCCGCGTGCGGCCCCCCCACCCAGGGTAGCGCTTCGTAGCCCCACAGGGAGCTCCACCGAAGGCCCCAGTGGGGGTGTTCGCATGCGTCTGCCCTACCCAGTGGTAGCGCCACCGAACGCGATATTCATAGTTGCAGTATTCACAGCTGCGTATGGTTGTGTCATTCGCCAGGCTAATGGTTCACACGTCCTCAAATGCGTGCTTTCCATCGCCATGGCGCGATGGTAGCAGCGCGTCGCGCCTCGGAAGGGCGACGATGGGGCGCGAAGTTACACGCGTTTCGCGTGCCCGAACTCCCGCGGGGCAAAGCAATCTGGCCTCTGGGCTTCAAACCCCATCCCCCCCCCCCCCCGCGCGGCAGCACCGAAGGGCGCGATAATGCCTCGCCTCGCGCCTCGCGGCCTGCCCGCCAACGCGCGGTGGTGTGCGTCGGTAACAGCGCTCCCCCCCGTCGATCGCCTCACCTTGTTGCCCCCCCTCTTCCGCGTCCGTCGTGTCCGTGCCGTGCGTAGCCAGTTTTGGCCCGAGCGTGGGGTTGCTCGGCCGTGCGTTTCGCATCCTCAGGCCTGCTGCAGTCGACATGAACCATTCCCAGAAATGGTACGATGCGCGAGGATTTTGTCCCTACCGTTTTGCTAAACTATTGGCGCCTCAATATACCGTGGTGTGGAAACTGGTCGAACACGTTATTCCCATAATTTTCTTATATATGCCTGATGACCGCGACCTCGTTCTTCTGGAGTGTCGCCCTGATGCAGGTGATATTGCAGCTGCAGCCCAAGCTAGTGGCCCAACTATGATTGTGGATTCCCAATATGGACCATACATGAATATCAGGCGGTTGATTGGATTCGAAACTATATTTCGTTTATGTATGAGAGTAGTCGCTGGTGGCACAGCGTGGATATCGCCTGATATAAGAACGTGGCTATGTACGCACCAATTGAGATGGAAAGGTAACCCACAAGGTGACGATGGCCTATTTCCAGTTCGCGAGGCCAACTCCGAGGTCATGAAGTGGTGTACCTTGTCTGTCATCATGTGGCTCAGAAAGGTGTTTATCACCAACGTATGCCCACACATACCCTCACCCTCCTCATCCTCTGCCCCCCTCTTTCTCCTCCACCTCCTCCTCCATCATCCTCCCTCATCCCCCTCCCGCCTCTTCCACCTCCCTCATCCTCCTCCTCTCCTCATCCTCATCGTCCTCCTCATCCTCCTCCTCGTCCTCCTTGTCATCCTCGTCCGCATCGTCCGCCCAACCTGGCACCCTCCTGACCATCCCCCATTCCCCCTCTCCACCCATCCGTCTCCCCCATCTCCACCTCCCCAATTCCCCACCCCGCCACTGCCACCCTCTCCACCCGCCCCTCTCTGCCCTTCCCCTCGCCACCCTCCTGACCCCTTTTTCCTTCCCCTCTCCGCATTTCATGTCTCATCTCCCTGCCCCCCCTCCCCCCCCCCCCCCTCCCCCCCCCCCCCCCCCCCCCCCCCCCCCCCCCCCCCCCCCCCCCCCCAATTCCCAACGCTTCCCCCCGTCTGACAGCGCCCGTCGCCTACCATGTTGCGCTGAAGGTGCACGTCGTCTGGCAGCACCCCCCGTCTACCATGCTGTGGTCGTTTCAGTATACAGAACGACTCATCAGTTTAATTTTGACGTTCGTGACTCGGAGTTGGATCATCAACGCTGAGAACCGCATCAAGGAGATCAATATATATATATATATATATATATATATCACGGCGACGCCCAGTTCAGAGAGCTGGAGCGGGCCGCGATTGGTTCTAAACGAGATTTCCATATGACGATGATGTTGATCAGGATGGTTTTAGATCATCATGTTAAACATCATCATCATCATCATCACATGGAAATCTTGATTGGACCATTGGAGGCCAAAAAGGACTCGATGACAATGACCATGTATTTCGAAATCATCGGCGGTGTCGTCAACAACTTGCACCGCTCGCATGTTCTGAACCGCCAGAAAAGCATGATATCATTCATGAGGTTCGCTCCTCCGTCTGATGCTGAGACTGCGACTGATGATGGGACAGATGCTACACCAATTAAGCGGCGGCGAATTATGTCCAAGACTCCAGATTCCAGTGCAGCTACTCCAACTGGTTCAATTTCACCAGCTGATATTGCACCAAATTCACCAACTGGTGCTAGTTCACTGGCGGCGTCACCAACTGGTTCGATGCCACCGACTTCAGCGAGCTGGTCTGCGGGCCTTTCGTCTTCGGCGTACTCGTTCACGGACATTGCGAAGGAATATATTATGTCAAGTGGCAGTTCACCAACACCTTCGGCAGTTATGCCATCAAGCATTTCAGCATCGCCTTCGGCGGGTACTCCAGCAAGCAGTTCAGCAACACCGTCGGCAGGCACTTCAGCAAGCAGTTCGGCAACACGTGTGGCAGGCACTTCAGCAAGCAGTTCATCAGCTCATTCGGCAGGCGCTTCAGCTGATATTCCAGATGACGAGATTATTGCCATGGCAAAGTGGCTGAAAGTCTGATGATGTCAGCATGTATTCGATGACGACGTAACCGCCAACGTAGATTCGGTATTCGATTCTGGTGCGTTCAGCAGATATTCGAAGTGGTTCAACTTATGAGGCGGGGTGGACGGTCACGGTCGACAGCAGGTGTGCGACACATTCTCTCGAATGTGATTTGGGACATATCGTATCAGATATGGACATGGTTTCAGATCGAATGGGTTGCCCGTGCGTACTGGCAAATGATTCCTATCGGTCTTTCGTTATCGTTCATCATCTGCACACTCATCAACCACGATCTTGCATCATTACGGTCATCATAGATTCACGACCGCTCATCATTCACACGCGTGTACCATCAAGTATTCACGACCACCGATCATTAATTGCAATCACCATTCACCATCATTTGTACTTTACGATTATATGAAGGACGTGAATGGTGGTATGTATGGGGTACGACACAAAGGGCGGCGAAAACTGATGACAAGCCGATGGCGACACATCATACATAGATGGTGATGAAAACAATGCTGATAAGCACACTGATGACGTTTATGGTTGCACATTATGCTATAATTGCACATTAAGTACTGGTTGGACCTTATGTTTATATGGTTGTTTTGGTTGCACGGTATGTTATGGTTGCACATGGTTATGGTCGCAATCATGTTATGGCTGCACATACTGTGTCTATGTCATCCGACTGTGGCGGGAAGACGAAGTGGGCGTCGTTATGTCGTATCGGTAATCGTGCGACGTGCGTTGTGGCTTGAGATCTGTGTGGTGCAAAGATAATTGCGCGGTGTCAAATTCTGATTAGACGTTGCAGGTCATATCCCGATCACTGAGTGTGGGGTTGAGCGGGCTAGGGCGAGATGCGGAGTGTGCAGGAATCGACCGAGTCTTGATGTCGCCTCGGTCTTGCCAGGCATTGGGGCGCTGGCTGAAGTCCACCAAGAAGGTCGCGCCTGTGGATGCCACACCCACGGTGACGCCGCCCGAGAAGAAGATCCCGCCCAAGACGACCCCGCCCAAATCCGAGGATAAGTTGTTGCTCATGGCGAAGACCTACACGGCCGTGCCAACTCGGAAGCAGCAGCTGAAGGTACCACTTTTTTCGTTTCGCCTGAGACTGCCTCGCAGCACGTTTCGCCCGAGACATCGTCGCAACTCTGGGGTCCGAAATGCCGCGCGCGAGGTGGTCCAGCCCGTTACGCTGGAGACATCCTCGCAACTCTGGGCTCCGAGATGTTGTTCGGGATGAATAGGAGGTGGTGGAGGAGGAGGAGGAGGAGGAGGAGGAGGAGGAGGAGGAGCGACAACGACTGCGTCGATGATGACGATGACGAGTCCCCTGTTCGGTAGATATGCCTCCAGGCAGAGATCAACTTCGCCTCCCGCTTGGCGGGATGGAGAGGTATGAAACGTATACATACTCAACCTTTGGCCATGCACCCTCCTCAACCCAGGGCCCCCAGTGCAGAGTGTGCGTCGCCAGGCAATGGCCCCCCTGCTGATGGCGACGGTCAAGGGCAATCAAACCAGGGCGAGCAAGAGTGACCTCGCGGAGGCCAAGAAGGTCATCGATCTCCCAACCACTCCACCTTCACATCCAACAATCCCCTCACCCCAAAACATAACCTGGCGAAGGACCCAACCATATGCAGTTGTGAATATCGGTTTCAGTGGCGCTACCTCTGGGTAGGGGAGACGCATGCGAACGCCCCCACTGGGGCCTTCGGTGGAGCTCCCTATGGGGCTACGAAGCGCTGCCCTGGGTGGGGGGACCCGCATGCGGATACCCCCACTGGGGCTGTCGGTGGAGCCTCCATATGGGGCCACGAAACGCTGCCATGGGAGGAGGAACCGCATGCGAGCACCCCCACTGGGGCCTACGGTGGGACCACGAAACGCTGTCCTGGGTGGGGGAACCGCATGCGGACACCTCCACTGGGGCTTTCGGTGGGGCTCCCTATGGGGCTGCGAAACGCTGCCATGGGTGGGGGAACCGCCTGTGGACACCCCCACTGGGGCCTACAGTGGAGCTCCCTATGGGGCTGCGAAGCGCTGCCCTGGGTGTGGGAACCGCATGTGGACACCCCCACGGGGGCCTTCGGTGGAGCCCCCTATGGGGCTACGAAGCGTTGCCCTGGGTGGGGGAAACGCATGTGGACACCCCCACTGGGGCCTTCGGTGGAGCTCCCTATGGGGCTGCGAAACGCTGCCCTGGGCGGGGGAACCGCATGTGGGCACCCCCACGGGGGCCTTCGGTGGAGCTCACGATGGAGCTACGAAGCGCTGCCCTGGGTGGGGGAACGCATGTGAACACCCCCAATGTGGCCTTCCTTGGATCTCCCTATGGGGCTACGAAGCGCTGCCCTGGGCGGGGGAACCGCATGTTGACGCCCCCACTGGTGGCTTCGGTGTAGCTCCTTATGGGGTTGCAAAACGCTGCCATGGGTGGGGGGACCGCATCTTTCGGTGGAGCGCCCTATGGGGCAACGAACCGCTGCCCTGGGTGGGGGCGCCGCACGTGAACACCCCCACTGGGGCTGTCGGTGGAGCCTCCTATGGGGCTACAAAACGCTGCCATGGGTGGGGGAACCGCATGTGAACACCCCCGCTGGGGCCTTCGATGGAGTTCCCTATGTGGCTGGGAAAGGCTGCCATGGGTGGGGGGAACCGCATGTGGACACCCCCACTGTGGCATTCGGTGGAGCTCCCCATGGGGCTACGAAGCGCTGCCCTGGGTGGGGGAACCGCATGTGGACACCCCCACTGGTGCCTTCGGTGGAACCCCCCATGGGGCTACGAAACGCGTGAGAAGTGCGCCGAGAGCAGCGGCAGGGGGGGGGAGTGGGGAGGGCGGGACGGAAGGAGAGGACTGCGGGGCGCCGTCTCTTCAAACCGAGGGCCCAAACCACAGGATGGTTGTGAAACAACTTCCTACACCCTCCCCGTCCGCACCCTCCGCCCGCTCCGACTGTCACTCCCCCCACTGCATCGTCCGCCGCCCATGTCTCCGTCTAACTCCGCTCACACCCGATATTTTTATTCCTCCAATCTTCGTCACCAATCTTCCTCCTGCCCTCATCCGATATTCCTATTCCTCCCATATTCGTCATCCCTTCCTTCCCCTGCCCTTCCTCCAATCCTTGGTGCTCCTTCCTCCTCCTGCCCTCGTCCATGTTATCCACCTCCTCCTCCTCCTCCTCATCCACATCAGCATCCTCATCATCCGTCTCTCTATCCTCCTCCTCCTCCCCCTCCTCTTCCTCCTCCTCCTCCTCCTCCGCATCCTCCTCTTCCTCATCCTCCTCCCCCCCCATCCCCCGACGTGCAGCATGTCGCATCTGGTGCCAGCCCACTGTCGGGCGTTCAGAACACGCTTTGTGTTGAGATCGTGGAACGTGCGTCGCGGTTTCGGGTGAGTTCCCATGTTAATTTCCTCATAATGCGCATGTCGTTTTACATGTGTGGGTGCTCATACTGCGAATCAATTCCTCTATGTGTGCGCATCTCGCCAGGTGCTCGATGGCGCGCGCACGGTGGTGAACCAGCTCAGCGACATCATCGCTGACGCCAAGCCGCCCGTGAAGGCGGCCATCAAAGTGATGGTGAACGGCCAGGCCGTCATGAAGCAGGCCAGGTCCATGAACTTGGCCATCACGGGTTTGTTCTGGCGTGCCAGCCGCAGCGATTTCTTTCTGCGCATGGCGTGGCGGGCGGGGATTGCCGAACGAGGGTGGCCGTCGCGTCCCCCCTCGACCATAGTATCTTTCGTTGACTAGTGCAGCAATTGAGAACCTAATAATGTACGAAGCTGGTCGTGCCTCGCGCCTCGCGGCCCGTGCTAGACATGCGCCGTGCGGCGAATTCGCCCATTGAGCGCGCGAAGATAATTGCGCGTTCCGAATCCGTCATGTTGGACGAGCGTTCGTATGGTTCCCGATTGCATGCACCCTCTCATATTGCTCTGGGCCGCGTGGGTGAAGCTGCGTGCATTTTTTCAGTGCGCGAGACAGCTGCCCCGAGGATAGCACTCGGAGCATAGCGAGCGGTGGGCTTGCTGCGATCCACATGTGTAACACGTACCATACTTTGGCAACGTTTAACATTTATATATATACACACATGTGTTCACTATGCATGTCATGACTGATGATAGCATGTGTTGTTCCGCCCACGCGGCGACTGTTCGGGCCTGGACTGTCGGTGTAGGATCGTGACAACATTAAGAATTAGAGTGTCCACCCATGTGTTCAATATACATCCAATGAATGGTGACAGTCTTTGGTGTCCGCCCATGTGGCGACTGTTAGGCCTGTACGTTTGGGGTAGGATTGCTATCTGCAGCTGTCGGTTGCCCAATAATGTTGCGGCGAGCGGCCAAGCGGCGTCTCCCCGCGCCAGACTCGGGAGCGTCTGCCTCCTGCTCGGGCGATGGCCGCGACTGTGATTCAGATAGTGCCCATGAGGTCGAGGAGCGCAACAGTTCGTCTTCTCTATCCACGCTCATGCTGAAAGACTGGGCGTGGGGTCGTTTGTATGGCACTGAAGTGCATAGGTATTGTTTGGCTGCGTACCGTGACGGGATGGCGGGCGTCAAGGAAATTGCAGACATCGCGGCCATGGGGGGCTGGGGCGAACATCCGCAGAACATTCATCGAGATTCAACTCGCAAGTACTTGAAAGATATAACATTGCCTAAACCAGAAGTGTTCCCAGTACGCTGCGTTGAGCCAGGGACTTTGAAAGTCATTCAGCATAATTGTCATTGTATGCTGCCTCACGATATGTTCAGCAGCCTGTTCCATTCGCATCGGCTTGAATTTCAAGAAACGTTCGGGTTGGAACGTATGCCTGCCTTTTGGGCGGGTGCGAGCAGGCTCAGGGAGCTGAACGTAAGATGTCGCATGTCTCCAGCCACGTGTCGTGCGTAGACAGCGCGATCCACTCGCAAGCAATGCCTGCAAGTGGCGCCCCAGACATGTTTCTGGAGTCTGGCATACGTTGGACAACACGGCGTATTGGTGTGACCGACAAAAACATCAGGCAAACGCGTGCCTGAAGTTTCTCTGACGTTTGACAAACGTCAGAGGTACATCAGACAAACGTCTGCCTGAAGTTTCTCTGACGCTTGACAACGTCAGAGAAACATCATACAAACGTTTGTCTGAAGTTTCTCTGACGTTTGACAAACGTCAGAGAAACATCATACAAACGTTTGTCTGAAGTTTCTCTGACGTTTGACAAACGTCAGAGAAACTTCAGGCAAACGTTTATATGACGGTTGTCTGACGCGTGCCAGTCTTATGGGGCGGTGTTACAGCTCTGAAACCAATGACAGGTGCGTCGCCCAGGTTTGGTTTTACCCCCATCAAGATTCACACGGTGTGCGTCTGCAGTTTCGTCTAATTCCCTTCCAGGTCCGACCCCCGTCTCCGCAGACACCCAGTTTGGAAGATCCCTGACCGCGAGAAGCACGCCATCCCAATGCGAATACATGGCGACGGTGGTGAGATCTTAACTGCTGAGTCAATGATGGTTATATCGATGTCTGGTCTGCTTGCACGGGGCTCGACACGAGAGTTGTCATTGTTGATACGGGCGCGGCCGTACAGTGGCACTGCAAAGAGGAAACACCACGACGGACACGACACGTGGCACGAGATATGGCGAGTCGTTCGCTGGAGCTTGAACGCCCTCGCTCAGGGCCGCCATCCATCCAAAGATACCATCGGCCGTTGCCTTTCCCGCAGACCCCCAATACATCGCCAACCTTCTGTCGGTGGCTGTCATTCTGGTTTTCGGTTTCGAACGCCTCACGTTTCGACAATTACTAATCCATTGCGTTGTGGCGCGTAGTGTTTTCCAAACCGCTTCAAGATAATGTATTGTCCATGGCTTGGGCTTGCTCGTCGTGGGCGGCGGATTGGAACAATGAGGATTTCGTCGCTGGCCCCCGCCGCGCCCAATTAGCAGGAGAGCTGTTGTGCGACAGCCAGACGCCATACAGGGCATGGGTATACGCAATCATGGGTGATCTCGAATTCTACGCCAACCATTTGGGAGCCCCGTCTAGCAATTCAGTCAAGATGTGTTGGGCGTGCGATGGGAACAGGTCCGACAACCCATGGAATGATTTCAACAAGGACCCATGGGCTTTGAAACTTACGATTTGTCTCACCCCCTCCCCCCTCTTGGGAATTGGGAGAAGGTGGGTGGTGGTGGAACAGGTTGTGGGTACCGATGCGAGGGAGGACAAGGTGGCGGCGTGGGGATGGATGGATGGGGGAAGGAGGATGAGGGGTTGGTTTGGTTGGATGAATGACATTGTGTTAAAATCCATGTCATAGGACCGTGCCCCGTGGATGACTCGGCCACGTGCCGAACCATACGTGTTCAACCACCATCTGTTTAATGTATGGGGGGCGCGTGGCGCGACGCTGGCGCCCGACGCCATGCACACTGTCGATTTGGGAGTAGCATCCCACGTCTTGGGAAACATATTTTACGAACTAGTGCATGAACAGACCGCTGGTCCAGCAAACGATGCAGTCGGTATCTTGTGGAGAAAGATCAAAGAATTATATAATGATCTCGGCACGCGTGGGCATAGGATGTCGTCCCACAGCTGTCGCTGATCCGCCGCTGTTTCTTGACCATGGTATACGGCTGTGCGGTTGCATTGCGTTGGTTGACGGTTTGGCGTTCGGTGATTTATATCATATGTGTGGTGTGGAATGAATGGGGCGTGAACGTGTGACCAATTTCATTTCATCTTGCGAGCCGTGTTTCTGGTGTTTCCAGAGTGCGGGCGATTCGGGCTCAATTTTTTCCTGTCTAATTCGAAAAGCCCTCATGCATACTACCCGTGTATGACTACTAAGACCAAGGCGGCTGCCCAGCGAGCGTTGCTTCCAGTTGCAGCTGCGCTGGCATCATCGTATAACGATGGTACTAGAATGCGACAGATGAGGGACGCGTGTGCGTCCAATTTGAACACGTTCTATCAGGTCATTGAGGCTGCAGGGATGTACCTTTCAGACGAAGAGCATCAAGCATGCATGACAGCAGTTGAACGCACGTTGGTTTTTTTACGGTGCGTTGGCATCGGATGCTAAACCGCAAAATAAGTTTAAATGGAGTATTGTGAACAAGCATCACCACTTCTGGCATATCGGAGAATCTACTAAACACATCAATTGTAGGTGGTTGTGGTGTTATCAAGCCGAAGATTTTATGCGTCACATCTGTAAGGTCGCAAGTACAGTAATGATGGGATCGCCGCTGCTCCAGCTGTCGTGTAAATTATGCGAGCGTTGGAGAATTGGCTACTATTTCGATTTAGTTCGGCCAAGTGCCGACTGATTGGGAGCGCGCCAGAAACGGCGGGCAATGGAGGGGCGCAACAACAAATCTCCACCGTTTCCTCATGCTCCTCCGTCTCGTCCTCCTCCGCCTCCTCCTCGTCCTCATCTTCACCCGCCTCCTCCTCCTCCTCTTCCTCCTCCTCCTCCTCCTTCTCATCTGCCTCTCCCCTCATCCGCCTGTCATTCCATTTCTGTTTCATCCACATCCTCCTCCCCCCGACCTAACAAATGCCCCCCCTCGTCGTCCTCCTCCTCCTTCGTTCGCCTTCATTATTCAATTCGTCCGCGCCATCATCCGAACCTCTCTGGTCCCCCCCCTTCCCCCACTTTATCACTTGCATTATGCATATCCCCGCTCCTGCCTCTTCGCTCCTCCCCCCGATCCCTCTCAACATCTGTATGACCGATGACGGTGATGACGATTATGGTGACTATGTGTGGTGGCGATAATGATGATGCTGGTAACGATGGCAATGACGATGCTGATCGTGATTGTGATGCAAGTATTGGGGTGGTGATGGTGCAGCATGTATTCGTGATGTTGATTGTGATGAACATGACGATGAACATATTGATAACGATGATGATGATGAGGAGGAGGAGGATGATGATGATGGCGATGATGATGACGATGATGCTGATGATGATGGTTATGATGCTGGTGATGTTGATGATGATAATGATGATGATGATGATGGTGATGATGATGATGCTGATGATGCTGATGATGATGGTGATGATGGTGATGGTGATGATGATGATGATGATGATGATGATGATGATGATGAACAACACGCGGCTCAGATCAAACGCCCTACGCATAACACGCGTCGGACGGTCAAGCACGCACGTTGGTCTGACGTTTGCCAAACGTCAGATCAACATCGCCAAACATCTGCGCCCCATCTCTGGATCAGCTGCGCCCCATTTTGCGACGCATGTCGCGCCCCATCTTTCCTCTGATCGCGCACCATTTTTGTGCGTTCGAGCGTACCCCACGGCGCCCCATCTTACAGGTTATACCGGTTGAGCCCCATTTTTGACAAGGTTGTTCAACGCTACCCATTTTTTGGGGGCGCGGAGCATCTGGGATTCTTTCCGTGCCCATCTCGGGCGTCCAAACCGGAGCCCCGGCGCCCCAGGTGCCGCCGGCCGTTCGCGCCGGCTGCCACGGCCGCATGATGGAGGACTTCGGCGGGCAGGGCGGCTTCAGAGCGCAGACGGTGAAGGGAGCTTCGGACAGGGGGAGCAAACAACGACATAAACAGAAAAACTCCCAGGTCCGCGCAGATTCCTCGGATTGGCGCTGGGGCCCACTGGCGGCGCTTCCGGCGACGCACCTGGCGCGCTCCGTGCGCCAGGCAGGGGGGTTCCAGCGCCGATCCGAGAGATCTGCGCTGGCCTCAGTGGTTTTTGTGGTTACGTCATTGTTTGTTTCCCTAGATGAGGGCTGCTCTGGAGGAGATCTGAACCCAGGTCGGGGGCCAGCGACGCGACGAGGTCGCAGCGCCACCATTGCTGCGAGGGCCTCCCCTCAGGGCCGCAGAAAGCAAGGAGTGGCAGACGCGAAGAAGAAGCCTAAGAAGAAGATCAAGACGACGAATAATAATACTCCGAGTAAGAAAAACAACGGCTTCAACAACAAACAGCAGCAACAATAGCACCACCAACACCAACAACAACAGCAACCATTACAGCAACCACAACAACAGCAACATCAGCAGCAGCAACAACAGCAGCAACAGCAGCAACAACAACACCACAAACACCACCAACAACAACAGCAGCAAGAACAACACGAGGTCTGACGTCGCGAGACAACACACACACACACTATTCACACACACACACACACACACAACCGCTCGTGAAACATCTCATGGGCCCACGTCCACGCGAGTGCCCCAGCTCATGGACCGAAGCGGGGACGGAGAGATCCACCGTGCGTTATGACTCCTTCCCTCCCTCCCTCCTGGCTGAGAACCGTCTGGTCGTTTGTGGGGGGCTCCCTTTGGGTGTTCGGGGGCAGCCCGATGCTGGCCCCGCGCTCTCTGCTGTGCACGCCTCGCGGTCCCCCTCTCCCCCCCATCGCTTCACGCTCCTCCCCTCAGTGCGTCCCCGGCGCTGCAGCAGTGCGCCCAGCACCACAGTCGGGAGGGGCGCTAGGTTATCCCCCCCCCCGTCCACCCTCTCCTCCCCCCAGTAACGTCTGGCATGGCCGCGAATCAACAACTGCGCTCGATGCAGTCCTCTTCTGTTCTCGGGTCCAACGCAGGGCTGGTGATGGAGCCTGGGAGCGGGGCAGCGAAGCCTGCTTCTTGCAGCCCGCTCCGGCCCCACCTCCGGCCACTCCTCGACTTCGCTTGCACCAGCAGGCGGCAGGCGGCGCCGGGAGAACCGGGCGCGGGAGCTGATTCGCTACCTCCCCTTTGCCTCATGTGTTTGGACACCCGAGATGGGCACGGAAAGAATGGGCACTATGCCCAACAACAAATGTTGTCCCAAGCCAACAGCGGCCGCTGTTGGGCAGGCGGCCTTCTGTCTCGAATGGACACAGGCCGCGGCGGCGTGGACAGCGAATCCTGTTGAAAATGAACAGGAATTGATGTTGGGCATTGCACCCATTATTTCAGTACCCATTTCGGGCGTCCAAAATGTGGTTCCAAAAGGGACCCTAGGGAAAGGGACTTTTGGGACGGGCGATGCCGATTTATCCGGTCCGCTCGGCTTCGCCTGCAAGGTCGCCTCACGGTCGTTGGCGTCCCTTCTCGTTGGCGTCCCTCGAGGAAGCGTATCGTTGCCATTCCCCCACGCTCGCCCGTCCGGACCCTCGGTCCCCAGCTCCCGGCCCGCGATGGTCGCCCGTTGGATTCGAAGAGGCTCGTCGGCTCGGGTGCGGGGGTCGTGCTGAGTTAGGGGGCCAAATGCGAACCCTACCCCTACCCCCCACGATTTCTGAGGTGGAGGGTGGGGTTCACTTCGCTCGGGAGCTCCCGAACGGAGTGAACCCCACCCTCCCTCTCAGAAATCGTGGGGGGTAGGGGTAGGGTTCGCATGTGGCCCCCTATGAGTGGGGCGACGTGCGCCATCCTGCGGGTGGGTCCAAGGGGGATCCACGCCCGTGTCTCTCTGTGTGTGCCGTCGTCGCGACCTGGGCTCGACCGAAACGGTGTTTGGGCGATCTCGTGGGCCGTCTTCGTCTTGATTTTTCGTTTTGCAGCACGGTTGGAGCGAAGACGGAACGAGGGAGAACGAAAATCGGGCCGGGCGAAAGGGGGGGATTGGGAAAGGGGGGGTTACGAAATCTGCTGCATGCAGCTGGTTTCGGCCTCACCGAGGGGCCCATTCCTCGATACATGGGCGCCTCCGGCGCCGGGAGGCGCCGGGAAAATCAGCTACGTGAGCTGATTCTCAAACCCCCCCTTTGCTATCCCCCCCTTTCGCCCGACCCGAGAAAACAACGCGAAAACGGAACACATTGTTTAGGTCGAGCCCCGGTCGCGAGCATCCTCCCCCTCTTTCCTCCTCGGCCCACGTGGGTGGGGGGGGGAGGAGGAGGAGCCTCAGGAGAAGGCCCTGTTCGAGGAGGAGTAGGAGGAGGAAGGGGCTGCGGGCTGCAATGGAGGAGGAGGAGGAGGAGGAGGAGGAGGAGGAGGAGGAGGAGGAGGAGGACAAGGAAGCAGAACAGCGAGGGGAAGGAAGAGGAGAAGAAGGCGCCCGCAGCGGCGGCGAGCCGGCGGCGGCGCTGGCTCCCGGCGGCGGCGGCGCGCCGGCGGCTGGGGCGAGCGAGCGCTCGCGGCGTGCCGTCCGCTCTCCCAGGGGGGTCCGGGAGACTCGGAGCCCCCCGGGGGCTGCAGAGGAGAAGGAGGGTAACCAGAGCGTGAGTTACCCACCCCGCTTTCGCTTCCAGGCAAAACCACGTCATACCACGCGCCTCCTCGTCAAGCGGCCTGACCAGTACAGGCCGTAGTTTGGCATCGTTTGGTATCTCTTGCAAGCGAGGGTGGTCAAAAGCGAGGTAGGTTTGTTTTCCCCCCAGGTAAGGAGGTGGAGGGGGATGAGGCAGAGTCAGGAGGGAAAGAAACACACAGACACAATGAATCTCCGGTTCGCAGGAAAAAATTGTGGGAAAATGTGGGAAGTGGCTGGGAAGACGGAGACCGGGAAAATACGGGAAAATTTGGGGAATCCTGTTATTTGTGTGTATTTATTTGTGTGTCCCAGGGCCCCTTCACAGAAGACGGAGAGGAGGTGGAGGATCAGGCTGAATCCAAGGTTGACCGACGATGCTGCAATGCACCTTCCCGCTCCCTCGGAAGATGAGCGACCTATGGTATCCGTGGTCCTGCCATTCAGGCCAGAGCCCTGCTTCGACACGGAATTGCTCTGCACCATTATAGCGAATGGTTTGCTACGCAACAAGGTATGATCATAACGTAAGCGTGGTGTCCACCGAGTGCCCCGTTTCGAAAAGGAGCCGTCCCCATCCGTGTAAGTTTTGCGCAAGGTCACACTTCGGATATTTAAAATTGCGGAGGTTCCAACCAAGATGCCCAGTTAACAAATGAGGCACCCTCTATACTTTAAGCTGGGAATTACATATGTTTGAGTCTTTGGTCGTTCTATGTGAGGAAACTCCAGGTTAGAGCCGCATTTTGAAAGGCAGCCGCCCTTCGCCCGTGTAACTGTTTCACAGTCTAACAGTTGTTATCACGTGTGTGCACGTATGTGTGGTGGAGGAGTCTCGGCGAGGCAACATAACAAATGGATTGACTTCCATCCGTGCAGCTGTTGCTGATTCAAATTTTGCTTGTAACACTGCTGGTTCGGTCTCAGGGCAGGCCCCCATGTTGAACACGAGCCCGCCTCCTCCCGAGTAAATGCTGCAACATTTCGAGGCGAGTGCGCATCGCGTTGAACAAGATACGTTCTCCATCCGTATACTTTGGCACGGATTTCAGAAACACGTTGTCAGCGTTAAGGCGAAAGCCACAGTTTGAAAAGGATATGGCCTCCACATGTGTACCTGTTGCATGCTTTCTGGACGAAAGCGTGGCGTTGAGACTAGAGCCCCATGTTAGAAGTGATTCCCTCCAAAACGTGTAGTTGCTAAAAAATGTAAGCTTCGGGATAGAGCAGCGTGCAAGGATGTCTCTAGCCAAGCGCCTGGCCTGGCCTATGGACACATTAGTGGCGCAACAATGAGAAATAAATTACAAGGAAACTGGTGGAGTAGGAGGGTGTGAGGGCGGATGAGTACAAGCGTTTTGTAGCTATTCGTGCGTCTGGTTGTCTTGTTCCATGCCGATAGTTAGACACCGGTGCGGTTGACAGTGCTGTACCCATCGATGGGATATTCAAGTGTCGTTCAGAGTGCATGATCCAGCATACAGTCGGGGCCCTGAAGAAGGAACCCTTTTCTCGTTGGGGAGGGGTTCCGTGTTCCTTAATTGTTTCGCAGCTTGCCTTAGATTGTCCTCATGTTTTCGACAGGAAGTCGAGGGTTTACTTTTGGAAAAAAGGGGCCTCGTTCCTTATTTAGGGCTCCTTGGGTCAACGCCCCGACTGTATTGCTGCCCAGAATCTGTCTGCCGCTTCTGCTCGGCTCCGCGAGGACTCGGACAACCTGGCGCTGGCGGTGCGCACGTTCTGCAGACGCGACCCGAAGATCGTGCTGTGGGAGGAGGAGCCCTCCGAGCCAACCGTCGCGCATGGGCATGGAGGCAGCAGGGAGAGGGGGACGAGCACAGGCGGTTTCGAAGGAGGCCTATGGGGGAGCGCCGCAGACGTGAAGATTGGATGAATTGCGAAGGACGTTTGGAGTCGGGGTGCGCTGGGATGTTCAGGGATGGGCAATGGTGCAGAGCCTTCATACTCGGCCTTCTATCTCCATGGCGTTTCCCAAGCCGCCTTTGCATTATCCCTCGTCCAGGCGAGTCTGGAGCTCGCAAGGCGTCGCGAAACTCAGTCGGAGGAGGTGAAACCAGCAGGCTTCATTCAAGTTATGGAGCCGCTGGCCGAGGCCGCCCAGTAATTGAAGCATCGTGCGGGGCCCTGAGACTGGCGGTCTGGAGCTCGTCATGTTGGCCCTGGAACGGTTGGCCGAGGTCGTCGAGGACTTGGAGACGATTGCTCGCGAGGCAGCGTGCGAGTCTCTGCGGCGGGCGTGCTGCAAAAAGCAGTGGCCCAGAGCTCGCAGAGCAGACCCGTAGGGCGGCTGGCCGAGTCCGCCGCGGTCCTCTGCCGGCACGGTGCAGGGAGAGATGCGCGGCCCGCTGGTCGCCGCGGAGGCCATCGCGATCTGGCCGCGTTGGAGGTTCCGACGTGGACCTCTGCGTTCCGTCTGGCGCTGCCTTGCCCCGTCCCCCCCGTGATGCACTTCAGGTGCAAGGCGGGGATCGAGGCCTGATCTGGTACCCGACTCGGCGAGCGCAAGGTATTCCAGCTCTGTGGGAGGAGATGGGGACTAGGACGTCAGAGATGCGCCGCGAGCGCACCTCAGCTTGCCCTCTCCACCCTCCCTTCTCTCCGCCTCCCTCCTTCCCTCCTTGCCCCTTCCCCCGCTCTCTCCTCCAGGAGCCCGATCGCGGGCGACCCCCACATTGCTGCATCCGTGTATCTTTGTCATCTCCCTTCCGTTCGCCCCCGCCCCAGAGGGCCGATGCCACGTGTTTGTCCCAAGCATCCTGCGTTGGGTTCTCGTGTTGAACAGAGTACTGCGGTCTCCAACCTCCTCCTCCTCCCCGCCGTCCTTCTCCTCTCTTCTCCTGTGCGCCTGGTGGCTTGCCTGTGGGGCCTGCGAAGTGTGAAGCTGCTGGCATGCCTTGGGAGCTGCGATCTGCGAAACTATCGCCACTCTCGAGGGCTGCTGGGGGGATCAGCGTAGCGGGTACCGCCGCGGATTCAGATTAGACCTCGCCATCCTTGGGGGGCTGCGATTTGCGAAACTGTCGCGGGGATCAGCGTAGCGGGTACCGCTGCGGATTCAGATTAGACCTCGCCATCCCTGGGGGGCTGCGATCTGCGAAACTGTCACCACGTTCGAGGGCTGCAGGGGGATCCAGTGGGGCGCCGTCGCGGACCGCCCGAAGACCTGGCGGCGCGCCTTCGAGCGTTTAGCTCCCGCATTGAAGAGTGCGGGAAGGAAGCATGGAAGTTGGCGGGCGAGCTAGGCTTTGCTTGTGTCTTGCACTACTTGCAAGCAGCTTCGATCATTTTGTCGAGCGCCGCGGCGACATGGCGCAGGCAGCGCTGCATCTCTAGCGCAATACCGACAAAGGCAACACTCTTCGGTCTGGTCACGTCACTTTCGTCGTCGTCCTCTGCCCCTCGCCACGTTCCCTCTGCTGCTGCCGCGCTGACTGGTCGCCCCCCCCCCACGCGTCCTGTTCCTGCCCTTCGTGCCCGCCCCCATGTCCCCCTCAAGCCCGGGGGCTCGCTCCTCGTCCTTTTGTTGTTGTCCCGTGATTCGTGCCACGTGACCGCATCCCAGCTAGCTTGCACAGCGTATGACGGCGCCTGCACTGCGATTGTCCTGGCAAGTCTGGGCCAACTCCTCTTGCCACTCGATGCAACTGGGTTGGCTGCGTCACAGGGTAGTTTTTGCTGATGCAACGTATGGGCCCCCCACACAGGCCGACGCCGTCTGGCACCCTGAGGCCCTTCTTGACGGCCCGTGGGCCCGACGAAGGGCCCCCCCCGAGGCCGAAAGCGACGAAGAGTCCCCCGCACCGAGTGCTCCAACGAGCTGGCGGTCTCCGGGGCCCGGTCGTGGAAGCAGGGCCGCCTCCCCTGACCTTCCAGGAGGGTTAAAACATAGCACCCGACTTGAAAACCTATCCCAAAGCTATTTTACATCTTGGTGTTAGGCTGTTTCGCTCGGCTTTTTAGGTGTTTAGGTATCCAGTGCTAAAAAATAGCTCTCTGGAAGGTCAGGGTCGGGCTGCCCTGCCCAGCCGCTCTCCGCAGCCCCCCCTTGGCCGCCGCGGCCGGGGGCCTGGCGCCTCGGCGATCGGCGAAAAGGCGCCTCTGGCTCGAGGGGCGTGGCCGCCCAGGCCGCCGATTGCGCGGCGGCCTCCCGACACGGTCCTCGGGGCGTGTGCTGGCCAGGCGTCGGGCCAGGACGAGGATAGTTCTAGGTCTCCCAAAGGGGGTTCGAGCAGATGGGGTCGGCGGGTCGCGCCGCATCGCTGATGCATCGCCAAGGCATCGCCGCTATATATCGCCGATGCATCATTGATGCAACGGCGACGTTTGCGATGCAACGGCGACGTTTGCAAGTCGGGCTCCGCGTCGAGCCGCATCGCCGATGCACTGGCGATGCGGCTCGATCCTCCGACCCCGTTTCTTCCGACCCCATCTGGGATGCCTCCAAGAAACCTGTCCCTGCGCCCTTCATACCCTCCTCCTCCTCCTCCTCCTCCTCCTCCTCCTCCGTAGCCATTTTGGCTCAAGCCATTTTGGCTCAAGTTGTTTGCTTTGGCGGGCTGAGCCCGCATAGGCTTTCACGGGTACCGCTAGTCCGCGGCAGAGCTAGGACTGTTCAGTCCGACAATCTTTTCCCTGGCGGTAGCGCCCCACCGCCAGGTTCTCTCCTCATTGCGTTTCTTGTTGTCATATGGCCCTAGGCGATGGAGGGGCGAAGTGTTCGGCGTGTGGCGCGATCAAGTGCAACAAACCGTGGTATAAATGGTGTGCGAACTGTTGGTACCCCATTCGGCATGTGGCTCCCGTTGACCCTAATGTTGCTCGTCGGCCTTCTGGTCAGTGGCAGTTCGGTCCGCCCAAGGCCGACGGAGGGGACAAGAAGGGGTTCAAGGGAAAGAAGGGTGGAGGTAAGGGTGGGAGCGATGGAGGCAAAGGAGGAGCTCTCGCACCTCCCCGCACTCCCGCAGCCATGCTTGCCCAGATGGCTCTTCTCATGGAACAGTTCAGGGAAGAGTTCCCAGAGCGCGATGCCCTTGCTGCAAGTATTCAGAAGACGGCTACGTGTGTCAAGTCCTCAGCCGAGTCGGTCAAGGACTCGGTACCTCTCCTGCAGCAGCATCGCGATGTGCAGGACTCACTCACCAAGAATGAGAAGTTCGTGGCGTCGTTGGACAAGCAGATTTCCGAGTGCCAGGATAAGCTTGCCAGGCTGCAGGAGCAGAAGGCAGAGGCGGAGGTGCAGCAGGTTCAGATCCGTGTTCGGTACAAAGATCTTGCAGCCAAAGTCCGTCTTCTCGCAGCTGATGATCCTGCCAAGGACCTGTCCGACCAGATGGCGTCCTTCAACGACGTGCTCGAGGGGGGCGACCTGGGATCCATTCGTGAGGCTTGGGCCAAGCTCAAACCAGCCTGTGAGACCTTTGCCGCGCCTGTTCCCGCTGAGCCTGCTGCTGCTAATTTTGGCGGGGGTGGGGAGGTCGGGGGGTCGGGGTCTGCAGACGTTGAGATGCCTCAGGTCTCACCTGAGGACGAGTCAGCTTTCCAGGCTTTCACTCGCGGGGCTGAGATCTCCGAGGAAGCCAGGAAGAGGGTCGCGGACTACCTCCAATCCGCGACCAAGCGTATCAAGTCGGGGGCGGGGGGGGCAGCGGCAGCCGCTCCAGGAGCTGGGGCGCCGCATGCAGCGAGTGGCGGAGCTCGTGCCCCTGGCACTCCTCTGGCTCCAGCTCCTGCCGACGGCGCCGCTGCCCGCCAGGGGCCTCCTTCCTGGCCAGCAGCAGGGCGCGGCGCCCTCGCTGCATCGCTCGACGGGGGAGCCCCCCCCTTTTAAGCCCCCGCCTGCTCCGCCAGTGCAGGATTTCTCTCTTGTGGTCCAGACTTGCAATATTACAGGCTGGCTCTCTTTGAAGCACAAGTGGCTGAGCAGAGTCACTGCGCATGTGCTTTTGGTTCAGGAGCATCACCCCATCGAGGACGAAGGCATTGCTTCGGCCTCTCAGTGGCTCTTTCGGCGAGGATGGAAATCCTGTTGGGCTCCTGCAGCGCCTGGGCCTGGTGGGGGCACGCCGGGTGGCATCGCTGTACTCGTCCGCTCCTACCTGGGCATGCACACTCTCTCCTCGGGTTTCATCATCGCCCCGCACCGTGCAGGCGCAGCAGTCGTGGTTGTTCCAGGTGGGCTTCGCATTCTTGTGGCGTCTGTTTACCTGCGCGATGTTGAGGGTCTCTCTGAGCGCAATATCGAGCTGCTCTCGCAGGTGGGCGCCAGCATTTCCCACGCGGACCTTCCCGTCATTGTAGGCGGGGACTTCAACATGACCCCTGGGGACATTTGCCGTAGCAGGTTTGTGCAAGAGTTTAAGGGCCAGCTCATCACCCCCACCGACGGCAGCTACACCCTTCGGAGTCAGGGAGGTCTCAAAGTTTTCGATTACTTCGTCGTCTCGTCGGGCATCAGCAAGGTCGTCAAACAGGTGACTGTCAAGAAAAAATCCCCCCTGCCCCCGCACAGCCCTTTGGATTTGGCATTGTTTCCTAACCCTGCCCAGATGCAAGCTTTGGAATTTCGCAAGCCCCCTCCTCTTCCCAAGCAGCAAGCTATTGGGCCCATCCGTGAACCCCCTTCCTGGGACTCTGTTCTTGGCTTTTTGGAGGACACGGTGGGGGTCGCTCGTTCAGGAAAAGGGGCTGAAACTCAACGTAGGCTGGACATAGCTTACAAGCTCTGGGCCAACATGGCCGAATGTGAAGTGGCCGAGGCCACGCAAGTCTCTCTGCCGTTCTGGGGTGCTAGGGGCAAGGCTCCTCAGCTTGTGTGGCAACCCGTCTTTGGCCGAGACAAGGGCGAACCTCGCCACCCTGCTCTACGCTGCGCGTTGGGTTTACAATCGGGTCCTGGACTGCAGGGTTTTCATTGGCTCTCAGGGGACCTCTTCTGGCGATCATTCCCCCCCCCCAACTTGGTTGCTTTCAAACGTGTTGTCTGTTATCCCCCCCCCCCCGGTTTGGTTTGGACCGCTTCGGGGACAACCGCCACTACCTTGACGCTCTGCAGTCCCTGGTCTCAGGTCTTACTGTTAGCAGTTTCAAGGACAGCGCCGACCACGCCAGTTTCCTGGCGGCTCAGGTCTCAGGTGAGGTTGCCACTGCCGAGGCGTCAGCTAGGACCAGCAGCTTAGCTTCCTGGCGCAATTGGCTGCGGGAGAATATTGACCAGGGAGCTAAGCTTGCACACGCGGTCACTGCTGAGCCCCAGCCGTGGAAGCCGACGTCGACTCTGTCAGCTCACGGCTGCGTGGTCAGCGACCCGCTCTCCTTGCTCGCCGCGGAGAGGAGCAAGTTCACACTCGACTGGGCAGGTTAAGGATTTCCCACCTGTGCCCGACCCCCCCTCCTCTCGATCCCCATGAGCTCATACGTCTGTCTCGTATGTACAAGGCGAGCTCGGCGGTCGGTATCGATGGTTTCCATATGAGACACTTCAGTATGATTTCGGTCCCAGGGATTTCGGCTCTGTGTAGGATCCTCCAGGTTATGGTAATATCTAGCATGTTGCCTGCCCAGTTGGATGCCACCGTCTTGGCCCTGCTGGGCAAACCGACGGGAGGTTTCAGGCCCATCGGCATTTTCATGAGCCCACATCGCCTGTGGGGGAAAGTGAGAAGGGGTTTGGCGGAAAAGTGGGAAGGGGAGCACGCTCGGCCCTACTTTGCCGCTGGTAAGTTTCAAGGGGCCGCCGATGTTGTGTGGCGCCAATGTGTCAAGAGCGAAAGTGGCGTCCCCAGGAAGGAACATGCGGCCACTCTCCTCTGGGACATGTTTAAATACTATGAGTTGATCGATCTGGACCGTCTGCTTGCGCGGTGCGAAAGGTTGAACATTCCCGTCGCCATGGCCAGACTGGCCATCAGGGCATACCGGGCCCCTCGTTTCCTTTCCCTCGGCGGGTACCTGGATGGTCCGTGGTTCGTCTCCCCGGGGGATTGTGGCGGGGTGTTCCCTTGCCACTACCCTCATCAGGGCGTCGAAGCCCTGGATTTGATTGTTCTCCGCCCCTGTTGCGACCTGGCCCTGTGCATTGACGACTCGGGGTTGTCTGCTGTAGGTGCCTTCAATGACGTGGTTCGTTCGATTGTTGAGGGAGCTCCGCAGCTTCATGAAGCCATTGTCGATGGTATAGGGGGGAAGGTGGCGCAAGACAAATCTAGCCTTGTCTGTTCTTCGGCGGCCGTGGGCCGCGCCATTCAGGCTGCACTCGGAGCGGAGCTCACGGGTCCCATCGCGGACAGTTCCATCAATTTGGGCATTGATGACGCGGGGGGGGGGGGGGGGGGAGAGCTTGAGGACTAAGGGGAGGGGAGTGAAATTCAAGTCTAGAATTCGGCTCTTTAAGAAGCGTGCCCGCCGCGTTGCCAAACTTCGCTCTGCCCTAGGATCTCGACGCACCCTGAGGGTCTTCACGGCAGGACCTCTCCCAGGAGTGCTCTGCGGCAGCGAGGTGAGCGGGGTCACGGACCACGAGCTCCTCCACCTGCGCCGCTCGGCGGCGAGCACCATCAAACCCTCAGCTGGCCAACGCTCCCTGACGGTCTTGTCTCATTTGGAAGGGGGGGCCCGCGTGGATCGGTTCTGTTGCCCCGATTTTACGTTGGCACAAGGAGGTTTGGTGCGCCCAAGTTCGGGCCTTTGAAGGCTCGCTCAGTTTCAGGGAGCTGAGGCGGGCTTGGGAAGGTGTTTTCCTACATGAATCATGTTCGCGGCGTGCAGTCGGAGGCCCCGTCGCCGCCACGCGCAAGTCCTTGGAGAGGATCTCCTGGACGATGAGGGACTTCGCCACCTTTACAACGGACCAAGGGGTGATCCTCTCCCTGGCCCTCATCTCTCCCCAGCTTATGCGCCTCCACCTTCGGGCTGCAGTGTTTCGTGGATTGGAGTGGGACGCAGGGGCTAAGTGGGATGTTCCTCATCGTCTCTGCTTCGACGTGGTCAAACACTCTCTACGTTGCAAACGGTTCTCGGCCTTCGAGAAGGGCTGCATCAGGGCTGTTGCCACCAATGCTGCGTGGACCCGTCAAAAAGCCAGGGACCTCAGGTACGATGTCAGCGCGACGTGCGACAAGTGCGGAACCGCCTCTGACACCCTCCACCACCGCCTCTGGGTCTGCAGTTGCCCAGACGTCCAGGAGCTTCGGGAGGGCCCTGTGGAGCCAGAAGTCATCCAGAGAGCCGTGCGGGAGCCTGGTTGCGTGCTGTCTTGTTTCGGGGCCTTTGCGCATCCTGGGGATTATTTTCCCAAGCCCTCGGTGGAGCCCTCAGCCACCTTCTTTGCTCCTGAAGGGCTCCCCCAGGACCCCCAGAGTTTCGATTTCTGCGGGCATGTCTGCACTGGCGGGAGCGCCCTAAGGCATGCTGTGCGCGAGCTTTCGCGTGCTGGATGGTGCTTCGCCGTTGTTGACCAGTCTGGCGACTTGCGTGCCATGATGCATGGTCCTGTTCCGCCGTCATACCCGCAGTCAGCTCCTGCAGGTGAATTTGCCGCCTTCTGCCAAGCCGTCTTTTTCGCCAGTGCTCCGTCGGAGTTTTATACTGATGCGCAGCTGGTCAAGGATCACTTTTCGCTGCAACCCTTGGAACAGCTGTCGCCGAAACGCTGCTATAGTGGTTTCGCTTTGTCTCTGTTGCACGAAATGTGGAAGGTAAAAGCTCTCCACAAAGTCAAGGCACATCAATCGCTCGATGAATGGACCTCTGAATTCGATAAGATGTGCCGTTTTGGGAACCATGTTGCGGATGTCGGAGCCAGAAAGGCGTCTGGCGGTGAAGGCTATCTTGGTCACCCGCAGCCGTCTGCGGAGGACACTGCTAGACTGGATCCTGATATCAAAATGTCCCGTGCTGTGTGTCAGCTAGCTGCGAAAGTGCTTCCTAGTTGGCCACGCCTCGACCTCAGCGAAGCTTCCTGGATTAAGCCGTCTGTCTTATTTCCTGTGAATTCGACGTCTGCTAGATGCCAGTGGACGATTATTCAGGTTGCGCAAGTGGCGGCATCCCCAGGCTTTTGGAAATGCACGACTAGTGGCAGAGTTAGTCGCGCCTCCACCTTCGGCCCGTCCCCAAGCGCTCCTCGTTGCAAGCCGATCGCGGGTCTCGAGTCTGTTGCGCTGGAAAAGAGGGGCCACTCTTGCATCACGTTGTCTTGCTCTGACCAGGCATCGCTGGTAGTCTGCACGAAGTGTTTCTGCTACTCGTCTCACGGCAGAGTTGCAGGACTGGGGGGCAGGTGCCTTGGACCGACTAGGTCAACTTTTTACAACAACTGGGGGCCGATCCGCAAAGGGCGCCACCCTAAGCGCCCAGAGGTCACGGTGGAACGCGGCCCCTGGGGCAGCCACTCTTTTGGTTTCGTTCCAGATGTGGAGGAGGAGGAGGTCCCCGCCCCTTCGTCTGAGCCCCCCCCACCTCGGCCTCGGAGGAGGAGGGAACACGAGAGAGACGCCGTGCTGCGATCGCACGGCGTCTACTCGCAGCGGCGAGCGGTCCGCCTCGGGACTTGCCGCTTCAGTCTCAGGCCCCAGGCCTCGTGTCGCAAGGTGCCTCGTCCACTCCTTGGGAGGAAGAAGACGAGGCCCCACTCGTTTCGAAGCTGCCGCATCGCGACGAGGGCGACTCTAGTTCTGACTAACGCCTGGGGGGGAAGCAGCTGGCCACGGGGAGTCCTCCAGCCAGCTGGAGATGTCTATGTGGCCTCCTGCCTTTCCTCTGTCTTCAGGTGTTAGCTCTCTTTTGCTGGCACTGGCCAGCCTGCCTGCCCTAATTGTCTAGGCGGGCACTCATCCTTGATATCGATGCCAAAAAAATCATTCTCCTCCTCCTCCTCCTCCTCCTCCTCCTCCTCCTGTCCTCCTCCTGTCTTCCTTCTCCTCCTGTCCCCTTCCTCTTCCCCCCCTCGTCACCCGCCCTCTGGGGCCCACGCTGGTCGCTGCGCCCGTGCCCCCCGTTCAGCTCGCCCCCCCCGGGGCCTCTGCGTGGTCCGGAGGTGCCGCCATGCCCCCCTCCCGAAGCCGAGGCCCCTCCCGAAGCTGAGGTGCCGCCATACCCCATCCCCCCCGAAACCGAGGCCCTGCTCGCCGGGGCGTCTGCACACTCCGACCGCCGCGCTCCAGAGAGGGCCGCGGCCCTCGGCGGAAGCCAGCGGAGGCAAGACGGCGGGGCCGCCGGCAGAAGTGGGGTCCGAGGGTCGCGCCGCATTGCCAGGGCACCAGCGATGCGGCTCGATGTGGAGCCCAGCTTTCTGTGTGTTGGCGGCGCCGGTGCATCGGCGACGTCTCTATGTGGGCGATTTTTAGGAGGAACACAAACCTACCTCGCTTTTGACCACCCTCGCTTCCAACATATACCAAACGATGCCAAACTACGACCTGTACTGGTCAGGCCGCTTGACGAGGAGGCGCGTGGTATGACTTGGTTTTGCCTGGAAGCGAAAGCGGGGTAGGTAATTCACGCTCTGAATCTTGGGGCGATCTTGGGGGGCTCTTGGGACGTCCCGGGCCGTCGGAAGGCCGAGAAGAAGCAAATGCCACAGTCCTTCAGAATACAACGGGAAATCAATGATTTTGGCAGGAGTCCTCTTGGGGGCCTCTTGGCCCGTCTTGAGGCCATCTTGAGCCGTCTTGGTGGGCTCCTGGCCCGTCTGACGTCGTCGAAAGCCGTCTGGGGGGCCTCTCTGAGCCGAAATGGGTCCTTCTTGGGGTGCTCCACGGCCGTCTTGGAGGCCATCTTGGGCGTCCTGGAGGCCTCCTGGGCCGTCTTGGGCCGTCTAGGGGGCCTCTTGGGCCGTTCTGGAGCCATCTTGGAGGCCTCTTGGGCGATCTTGGGGTGATCTTTGGAGGCTCTTGGGCAGTCTCGGGCCGTCGGAAGGCCGAACAGAAGCAAATGCCCAAATCCTTCAAAATCCAACATGAAAAGCAATGATTTAGCCCTTCGGGCCCTCCTGGAGGACCTCTTCGGACCTCTTGGATCCTTCCTGGGAGGCCGCTGAGAGGCCTCTGGGAGGCCTCCTGGGGCCCTTCTGGAAGGCCGCTTGGAGGTTTTTTCAGGAGTCTTGGACGCCTCTGGGTCGTCTTGGAGGCCATCTTGACCCTTCTTCGGCCATCTTTCAAGCCATCTCGGACATCATGGGCGAAACTGGAGGCCATCTTTGGCCATCTGGGCCCTCTTGGAGGCTATCTTGAGCCGTCTTGGAGAATTTGCTCCAGGCGTTGTGCTCGGTTGGGCGTTTCCGGGTTGCCGGCGGGATCGGCCGAAGCCTCAGGGGGGAGTTCTTCCGGAAAAAAACGAAAACCCAAAGCGGTAGGATCTAGCACGCCAGGCACCCCTGTGGCAAGCCAACAGGGGGCAGCGAATTTGAATGGCCTTCGGCCCATCCCGCCACCGTGCCAGAGTTGTGGGTATGGAGCCTATTGGATGTTCGTTGGTGTCTCGTGGGGGGCCTCCCGGTAGCCTCCTGGAGGCAGTTTGGAGTCCTCTTGGGTGCCATTTTGGGAATTGTTAGGAGCCTCTTGAGGGCGTCTGTTGGGGCGTCTCGGGGGCCTTGGGGGCGGGGCCTCCTGGGCGCCTCGTGGGGCCTCCTGCGGGCTTCTTGGGGCGGAAGGCTTGAATTTTCGGTTCGTGTTCCCTCTCGCCCCTCTGGGGCCCTCTTGAGCCGTCTTGGGCGCCTCTTGGGCCGTCTTGGGGCGTTCTTAGGCCGTCTTGGGACCCTCCTGTAGGCATCGTATGCTGTCTTGGGGCGGTCTTAGGGGGCCTCTAGGGCCGGCTGGGAGCCTTGGGAAGCCGGAGTGGCGAGAGGAAGCCAAAAGCTTTCAAAGCCAAAGACAAATCGATGATTTTGGCCTCTTGGGAGGCCTCTTGGAAGTTTCTTTGGGCGTCTTGGATGCCTCTTGGGCCGTCGGGGGGCCATCTTGAGCGTCTTGGAGCGGTAGTTCGGCGACTCGGGGCATTTTTGGGCCGTCTCGGGGCCCTCTTGGGGCCCCCTGGGCCCGTCTTGGGGCCCTCTAGCTTGGCATCGCTCGGACGTGTGTGTGTGTGTGTGTGTGTGTGAGAGTGTGTGTGTGTGTTTCCTTCGCGAGGACCATCGAGGAGCATCCTGGTTCATCTTGAAAACAAAGCACACGACATCGAAGCATGTACGGGGAGTTGACGCCTGGATGGCGAGCTGTGGGCCGACGCATTCATGATGGAAGCCGCGGGGGAGCCAAGAGGGCACGCGGGAAGCCCCAAGAGGTTTGAAAACGTTGGGCCTTGGCCCTTTGAAGACCCCTCAGGACTGAGGACTGAGGCTCCAGGGATCAGGCAAAGGGCCCGAGGGCACGCCCACTCCGTGCCCAGAAGAACGGTGGCGGATACAGAGAGGAGAGAGGCAGAGAGAGAAACAACAAAAC
Organism: Prorocentrum cordatum; assembly: GCA_963575745.1. Classification (NCBI taxonomy): domain Eukaryota; class Dinophyceae; order Prorocentrales; family Prorocentraceae; genus Prorocentrum; species Prorocentrum cordatum. The sequence goes on from CAUYUJ010020226.1 coordinate 33,145, forward strand.
AGAGAGAGAGAGAGAGGAGAGAGAGAGAGAGAGAGAAAGAGAGAGAGAGAGAGCGAGTTGAGAGAGAGAGAGAACACATAAGGATACTACAACGAATAAGAAGACGAACAATAATAACCCTACGACGAGGAAGGAGGGCGAGGGAACTAGGGAGAGAGAGAGAGAGAGAACTCAACGTAGCGTGAGTATAGTTTTACGTGTATCTACATGTGTACAGATGCGTATATCGTCTATGCAAGCAGGGATAGAGAAACAGAGAGAGAGGCAGAGAGAGAGAGAGAGAGGCAGGGAGGAGAGAGAGAGAGAGAGAGCGAGAGACGAAGAGAGATTTAGAGAGAGAGAGAGAGATAGACAGACACAGACAGACAGACAGACAGACAGACAGACAGACAGACAGACAGACAGACAGACAGACAGACAGCGGGAGAGAGAGAGAGAGAGAGCAAACTAAGAGAGGCATACAGAGGGAGCGAGAGGGAGAGAGGGCGAGGAAGCGGTTGAGAGAGGTACACAAGCACATACAGCTCTGTATGCTTACACATGTGCATATACAGGAGAGAATATGTAGACAGAGAGAAGGAGAAGGTTACTCATAGAAAGAGAGGAAGAGAGGGGGAGACATATGATAAGTTGTAGATGGGGCCAGAGGAGACCGGAGGACGGAGGCGGAGTTCGGATGAGTTCTGGGGAATTCGAACGAAGGCAGCGGCGGGCGGCGGAGTTGTGCGACGGGGGACAGGAAAGGGCTGAGGACTAGCAGGGTGTATCAAGTGCGGGATGCGGGGGCAGGGAGGACGGAGGAGTGCTCAAGAGTATGAGTATGAGTATGAGTATGACCATAAGACGAAGTCTTGAGAGGAGTGCTCAAGAGAGGAGAGACCGAGGGAGGGAGGGAACAGGGTGGCGGGGGAGGCGGAGGCGAGGGGACAGGGAGGGGGTGGGAGGGTGGCAGGAGGAGGATGCGCGGGGTGGAGGGGGCAGGAGGAGGAGGCAGAGATTCGCTGGAGAGTGCTCGCTACCCCAGGATCACGATGATGGAACGCACAGCGAGAGCCAGCCTGCTAGCTATAAGTTTACGCAGGTTCAGATGGCGTGCCCTTCTTCGTACGATTCGGTCCCCGAGGCTGCACTGCTTCTGATGGCGCGGCCCCTCGCCGTATTCTTTTGCTTTATCTTCGGTTCCCTGGGCTCTTGCTTCCCGGTGGCCTGGCCTTCACCGCGTCGAAGGCCAGAGGTCGGAGGGGGAGGTGGGGGCGGAGGAGCAGAAGGAGGGGAAGGAGTGGAGGAAAAAGGCGGAACGACACCCACAGCTCAGACCGTCGCCGGCCCGACCATCTGTGGCGCCTTCTCCCTGTGATTGCCGTTGGCATCCCTGTTGGACGGGTCCATCGCGCGTTGCTTCAGCCTCGTCGCCGGCAGCCGCTAGCAGGCGCGGCGCGCATCGGCAGCCTCCGACTCCGCACCGGACGCCGGAGCCGAACCCCAGTACTTCTGGCCCTGCTGGCAATTGGTAAGCACCCGCTCGCGCGGTCGTCCCGATCCAATGGGTGGCCCTTTCCATCAGCGCCTCTCCCAGGTTTGACAGACTAAACTCGGAGGGGGTCCGAAGCGGGGGGGCTTGCTTACGAGAGCACTGGCTAAGGAGGAGGAGGAGGAGGAGGAGGAGGAGGAGGAGGAGGAGGGGTGGGTGCAGGCGACGTAGGAGAAGGGAAGGTCGCTGGAGGGATGAGGAGGAGGGAGTTGGAAGGAGGAGGAGGCGGAGGAGGTGGAAGAACCAACATATGGAAGGAGGAGGAGAAGGAGGACGAGGGGGATTAGGAGGGGAGGACTTCGGAGGAGGAGAAGGAGGACGAGCAGGAGGAGGTGGAGGTGGAGGCACATGACGAAGCGGAGGAACAGGAGGAGGAGGTGAGGTACAGGTGAGGAGGAGGAGGAGGAGGAGGATTCAGGAAGATGAGAGGGGGTAGAGATGATCATGTCACCTGATTCGCATGTCTGTGGCCACCGTTTGTTGAACCTTGTGTAAGTGGACACGTTTTGGTTCGGCTGGTTGTTGGTCAGTTCACGGGCTCTCTTGGCCCTTGCAGGCGTAACGGTGCGAGTCGGAACGTGAGAAGTGAACATTCTCTCTCCCGTACAGGAGACTGAGAAGGCGTGAGCTGAGGTCGCCAGTGGGCAGAAATCGCCATGTTCATGCGGTGAGATCGGGCGCGGTAGTGGGGCGAGCTGCATGCTGACTATACGGCTCTTCAGGTCAAATCAGAACGGGCGCTCTATGTGTTTCTCAAGATGTTGTCAGCTTTAGTCTGTGAATCTTGTTTGTGGGAGACTTCTGCATGCCCAATATTCAGTGTGGGGCAAGCGCCTCTGATGTTGATAAGAGTGAGGGGGGGCGCCCAGAGTTAGGCTGCGATGGGCGAGTGGAGGGGTTCGCATCCGCCGCACCTCGTGCTCGACAATACCAGTTTACGTAGGGTGCCCATGCCACCGTACGCGGGTACCCAGAAGACGGCCACAGCAAAGCTAGGTGTCGCGGTATTCCGATATGGCAGGCCAATTGCGGGCGGGTCGCAGTTGGACCGCACCCGAGTCGCACGCAGGTGGCATGGAGGTCAAGGGCATGTTTCAAGCAACGGCTATGCAATGGAAAACAGCCCGCTATGAATCAGTCGGTGCACGTTGGATGCAGGTTGCGGGCAGGTCGGAGACGCGCCGCGAGGTCGCCAGGAACAACCGTTGCTGGTCCCGAGTTCCCAACCGCAGCCGTCGCGGGTAGGTTGTCCGCAGGTCGCGAACGGGTCACACGCAAATCGCACGAGGAGGAGGAGGAGGATTAGGAGGAGGGGGAGGCGGAGGACTGGAGGTGGAGGAGGCGAAGGCGGAGAAGGAGGAGGAGGAGGAGAAGGAGGAATATGAGGAATGGCAGGAGGTAAGGAACGGGGGGAGGAGGGGGCGCGGGAGGAGGAGGAAGACGAGGAGGAGGAGGAGAGGAGGAGAAACGAGAGGAGGAGGAGGAGGAGGCGGAAGACGAGGAGGGGGGAGGAGAGAGGAGGAGAGGAGGAGGAGGAGGGGAGGGAGAGGCGGAGGAGGAGGAGGAGGAGGAGGAGGAGGAGGAGGAGGAGGAGGAGGAGGAGGTGGAGGACGAATAAGAAGAAGAAGACGAATGATACTCATAATAATAACAATAATAGTAGAATTAATAATACTAAGAATAATAATAATACTAATAACATTAATAATAAATAATAATAATAATAATAATAATAATAATAATAATAACAATAATAATAATAATAATAATAATAATAATAATACGAATAATAATAATACTAATAATAATAATAACAACAGTAATAATAATACACATAGGCCGACTAAGCCTACTAATAATACTAAGAAGACGAAGGGGAATAATAAGGCGAATCCTAACAAGAAGACGACTATGAATACAACGACGACGCCGACGATTTGTAATACGAACAATACTAAGGCGACTGATAATAATAAAAAAGAATAAGAGGAGGATGAGGAAGAGGAGGAGGAGGAGGAGGAGGAGGA